>WAAD01000488.1:3717-39956 GCA_013389945.1 Fregata magnificens | reverse complement strand
AGGATGGGGCGGTGGGCGCCGGGTCATTAAAACGTTCTCGCTTGTGGTGATTTTTTTTTTTTTTTGGACCAAATAATTGTAATCTGGTTAGTTTTCCTCCGGTGTGGACCAAATAGGATTTGCCGTTTTGCAAGCTGGAAATCCGTACGGCTTTTCAATCCCGTGTTTTGCCTTCCAACCGGAGCGAACTTTGCCGCCGGCCTCCGTCCTCGTGCTGAGGGTTTCGCCTCGCTGAAGAGCCGTTGTCTTTTTTTCGTGTGCCCGTCTAACAGCGCCGGGCGTTAGCGTGCCGATCTGTGCGTATCCGTCAGGGCCGAGGCCGTGCTCGGGGTGCTCGGCTCTACCGCAGCGAGACACGAGCTTAAAAACAACTCCAAGAGTTTACTCGTCTTAATCTCGGGAGGAAAGGGAGTTTCTCGTCCGGCTAATTACAGGTTGCCTCGCTGCCGAGCCATGGACTCCGTATGGTTTCCTTGTGGGCGAGGAGGCTGGCGGTGACTCACCGGCTCGAGCATCTCTGACAATCCCATGCTTAAGGGAAACGTCTTTGCACCGACGCTCTGTCGTGGGAGTCACTTATGCAAGGAGCGCGGTAACGGGACGGGTCCTCCCGGGAGGCGGCGATGGCTCCCTGTTACGCCAGGGAGAGCGTGGCTCGTCCCTGCCGCGATGTCTCTCCGCTTACCTGTCTGTAAAATGGGCTAACACCGGCGCCGCAGTGATGATTAGTTGCACAACACGTTTGCTGGCGGTGGCGCGCTTGCAGCACGCGGGGGGGATGATTTTCGCCTTCGAGTTGCAGGGCTAATAAAGACGTTATTGTCAGCTTAAGTCGCGTAGCCGGAAAAGTCAAACTTGGTGGCTGGAATTCTCCACATCGGATCACTGACAAAATCAAATTTCTTCTTCCTGACCCTGCTGCGTGTTTCCAGTCCCAGCGAAGACTGATCGCGGTCGCTCCCGTTCATACACCGCAGTTGGACTGTCTGCTTTGGATTTGGCTTCGCTTTCTGCCGCACCTTACGCGGAGCTCGGCTCTTCCTGACCCTGGAAGAGCAGCGCTCTTCTACACACTGTGATCTAAAGAGCGTGAAACTCCTTACGTCGCAGGAGAAGAGCGGGCTGGTCTGTTGGACTTTAGAGCACCGTGGCGATTTTTTTCTCTGGCGCTTCTTTTCTTCATAGCGTTTAAAATAAACAATGCCTTGCGGCGCTAATTGTAAGACTTGGATTAATAGTTTCAGCAGAACAAAAGCTGTCATTTAAAGTAGGTGCAAAAGGAAAATAAACAGTTGGCGCAGTGACTTGTGGCATCGCAGCTTTAACCTGCGCGGAGCGGGGACCGAGCTCCTTTCTGCTGATCGCGAGTCGTTACCCCGGCGTTGCGAGAAAAACCTTCTTTTCCTGGGAAATAGGAGGGATCTTCTCGATGGAAAATGTATTGGCAAAGCCGCTGCGCAGCGGTTTGAGCGGCGTGCATCTTGGGGAAACGTGATGTTTGACTACTTGAACGCGCGTTTTTGCTTGCTAAGGAAATAAGCTTATAGAGGCGAGGCAGTGCGGCGGCTCGCAGCTTTTATATTTGATGCATCTGGAAGGGACATCCGTCGGGATACTCGTTAGGAGCACGCGACTCGGAAGAGCCTCCTTACAGAGCCAGGCTTTCCCCGAGCGCGTTTGTAGGTGTGAAACACTTGTCAGCTCTCAGCATGTGAGCGGTGGGTATTAAGCGTCCAAGTCTCTGCTGAGAATAGAGGGAGGCAGGGGATGCAAAGAGGAGGTGTGCGCCCAAATACTTCCGAAGATCGGGACCGCGGCCTTTCTAGTGCCTTAATTTTTGTCGGTTTGGTTTTCTGCTGAGAGTTTACCGTGTTGCTGGCGAGTCTCTGCCGCTCGACGCCGTGCAGTTGCAGCGGGATGTGACTTTGCTCTCCGTGGCAGTGCTGGGGAAGCACTGGACGGGATGCTCTCTCGCCCCGTACCTCAACACGTGCCCCGGCTCCGACAGTACTTTAGTTAAACTCTAAGCTCATCACTTCAAATGACAGAAAAATAGATTTACCCGGCAGGAAGAGGGCTGGATCAAAATACCGTGGGGAGAAACGGCGCTTAATAGGGTGGCAAAATCTGCCGTGGCCTGATTTGCGGAGGTGCTCGTTACGAGCATCCCCCCTGGGAGGCCGGTGAGGACAGCAAGTGCTGGGCTCTCTTGCAAAACCAGGGTTTGCGCTGGAAATAGTAGCAGCCTGATTTAAGCAGGTGAATGTGTCTCAAACTGAATTTCCTTGCGTGCAGCCGCTGAGAAGACTGTGTTTATTTTAGATACGTGCCTCGTAGTTGGCTAAAACGGGAAGAGAGCCTAAGACGGGTCGTTATATAATTACTGTAATTCTTGGGAGTATAACCCTGCTCCTGAGAACGTCACGAGAGCGGGTGCTGCTGCGCTTGTCAAACGATTTAATGGCTTTATTGAGCCGCAGCATAAGGAAGGACGATTTTGGGAAACTCTGCTTTCTGCAATCATTTCTTCACCTTCTGTTCCTGCCACTGCCACCCCTCATCCCGAAGAGGCAGTTAACGCAGCCCTGCGAAGTGTGCTGTGTTTATGGCCCAACTTTCACCCTTAATTCTGCGCTGCCGTGGGATCCTCGCCATCAGCTCTCCGTCCAAACGTGGCCGTGCTCTCACCCCCAGGTCCTGGGCGCTGCCTCCACGCCGGCTGGCCTGGTGGTTCCCCCCGGACCGAGCGCACGGGAGCCCCGCGTCCTCTCCCGTGGGCAGCCTTCGGAGATGAAAAGTTGATGAAAGTGGAAGCAAGGATGCTATGAAAATTAGACCGTGCATGCTCGATAATCGTCCTTACTAATTATTGTGCTGTAATGACAATGCCTTTTTTTTTTTAACGTAATACATGATCCACGTTGGGGTTTGAGCTGTTGTTTTGCCTTCAGGACCTTTTTGAAGCAGAAAGTTGAGGTTTGCAATTTATCCTGAAAAGCACAACCCGCCTCGAAAGAGGAATTGATAAATAAGAGTGATGATGGTGATGTGGGTAGAGCCTCGGACATAACGAAGCTGCTGCGTTTGTGTTGGAGACTGTTTCTGGCTTTTATACAGCTTTGAGGCTTTGTGCCTGTGCCGCTGCTGATGTGTTCTTCAAGCCAAGTTTTAGGATAATCTGGGTGTTGAAATTAGCGCGGTTGTATCTAGAGCAAAGGGAAGCAGGTGGTTGTAGCTCTGGAAAATAGGGTAAAGTTGTTGTTTAAAAACAGTTAAGCATATGAAAATCGTCACGTTTTTATAAACTTTCACTGCGACTCTTGCTTAACTGCTGCTTTTCTCGTGCTCCGACTCTTGAGCAACAGCGTATTTTTAAGAACGCCTTTTCCCTGCTGGAAAGCCTCCGTTTGCGGGGACGGTGTGCTGTCCTGCAGCAGCCCGGATCGTGCCAAAAATCTGCAGGAGGCTTCCGAGCTCGGCTTCCGAGGCTAGGGTTTCACAAGACGATAAATGTCGTCGAACAGCTACTCGTGCCAAACACGGGATGCTGTAGCCCCGCAACCTCAGTGCTACATCCAGCCTGACCGCGGGCTGCCTGTCATGTCTATTTACAATTATTCCTCTTTTTGCCGCGTGGACTGGCTGCTTTTTTGCATCCACAGTGCCCTTTCTTTGGGCTGAAGGAGCTGGCGAGCTTGCAGGTTTTCTTGCACCTTCCTTTTCGCCAGGAATAACTATTTTGCCAGGCTTTGGTAACGGAGGTTCGATGATGATCCGCCAGTTTGATTTTTGGCCCTCTGTGAAGCGAGAGCTGCGTGGTCCGTATCCCGTCTCGTACAGCACCTAGTCGGAGCTTAGCGACTGTAATAAAGGTATTAGGTCAGGTCAGGTTCAGCGCGGCATCGCTAATCCCAGCTCTGTGTTTTGGCTGTTCTCGCGTGCGTTAGGTAACCTGCCGGTGTCGGGTCGGGGATGCAGGCGGGGGCAGAGGCAGTGCCCTGCAATCGTGGGAAGGAGGAGAAGGTGAGGAACCTCCCTCGAGGACCTTCAGATCTTGCTCGTTTGGAGCTGAGCCGCGTGAGTAACTTATTTTGCTCGTAGCTATTCTGATAAGGCTCGTTAAGTAAAGAGCAGGGCTTGGTCAGCTCAGACGTGGGGCTGCTTACGGCACCGAGGTCTCACCCATCTCACCTCTGCGTTGCACCACGAACCTTTCGTTGGAGCAAGGTTTGCATGCAGGTCTATGGGGAGAGCCAGCCAGCCACGTTTCCCTCCGCGTTAGACTTAAGGGCTGCTAATCGCAGGTTTTCAGGTGGATTTTTGGTTTAGGAGTTCGATACGTTTCGGCTCGCTGCGTTGCTCGTGGGAGCTTCCTTCTGGTGGAGCTTTGCAAAGCAAAGTGGGTGGCTGATGGTGGGGAGCAAAAAGCTTCCGGCTGGGTCTGGCAAAACTAGATCTCATGGATTTTGGCACCTCCGGCTTTGGTTATCATCTGGAGGTCCCCGAGGGCTCTGGAGGGTCCAGCTTGGAGGTCCTCTTGTCCTTTCTCCTGCCCACGAGGCCGGGACGTGGCGGAGGTGCCTGGCCAAGGTCGCGTGCTGACTTTGTGCTTCTGGGACCGGAGCCCTGGCGTCCTGACTCGGGTTCCTGCCCTTCTCAAAAAATCACAGGGCAAATCTGGGGAAGAGATGTTGTAGTTTTATGCTCCTGAAATATTCCTATTTAGGGTTAGGGTTCCTAAAAGGAAATACCTTTTTAAAGAGAGCAAAGGCTGCCTACAATACAGGAGTGCATGCCAGATCGTGTTTAATGCTCAGTTTTGACAGTAAGCCTGTAAAAAAATATATATTTTTCTTTTTCTGAAGTACATGTTCTCAACATGATTGAAAGCTTAACAGAATAAGAAAATTAAAGCCCCTGAAAATTATGATCCTGGAACTAATAGTCCATCTTTCCTGTTTTGCGGATTGTATTCATTTCCGGTGAAATGCTTATTTAGTTAAGTGTGCTTGATGGGTTTTTTTTTGGGTTCCCCCCCCCCCCCCCAAGTTACACCCTGGAAGACACAAGTGATGAAGCTGAGGTATGTTTAATTGTTTTACCTTGCTTCCTTTTTATTTCTTCCCTTGGTCTCTTTTAATTTGCCTGACCGAGTTAGGGCAGGGAGCGCGGTCCTGCAGTTTCTGCAAACTGCCATGGAGGACCGGGATGCTCTACGCCTCCCCGGCTCTGCTTCTGGTGAGTTCGTCCCGAAACCTGGCAAATTTAATTTTGGTGTTGTGTTATCCTGCGGAGAGGGTGTGGGAAGCGAGGAACCTGCGAGTCGCTTTGCTTCTGTGTATTTTTTTCTGACTTTACTCTTTTTTTAGACGGGCGTTTGGTATTAAGTGTTTTAATTTCTGTTACAAAGGTTTTGCAGACCGACGTGGAGATTAACTAAACCCGACTTTTTCCTCGCTGCCCCTTTCTGAAGGGCGGAGGCAAAACCGGACAGGTTCTCGTCGCGTGTCATTTCACCGCCTGAAAGGATGAAGGTCTGAATTAGCGATAGGTGGAGGCATCCTCACGGCACTTTGGGATGCACGGCTTTCACTCTCTGTTTCTATGGGTGTGGTGACCAAGCAAGAAATACTGTTTGTGTAAGGATCAAGCTTATTATAGTTCAGAGCTAGGTGTGACTCACGGCTCGGTGTAATCTCGCCACTGCATTGCTCCATTGGAAGCATCGCTGTGCTCGGGCCCCGGCGCAAGCTGCGGGGGGAAGAGCACGTTGATATATTGCTAAGAATCCCGGGCAGAAGCAGCAGAGAAGCCTACAGGTAACGTAATAAAATCCTGTGTGTCATCCGTGGGCGGGGAGCTAGCAAAATTTGGAGTGTCGTGGTGTAAGACTTTGTTACTGGTGTGTTTTCATGCATTAAAACCACCGACGGCGTGAACTTATCATATGGATTGGTTAGCATCTGCCTCTCAAAGACCCTCGGGATGGTCTAGTCTGGTCCCGCCTGGTCCGCCCTTTCTTCGTCGTCCTCTTCGTTAGCAAACGTACACCGGCTCAAAGGCTGCCTGCGGCCCCCGCACTGCGACGTTGGCATGCCCAAATCTTAAGAAAAGAGATTTTTAGTAACTAGGCTGGGAAACACACCTACTGAGCCCAAACTCTGTTTAAAATCAGAATGTATGCGGTGCAAAGGGATTATTTAAATACACTTGAAGATGAAAGTCCTCCTCGGTTGCTGATGTCTTTTTATGATGTTGACTTAAAAGCTAGGGTTTAAAAACGAGAGAGGTTGCACATGGGCTTTTGACGCAAAAGGAAACGTTTTCCTTGGGCTGAAACTGTAAAGTTTCCTAATATAGTTTTGGTTGCTGTGTCCCGCTGCCTTGAGGGAACAGGAAACGGATGCCCAAGGGCTGAAGGAGGACACCTGCTCCTGACTTTCGTTTTAGCCCAAGACCGAGACGCACTTCAGGGACCTCCGAGAGCCTGGTCCTGCACTGGTGGTCTGGGCTTGACTTCGGGCTCTTGATGCGAGCTGGGGCTTGGGGGGTTTGTCAGTGCAGCACCAGCGTGTCTCTTGCCAGGCAGCTTTCTTAAGTCTGTTTAAAAAAAATAAATACCGAGTTTCGTTTCTTTTTCTATTCAACCTGCTTTTGTGCCAGAACTGAAGATTTCGCGCTGTGTTGCTGGTTTTGATAAGCTTGGCTTTCAGAAACCAGGGCAGCCTTGTTGTAAAAACAAGCAGAATGACGAAGGCTGCTAAATATTTGTGATCCAGAAGGCTCTTATCGGGGACGTTGAGCGTACGGTTGAAAATTTGTGTTTTCTGTGCTTTCCTCTTGTATTTGCACACAACTGATAAAGCAGCTGGTGTGGTGTGGTGTGGTGCCAAGCAGGGACATGGGAAGAGTTTTTTGGAAGCAGAGCTCGGTACGTCACCGTAAGGTGACTGGAAGGGTTAGTCTGGTGTTGAGTCCGGTATGAAACCTCGTATTGTTTGCAAAAATTTTCTCATAGGGGAGTCATCTCCTTCGTTAGCTGATGCTGATGGCTTGCTCCTTCCACAGCTCGTAGAGGACCACGTTCCGCAAGTATGACAGCATGTTCAGGCACGACAGCAAAACAGGGTGAATATTTCCAGCAGCAATGAACTCAGTCATCCTTTCTGGACAGGACGATAAAAAAAACCCAAAAAACCCAGTGAATCAGCCTGAAACCATTTGCTGGCAGTTCTGTGAAACACCTCCGGGTCCGGCAGGGCACCGTGCTGCTCCCTCCCGAAATCCCCACGCGTGGCAGGAGAGGGGCTGGGAGCTCCCGAGCCGTTCCTCGTCTCTTCTCCTTGCTTGTGTTGATTTAAGCAACACCCTGTGGCTTTTACGTTTTAGAAACATCTCAAGGTGGAGAGTAACTTCTTAATAACCTTTTAGCTTTGTTTTGAGCCTGCGTTATTTAAGACCAATGCAGTCAGAAAGGCATAGTACCTTGAGTTCATGTGAGCCTTTAAAAATCAAGGGGAGAAGAGCAATTAAAACTGAATTAATACACTTCTGAATGCGGCCTTCAGAGATGTGATTGACTAATTCCGTCAGATCTAAATTCGGGCTTATTTAGGAGCTCGTCTGCACGGAGGAACAGGACACCCTTGCTGCTCGCCTCGTGCGAGCTGGGGTGGAAGCTCAGCCTGCGACCGGCCGCGCAGGTAAAGGCTTTGCTCCGGTGCCAGAGGTTGTTATTCCCGCAGATCTCCCTGGAGAGCGGTTGGTGTGAGCCCTCCCTTCGGGCAACGTTGGCCATTGGTGTTTAAATCGTGTTAATTAGCAGCCCGAGTCGCTCTCCCTGCAGGTGAGTGGGGGCTGCTCGTGCCACCAGCTCCGATGACCGATGCGGGGGACGGTGACTTCTTGCAGAGGCTGATCGGTGCTGGGAGCAGCGACAGCCACCACCGACCGGCCAATTTTGGGGCAGATTGGAGCTCCCGTCGCCTCGGGCCACCCTGGCACCCTTACCGACGCACCCAGCGTGTGTCCGTGGGCTGTTAGTGCTGAGCGGTTCTTGCTTTGTAAACCCCTGCCTTATCGTGGAGAAATTACTGCAGGCAGCAGTAAATCCACACCGTTCCACCTGACCTGATCAGGTCGTAAATTGCTTTTATAAGCTTTGATAGCAGAAGCAGAGGAAGCTCTTTGTGGAGGGGGTTTGGTCCTGTAGCTGGCAGTCGGTCGTGCAGGAATCTGGTCCTGTGCATAACGAGGTTATTATTTATTAGATTTGAGCGTTGTGCTCTTTTGCAGATGAATCTTTAAGATACTGGCTGGGATCTTTGCCTCTGACTATGAGTCAAATGCACTTGCTGTTTTTCTGGAGTTTTCCCCAAGAGTATTTATGAAATGCCCAGCGATGCACTGCCTGGGAGGTGGAAACTCTTCCCAGGCTCGTGTTTTTGCTGCCTAGCGCTCGTCTGTCTCCTGCCTCTGAAACGAGCCTGTGAATCCTTCCAGTGTCTCATAAGGGCGAGGCTTAATTAAGCTTTTTATAGCATTTTACAAGCATTAGCTAACTAAATATTGTGACATCCCTATGGGGTAGGTGTTTTTTCGCTTATCCTAATAAAGCTGTTTCTATCTGCATGGGCGCTCGGAGAATTGCGTCGGGAGGGAGACGCTTTTGAAATGAGGTTCCCGATGATGCCCCATTGTTGAGGGCAGCCCATGCCTGACGTTATGCCAAGCTGCTCTAAAAATACGTGGATTCTCAGAGGTTTGAGCGTGCTAACGTTATTCCGTGCCTGCCTGATGCATCCGATGGAATTGCAAGACGAACGTCGTAACGAGGCTCCCAGAGATCTGAGCATCCTTAAAAACGAGCGGCTTTTAGGACGGCTGAGGCTGCAGACGTGCTGAAGATGCTGCTGGTGGCCTGCTGATAGCCGTGTCTGGAGCTCGTATTTAAAATGTGTGTGTGTTTCTAAAGGAAAAGGGGAATGGAAAATAGGGCAAACGTGGGTTCCACCCAAATTGCGCTGAGCTCGTACCTGATTTCTTTTCTTTATGGCACTTGGCAAGAGATTGGGGGCATGTGAAGGGGGCACGTGTGCTAGTGCTTGGGGCGAGAAAGGTCAACCCTGTGAAACACCAATTTTATCTGGACAGTGCTACAGCAAATTCTGGGGAAAAGCGTAATGCCAAGAGCTGAAAGATGCCAGTGTTTGCCTCGAACGTAGGGGTTTTTTTTTTTTAATCAGGAGGCACCAGAAGCGAGCGGCACGACTCCCGCTCCGGTCCCTCGTGTTTCGCCCGCATAGTTCAGCGCTTGCATCATGGCAGAAGAGGCGTTGGGCTCGGAGGATTCCTGACAGTCTAGGACATTGTGGTTTCTAAAACGAGGAGTCACGCACGGTTCAAAGACAACATTGACACCGTAGTCAGTGGGCTGGGGCTCGGTCGGTACGTACTCGGTGGAAGCCTCCATCAGAGCCGCTGGTGCTGCCGCCGCCACCAGGAGAAGGTTTGTTTTCTCTTGA
Organism: Fregata magnificens; assembly: GCA_013389945.1. Taxonomy (NCBI): domain Eukaryota; kingdom Metazoa; phylum Chordata; class Aves; order Suliformes; family Fregatidae; genus Fregata; species Fregata magnificens. Next base: position 30,432 of record WAAD01000488.1, on the reverse strand, counting down.
GCTTTTCCTCTTTCGACTCTACCTTCTTTGGCATGTTCTGTTTGTATTTTAAATTTAGCTTCCTTGCGCTGCCTTTTGCTTTGGTTTTGAGTTTGTTCCCCCTGGGGTTTGCCAGTTTTTCACCAAAGCGTGCTGAAACGTCTGGGAAGCTGCGTGCTCTAGCAAAATCCATCAGCGAAAGAGGGGCTGATAAACTCTTATGGGTTCAAAAAGTTTGACCAAAAGAAGTTGGGATGGAAGTCTTCGTGAATTTAATGCTCTGCAGTTTCTAGTAGGGCAGCTTCTTGTAGGAAGCTGCGATGAGATGGATAATCCTCATCTGTGGTGTTTCGTCAAAGCGTTTAACCAGCTCGGAGGCTTGACGGCGAGATCTGAGCAAGCGCGAACCACGGGAGAGAAAACGTAAAGGATATAAGGAGATAACGAAGTCGCAGAACAACTCTGAGGGGGAGCGAGCTGGAAGGAAGAAGCTGAGCTACTCTGCCAAGAAAATTAGGATTACAGCTAAGGACCTGAAGCCCAAAACCCCGCCTTCTGCAGCGACCAGCACTTCAGTCAAACGGTTTATTCCCTTGAAAGTGATTTTTGGGGTTTTTTTTTTTTCCCCATATTTTAAGGTAGAGCTGAACGGAGGGAGAGGGAATAAATGCACTGCATCCCTCGGTCTCGCTTCTCCTGTTTGTTTGCAGGGAGATGGTCGAAACGGGATAACTTCTGTCCATCGGCAATCTGGAGATGTGGCTGAATTTATATTTTACAGCGTTCCCCCCCACCCCCCCAAAATATGCTGGGTGCCGCGTAAACACCCACTACTGCGCTGCCGCTCGACACCCTCCATGCCAAATAGTTTTACTGACGGGGTGCAAATAACAATGTGCAATTGTACGCTTCCCAGCAGTGCGGCTATTCAAATAGAAATCTTTTTTTTCCCAGATTTCGCTGTGAAGGAGGCGCTCGTCTTCCCCAGTCATCTGTTCTGGTCCTCTGTGCAGATTTTTGGGAAACCTCGTTCACGTGAGGCCAAAGGGAGATGTAAATCCTCCGTGGGCAGAGCTGCCTTTGTGCGCCCTCAGCTCTCGAGGCGCGATATCAATATCGCATTTTGCAAATACAGGTGTTTTGATAATTTTTTTGGGGGTAGGGTTTGGGTGGGTTTTTTTTCCCTTCAAGTTTTGAAAACCTCAGCGAGGGAAGCGTGACAGCTCCCCGGTGAATTAGTTGCCATTTTTTCTTAGAAAAAATATTGAATATATACTGCCAAGATACAGCAGGTATACTGCCTTTGGGGTTGCTTGTAATAGCCGATGGCTTCGGTCCCGGAAAGCCCTTTACAAAGCGTTTACCCCACGGTGCCTGCGAGAGCGGTGGTTGCGATTCGGGCTGCGGTGCGATAGTGTCAAAAGCAGCAAGGAAGTCTTGATTCTCGCCAGAAAAATGATGGGAAGGAGATGATAGGACCTTATTGCAACAGGAGGATTGCTGCCAAGCATTCCTGCCCGCTGTTTTAAACTGTTTGGAAGCTCCAAAGAGCGTGTTTTAATGCGGAGTTGATAAGGAAGCCGCACCGATCCTGGTCTGCGCGAGCCGGCTGTCGCCTCTCCGTAAGTTCAGAGCTCGTTGTGCTCCACACTGTCATCTTCCCCCTCGCACATCAGGATTTTAATTATCTGAAGAGCTTGGAGATACGTATTCTTGACTCCTTTTTGTACCTGAAAATGCAATTAAGGAAAAGACACTGGTTTTCCAAAACCTTACGTTAGTGTCTACCGCTCAGCAGCCCGGTGGGGGCAAAGCTGCGAGGGATGTGCAAGACTTGGAAATATCTCAGAGGAGCTTGGAGTGTCTGCTAGGAGGAGAGTTAAAGGAATTTAGGGATAGCAGCATCTACCGAAGCACGCTTTGGTGTTTCCGGGTGCTTCCCTCCCGTAGCCAGGCGGTGCGCGGGGAATCGTTCTAATTAAAGTCTTTGCAAATTAAGGCAATTTGGTTTTGGCTCTTCACTGCTGGAAAGAGGGAAATTTGGACGCCCTCCTTTCTGCGCGAGGGCGGTGGATCGCAGCGGGAGGCAGGACTCACAAAATTCGGCTGTTACTTCGTGCACAACCTTAAACAGCAAAAGCTTCGGGTGTACAGAGCGTTACATTTGAGGGGGTTTTCTCCCTGGAATAGCTTAAAATGTAAATATTTAGCAAGTAGCGTTTCATTGTTAAGTACTGATTATGAAGTATTTCTTGGATAGCTGAAAGAAATGGGCTGTATGAGAATGGCAAAACCCCGTAACGTGGAATACAATGGCTTTCTTCAGTAGTCCAGATTTGTAACAAAGCTGTATAAGAAAAATCTGTCAAACCACTTTGCTAAACATGCAAATTCACCCCAAAAATCTAAAATATGAAAGGCGTTTTGCATCAGGGGCTTTGCATCCGTGTCGGATGCATGGACGATGCTCCTCCAATATTTTCAGGCAACTTGTTTTCTTAGTCCTGTTGCCCTTTTTATTGCCCATTCTGATTAAATATCAGAGGAAAACTGGTATGTGGAGGGGGTTTGGGTGAAGTTCACGCAATGGCGATGCTGGCCACCACGCGGAGAGGCGAGGCTGGATTGTTCGGGAAGATTAAATCATGGCTATTCACCATTTAATTTGCTTAATTCCTGCTGGTGTGTCCTGCAAATAACTGTCAGTATTGCAGAGATCATAGAAACGACTGGTGCTTAGTCCTAAATACATTTTCTTTAGCACATTTCTAGTTGCAATGTAACGGGAGAGCTCACTTATGGATTATATCCAGCATTGGAAGCGATCGTGATAGCATCATACCTGCCCACGTATATACATACGCTTAGGGGGGGTATTTGGGTGTGCTTGACACCTATAGCCTTTGCTGGATGATGTATTTGTGGTTGCAGGTCTCTTTGGGCTTGGATTTCCGACCTGTTACGGAGGGAGGGAAGAGGAGAGAGCGTTTCCCTTGCGTGGGAAAGAAAATAATAAATAAAAACTAAACCCAGAGGGAGAGAATGTTTCTTCGTTTGAACCCCGGCGACAAAGCTCGCTCTCAGTTCATCGCCCTGTCGTCGGACCCGGAGTTTTCCATCTGTGTTTTGCCTGACATTTTTGTGCGCGCGGGAGTTTGCTCGGTAACTGCAAATGCCATCAGTTAGCGGGTGTGGGCTGTGCGGCTGCTCTTTTCCTCCCAAAAAGCCACGTTTTGCTGCGCACGCTTATTTTTTCTTTTAAATGCCAAACCTACCAGAAGGAAGCTATCTTTTATTGCAGTGAGTTTTCATTTAGAAACTGTTCGCTGTTTCTATAGCTCTTGCCAGTGGTTAGAAGATACAAACATCTGGCTTCTAATTAGGGATGTTCCCTACGTCGTTGATGGGGCAAGAGCAAGAAATCCCCTGCCAAATTTTGCTGTCTGAATCCGCTTGGTTTTAGGATTGCCTTCAGCTGACAATAGCCCCGAGATTGCTCCGGCGATAAAAGAATATTAACTAGTTTTTCTGTGTGCATGCAGTTAATAAGTGTATGATTAGCGAGCGTGGAAGATAATAAGAATGGTATTTAACCAACAAAGCCAGGAAATTCCAGATTAAAGCGTGGATGTTTAACTTGCTGCTCTTGGGGTTAGGGAGTTTTGCCCATCTTTAGGAATAATCCTGAAAAGAGACGTTTTTAAGACACCAGGGAGTTTTGCCCATCTTTAGGAATAATCCTGAAAAGAGCCTTTTTTTAAGGCACCAGGAAAACAAACAGGTTTGTTCATCTCCCATGTAATACTGAAATTTCCTTTCCTGCTCTCAACACGGCAACACCTCCCTCAACCAGCCTGACCAATTTTTTTCCCCCCTTCTGCATGTGCCAAATTTTCAGCTCTGGACGAATTTTTTTTTTCCAGCAGTTTCTCTTCCTTGGCAGTAGTATTTTTATCATAACCCTTTAACTGCAAAAAAAAAATCCTGCAGAGCCTTTTGCCCGATGCAAACTCCCGCGGATGGGCGCTGCTCTCCATTTCTGCCTGGAGGAATGCAGAAAATCAGGATTTTGAATGCACAGTGAGAGCACACACCTTTCTGAATCTTAGGACCTGCTAAAACTTCAGATTTACGTAATGTACCTTTGGATGGGCTGGTTTTGCTCCCTTCTGGGAAGGAGATCCAGACTGGTGCATTTATTTTTTTCCTGCAAGAAGAGGAATTGGTTTTGGTTTGGGGTTTGGTTTTGGTGTTGGTTTTTGGTTTTTTTTTTTGGTTTGGTTTAGGTTATTTTGTTTGGGGTTTTTTTTTGTTGTTTTGGTTTTTTTTTTGCCTGAAAGGAGCTTTTTGTTTTGTTTCGCATAGGCAACATCTACTAATTACAGCGTTTTGGTCTTGCTTTTATTTCCCTTGTGCGCAACCAGGGTGCTCGGAGGAGGGCTGCCTGCCCCAGGGAGGGCAGGGATGCCGAGCTCTCTGCAAATGTATAAGAGAAACTTTCTGCTTTCTCGCTGCTACCGAAGAAACTCATTTATTCTCCTAGCTACTCGTCCGTGATTTTGGAAAGACAAGCTCCGCCACCTTTGAAATGAGAATTGGGTTTTTTCCTGAATTTGCTGAGCCCTTGGTGTGCCCGTCATTAGCAGAGTCGTTGCAGCCCGTTCGGGGGGAAAGCAGCAAAATTTGTTGGTTCCCCCCCCCAGTTATCAATTAGTTAAACAGTAGTCCCAAAGCACAATTCATTTTAGTGGGGGGAGGTTTATTTTCCCCCTTCGACACCTGCCATCGGATAGTTCCTGGCCAGCTCGGAGGCTGCCTGGCCAAGCTAATTATTTTACGCTTTGTAATGCGAGCTGGTGCGTTGTTGGTCTCGTCCCTAGATTGATGCCGAGGTGCTGATCCAGGCGCCGCCGACCCCAGCTGCCGGGAGGAATCCATGAGCGCACGACCTCGGCTATGGACATCGTCCTGTCGGATTTTGTTCGCTCAACGGGGGCAGAGCCAGGACTGGCCAGAGACCTGCTCGAAGGTAAATAAAATTGGGAATAAAAGAAGGGGAGAGGCAGGCGGTGGCTGATGGGGTCTGGTAGGAAAAAAGGGGTTGCAAGAATGGCGGGGAGCTGCTGGCCAGGCCCCCGGGGCTGGTGGTTGGTGAGCACGATGCCAGAGATATTAAAATCGTGCTCTCGGCGGCGCGGCTGATGAAATTCTGCCTCGGTTTCTTGTTACGCCTCCATCGGATAATGAATTTCAAGTGCTCGGAAGGAGAACACATCAACTAGGAGTGCGGTTTCCCTTCCTTCGTCCTCTCCATTCACGTGTGGTGTTCGCCGTCAGCAGCAAAACTTAAGGATTTTTTTTTTCTTTATAGCAGCGATGCCTTCAAAAGGGTCGAAGGCATAGCACTAGGTGAAGGCTGCCTGTGTTTTCAAAGCACTATAGGGGTAATTATATAGGCAAAACCATGCTGTTACTGGTATATCTTGTTCTGCTTGTGAAGGTGGGTTGATTATGCTGATATAAATTGCTGTTTTGTCGGTGCCAGTGACCTCTCCTGGCAGAGCATCCCCTTCGAGCCCCATGTACGTCCGGCGCAGGAGGCTGCCTACTGAACAGGATTGGTGGGTTTAAGGTGATGGAGAGCGCCGAGACGCTCAGGAGTTGAGCGCGAGCATCATCTGCGTCCAGTCAGCTTGCTTTTAAACGGGCACACCAGCCCTCGAGAGCCTCCGCACACCGCGCTGGCAGCTTTCCAGTGCTCTACGTACTTAAAAGGGCACGTATCTTTGCGCTAAGTACAGCGTAATACTGGCTTTCTCAAAAACCCCGTAAGATGGGGAAGTTGCTTGTTAGTGATCGCGTTTAGTTGAAGGCTGCAGGTAACTCTTTTCACCCTGTGCTTATAGGGGTGAAAAGGGTGGAGGAGAAGGGATACCGGGTCTTAATTTTGGGGCTGTAAACTTGCGAGCTTTGCCTTTGGGTTAATGTTGACAAAAGGACGGTGAGCAAATATTGGGTAGTGTTGTAACGGTGGAGGACAGAAACATTGCATGAGAAGCAGGGCAGTTTGTACATAATTAACCAATATGTAATTATAATGCAAGACCATACTTGCTGTGTTTCTTCCTATCATCCCTTTTCTTGTATAATACAGGTCATTTGTGTTGTTGCTTGAACCCGGGACTAGCTGATGCTCCTACAGCATCCACACTAGCTCCCCGGCTGCTGCCGCTCCGGATACGCTAGCAGTAATGAATTCAAAGCCCTGAAACTGCTGCTATAATCTGTGTCTTTAGGCAATTTGCTCCACCTACTTGGCTGTAGCTCTCCTCGGCGCTCGCAGCATCGATTCGTCGCTTTTTCCTCTTCAAAACTCCCATTAGCTTTGCTGGGTTCAGGGCTTCGGCCTTTAATTTTTACAGCCGAGCGTCGTCTCGGCGGAAGTCTGGCAAGTTGTGGGTTTTGTGGTATGTTTATGTTCTGGTTTCTGGGTTTAGGTTGCTTTGTTTCATGTCAGGATTTCTAATATTAATCTTTTGCAAGAAATATTTAGGCTTGCGATGGAAAAGGTTAAAGCAGATATTCCTTCAAACTCTCCATCTCTCGCTCGGCGCATGGGTTGATTTATTTTGACAACGGTAGTTTTAGCTCATTTTCGTGACGTGCTGCTGAGTCGCTGCTATTTCTCTTGCAGCCTCGGTGGAGTTGACAAGTCCAGGGGTGGAAATGAAGGAAGACACAGAGATTTTTTTCTTTTTTGGGTGGATATTAGCAAAAGCAGTCAGAAAAAACAGATGTATGAAGGGAATTACTCAGACGTGACGTTTGAGGGCGATATGAGCAATTTAAGTCATGCTTTCTGTCTGTGGTTTGAGTTTCGTGCATGTGTCGAGCGAAGTCACCGTCTGGTGGCAACGGCGGGTCTCCTGGATGATGGTCTTCTCCATCACTCTGCCCTCCAGCACCGTTGGAAACCCATCTCCTCGACAGCAAAGAGTTTCAGCGTACAAATGCGCACAAAGCTAAAGAACTGGGGGAGAAGGGGCCGTATTAATGGGCAAAATTATTTAGGTTCTGCTCTTTGAAATCGTGCCATGTTCTGGCAATGAGAAGTTGGGCTACAGGTCTTTGTGTGGTTGAACTTGTGGCTCGTGGTGTCCCCAGGGGACACCGGTTTTCCTGCCAGAGGAGGGAACCTCCCTTTTATCGTCCAAGCACCAGCAAAACCTGCTCTGTGCAGAAGTTTCCCTGAACGCCTCTAACCGCCTCGCTCGTGTTTGCAAAAAAGCACCGTAGCGCCAAGTCCATCAAAGACACCCTTTGCAGGTGCTTGCGGATAACTGGGTTGTCTCATCATACTGGGATTTATGAGTCCTTTCGGCTGCCATCGTTTCACATAGAGTTTCCAAAGTTTAGGGTTTTTTCAATTTCTGAAGCGGCTGCCGGCGAAGGTGGTTGGGAAATGCAGCTGCAATGGGTCAGCGTCGCTTCTGTATCCTCCTGTCGCTGACATGTTAAAGCAAATAGTGATGTGACAGCAAATTTAATTTTAATCTGATGGGTCATTCTCATGCCTTGATACTGATTCATTAAAAAAAAAAAAAAAGAAAAGAAAAAAAAAAGTCCCCTTGACTCAAAAGGTAAAGCTTAAAATAACTTTCTGTTTGGAGTCAATCATTAAATGCTGCAAATTACATGTCTCAAAAGAATTTAAATACTCGAGAAGCGTATTTCCTTTAGGGAATTAGACATAACGACTTCTTTTATTGTCCATGAGCTATCATATAAACCAATTGGCGGTTTATATCTTTCCTGTAGTGGAGTTACTATATATAAAGTTGGCTTTCTTTCTACAGTGTCTGCTAACTTGCTAATTTAGGAGCCTAGATTAACAGTGTTCATAAAAAAAAAAAAAAAAAAATCACAGTTTTCCCAAATGTAAGCCATATGGTAGATTTTTTTTTTTTTTTTTTTTGTTATGTATTCTTGCCTTTGGAAGACAGTGGCTTCTAAAAGGTCAGTTTATTGCATACTGAAAGACTTCAGCGTATTAATACATATTATGTTCTTGCAGCTTGCTGGGTAGTGTTAAAAGGAAACGGAACTGCTTTAAGGATTCACTCAACTCCACGAAGTTCAAGCTGTTTTGCTGAATAATTTATCTGGCCAGTAATGACATGAGCCTGCTGAAAAGTCTTCTGATGCCGCCTAGCCCGGCTGGCACCTTGCTTGCTTCTATATTTTGGGTGTCAGCTTGAAAAACATCGGGTGGCTGTCTCTTAAACCGTGCGCAGAGATTTAAAAAGTCGTATTACGAATCATCAGCTTTTAAAGTGGCATGGTTTTGCTGAAGCGTTATCCTGCGATGACGTGGGGGTGAGCAGAGCGGGAGGCTGTTAGCTTTGTCAGCAAAGAAGCGGTGCCTGCATCCCGGTGGGTTATCTTCACGGCAGTTGGAGAGTTATAAAGCAAAGCGCTCAGTGTGACCTGAAGCAATTGGCCATTGGGTTTGTATAGGTGTTGGTGGACGTGACACAGCCTGACCTTCCATTTCCCTTTCCTAAGGGCAAAATTATGTTTATTTTACTCCAGTCCCATGCTCTGTGCTCAGCGTACGCTGTTACGGTGACCCTGCCCTTCTTTGTTTTACAGCCAGGAATCTTGTTCTGGCAAAGTTATATCTCAGCCTAGATATAAAGAAGAAATTCTTTACGCTGAGGGCGGTGAGACAGCGGCACAGGCTGCCCAGAGAGGTGGTCGATGCCCCGTCCCTGGAAACACTCCAGGTCAGGCTGGACGGGGCTCTGAGCAACCGGATCCAGCGGAAGATGTCCCTGCTCGTGGCGGGGGGTCGGACCGGGTGGTCTTTGAGGGTCCCTCCCAACCCAAACTCTACGAGTCTGTGATTCTATGAAAATTTGAGGTCTTTCGACCTTTGTTTAGGTTTTGCAGGTGTCCAGCATCCAAGAGCAGTAGCTCCCTCTAAGCTCTGGATGTGTGTCTGCACACACGAGGTGTAAACTATCCATAGAACCTGTGGCAGTAGAGCCAACGCTTTCTTGGCACCTCAGGTTCATGGTTCCATCTCTTCCAGAAATGCAAATCTTGGACAGAAATATAGCGACCAGCTGAACGAGTGGTGCTGCACCCTGCTTTCCTCCTTGTTTCTGCCAGACAGCCTTCGTGTTTCGTGATAAACTGCACTATTTTTAGTTTCTAGTGTGGATGTTTTAGGAACTGACTTGATTTCTTTCTCGTGTGATGGTGACCACTATTGGTAACTTCCCATCCAGGCAAGAACTGGGATCTGAGCGCAGCCCTGAGTGACTTTGAGCAGCTAAGGCAAGTGCATGCCGGCAACCTACCCCATTCCTTCAACGAAGGACGCAACTATAAACCTCCCGAAAAAGAGGCAGCCCGTCCCGGGCGACCGCCGCTCCAGCGGCAGGATGATATTGTGCAAGGTCAGTGTCATCCGGTGGCTTCCAGATAGTCGAGTCACAAAAATGATACGGATCAATTAAATCTTTCTTTCTGCTGCCTGAAATATTTATATGCTGGAGCAATCCAGCCGCTTGCAACCAAAAAGTACTAGCTGCAGGCAGTGATTTAATAATTGCTTCTGCGAGGTTTGCTGCTTCTGCACCATTCAGCAGTGTTTTCATCTTCCTTTTATTCTCAGAAAAACGCCTGTCTCGAGGCATTTCCCACGCCAGCTCGACCATCGTCTCCCTGGCCCGTTCCCACGTCTCCAGCAACGGCAGCAGTGAACATCTGCTGGAGATGCCCATCTGCACCTTCCAGCTGCCCGACCTCACCGTGTACACCGAGGACTTCCGCAGCTTCATCGAGCGAGACCTCATCGAGCAGTCGATGCTGGTGGCGCTGGAGCAGGCTGGTGGGTGTTTTTTTTAATGCTAATACAGCACGGCAGTGGCAGTTTTGCAGCGGTACCAATAGGAACGAGCCTGAGGCCGCGGGGAAGCGAGCACGTTGCAAGGACGCGTATCTGATAGGTGTTATTTCATCCCTTTTCATAGCGTGGTGCAAGAGTTGAGTGAGAGTCTGCTTCGCTTTGCCTGCAGACACTGAATGTAAATAAGTTGTGGATGTCGTCATTGCTCGTGCAGCTGAATGGTAACACTCAAAAAAAAGTTGCATTATCTCACCCCCCGAGCTTCCCTGTGCCCTGCGCCATCCTGTCAGCCTCGCTGAGAGAAGGGGGAAAAAGAAATTCCTGCGTAACACAAACAGTAGCTCATCACCGCTGACAAATATTAGAAGCGATTACAAACATTTTAGATTGCTGATGCATTTTATATGCTGCTTCAACGCAGGAAAACTCATCTGCTGGCTTTCTGTTTGCCTGGAGAGGAACCACCTTAGGAGTGCAGATGGATTTTGTTTTCCAACATGCTGTTTTCCTCCTGAATAGTTGCTAAGTGATCTGTAAATAAGATTTAGGTGGTGAATGAATGGGACCTCCGTGCTGGCAGAGAAAACCTAATGCATGTTACCAGGACAGCTCACATGGGGTGCGGGGCAGAAGGACACCAGGCAAGATCTCGGGAGCCTTTACACCTGTCCTTTGTTTCTGTCACTGACACACGTACCTAGAAAACTATTCGTTCAGAGATAACATATATTCTTAATGTCAAATTTTAGCCCTCTCCTGCTCAAGTGTTCCTGTAACAAATACTCTCATGTTTTGGAAATGAACACTTGAGCCAAGCGATCTCGTTACAGCGGCGTTGCTGTTTGTCGATGGCGAAGCTGTCGTGTCTGATGCAAATCAAACGTGCTGATCTACGCCTGAGTGGAGGCAGGGGGTGTTGGATTGCTGTGTCTCAGCGCAAACTCGGGGTGAGGGAGCTAGGGGTGGCTGTGCTTTTTCATCTGTGCTCTGGATGCTTCCTGGTGTGCCGAGACGATGTTAACATTAAGTAATTGATTTTTAGAAAGTGCCTCTTGAAGACTGAAGTGCATCTGCATTATGTATGTGGCTTTGTTATAAATGGGTGTTTATCTTTATTAAAGGGCTGTACTGCATATATAAAATATTCCAAGCTTAATTCAAAGTAGGGTTTTGAGCATGGTGCTGTGATCTACGGTGACTCCCGTTATTAATTTAGTATGTGCTGTCCTTAGGGGATTAAGCAAATATATTTTATAGACCAATAAACTTTCAGATGCTCTTCTCCTTCTCTCCAGAGATCCCTTTACACCACCATGGCAGAGTAAGTGTGCTTTAAAGTGGCTGTAAATTGTAATGACATCCTCTTGGAAAGCTTTTAACATGCTTGGAGCTGTATGAAAAGGTCTTGGTGGAGCTGAAAATTTGGCCCTTGCCACAACCTTAGCGTTCTTTGTTACAAACCTAAATGGATTAAGCCTTGCCCTATATTTTGAAGACAGAGTGGTTTTTCTCATTGCACACATGGAGGAGCAGTCAGCGGTGCCTTGCCCGGGGCTATCGGGGAAAAAAAAAATCAGGAAGAACTGAAAGAAACCCCTGGGTTTGATGGCTTTGCCTTGGCTCCGAGGTCAGGCTTTTTCCCTGGGGTCAGGGACACGGTGCCCAGCACGCCTTCAAAAGTCCCCCAGCGTATTGGCAAGAAACCTCCTGCTTCGCACTTCAGACTAATATTTAATGAACATCTGCAGGTGGACTATTAAAAACTGCTGAGTTAAGAGATCAGCGTGCTTGCTTCGCTGCAGGAAAGGCATCGAAGGAACGACAAACGGGTTCCTCGTTCTTGGGGTGTAAATGTCCCGCGTCTCAGACCGGGCAATCAAAGAAATGGGTGCCTTTGGTAATGCATCACCCAGATTTTGAGAAGCTTTTTAGCCTGGGTTTAGCCCATGCATGAGCAGAAGCACGTGTGTACACATACCCCACTCTGTCTTACCTACCTGGCATCTTACTTGCAAATATTTTCGCCCGTAAGTCATTGGCTGGACCGGTTCCCTTAGCAGGAGGGATGAGCTCACGTCTGGGTCCACCTTGCTTCAAAAGGCAGGTGAAACGTTCTCAGAAGTTGGGTGCTGGGCTCTACCAGCTCTCTTCCTGCCAGATCGCTGCCCGTGGCACAGGACCACTGCTGCGATGCCTTCAGCCCCTCCGCTGTCATCCTCAGCAACGTGACCGGGAAGCTGAGCCTGTGCTGCGGAGGAGGTGTCCCCGGCTGCCAGGAGGAGGATGACCAAGCTCTCGGCGAGATGCGCGCTGCTGTGGGTTGCATCGTTTTGGCCGGCAGAGCGATAGCAGGGTTGGTTGGAAGCCTTCGATTCCCGTCCTTCCCGAAGTCATGGGAGAAAGTAGCTACCGATGTGTAAATGCACTCGAGCAAGGTCTTGTTGCTGCCAGATCCCGAAACAAAAATGTTTTCTGCAGGTATTGTTTTCCTCAGAGATAGGTTCCGGGTTAGATAAGGAGACTACAGAGGAACTATCTCATTTTAGATGGATGAAATGAGCTTGCCTCAGCGTAGATGCTGCTTTTTCTAGCCGCTCTCCTTTTTTGGTCTCTTTTTTTTTAGCCCGCTTCTAGGTGGTGATCCTGCTCCTTCACCTCCACTGGTGATTCAGCGGGGGGGAAAAAACCCCAGTGGTCTGCAGTCACTGCATAGAGGTGGTGGTGGGTGTTCGTGTTGGATCTGTCACGTCAGCCCGAGGAGCACGAGGCCAAGTCACCCCTGGGAACGCTACCTTCGTCACGCAGAGAGGATGGCCTTGTAATTAGGCGCTGGATTCCCTGGTAGCCTTAGGGGAGCCGTTTGGTTTTTCGATGAGTCTGTCCTCGTCTTCGGGCTGGGAGGAGTGCCGTCTTTGTTCCTTCCTACTGCCGTGACCTACTTAGATGGTTCCTGTTAGAAGACACGACGGTATTTTACCAAACATACACCTTTGTGCGCAGGTTCCTGATCTCTGCTGGGACAAACAGACGTTCTGTAGCAAAACCAGCTGCGGGGCAAAATTGGAGCCCGTAAGAGTCATGGTGCTGGATGCAGAGGAAGCCTCTTGGGGCTGGTGGACTTCTTCAGATGTGCAGAAGAGCTGTCACCGACCTCGCCGCGCGAGCGATGGTTGCGGGAAGATCCCTCATGCTCTTAAATCCAGTTATCTTTCTCGTAGAGCTTCCAGGGCTTGCTCCTAATAACCACGTGCAGAGAAATATGTTGTTTTAAATACTTCTAGGCAGCCTCTTGGCCTTTCCACTGCCTTGATGGGAGCAAAACATTCGGAGAAGGGTTTGGGGAATGCGGTTTCTTTCGAGATGACTTCTCTTGCGTAACTGGAAATCTGTACAAATTACTCTGCCTGCCTCGCCGGGGATGTGCGCGGCACGGCGTGACCGCACGCTGCAAATAGAAATGCCTCCCTAAGGTGTGTCCCCTCCGAATCGGACCTGACTCTGCTTGACGAGAGGTTGCACAACCTCCGAAGTGCCGACCAGAGATGCAAACTCCCCTGACAGTTGAAAAAGCAGCAAATTCTCCAGGAGTGACGTGAAATGGATTAAAAGAAAAGCAGCTCAGCGCTGTCTACAGTAGCGTTACGTTTTGGTTAGCTTTTGTGAGACGCTGTTTTGCTGCTCGGTTCGCTCCTCTGGCCCTGCGCCACTTGGCACAGGCTCGCGACTTCGCCGTGCCAGGAGCTATATTGAGTGAAAATAGCCGGCTTTTCCGAGCGGAGCTATTGTCCCGAGGCTGTGTACTAAACACTTTTCAACTCCAACGGGTTCCTTTCGCGACGCCGAGAAAAGAAATTGCCCGCCTGGCGTTGCAGTTAGCTCTGCGTTTTTATGTTTTCCTGTGTTTATCAGTGTTTAAAAACAAGTTTTCTGTATTTAGCTCTTCTACAGCTGCTGTTGCTGAGGTCGTGCAAACAATTTCAAGAAATCCTGTGTTTGAGAGCCGGGGTCCCTGGCAGGGACCGTGCTCGGGAGCAGGGAGAGGTTCGTTAGAAATGCTGGGAAAGGGCTGGTTTTCTGCAAGAGCAATTTAAATGCAACTGATTGGAAGCCTGAACAGCATCTACCAGCCAAAAAACTGCCTGTTGCATGAGATCGGCTGCAGAAGAGCTACCAGAAAGGGTCGCAGCCAAGGGAGGCAGCGCCTGTTTTTTGAGGGCGTAGCAGAGTGAGACGCAGGCTGGGTTGTAAGTTCAAAGTCCTAATTCAGCCCAACTTCGTTTCCTTGATAAATGTTTAACCTCCAGTCGCACTGTACTTGACTGCAGCGTGTGCGTTAATTTTTTCCTAGCTTCTATTTTTAGACGCTCTTGACTTGAATTACTAGAAGGGCCTTATATTACCAAAAAGCTGCTATTTTTAAATGGCGTAAAGCACTGTCAGTTTGCATTTTTACTGGTAAAGCTGCTGGGATTGGCAAAAGTTCCTGAGTATTGTACCTAAACCAGTGAGCAGGGGAAAAAATGACCGACGCGAGTTGGTTTAAATAGAAGTGATTTCGTTACAAGAAGAAACGAAAAGCGGTTATTAACTGGGAGAGTTGTTGGGCACCATTTGTGACAGGCACTTCAGGAGGTGTTTTCAGCCTGATGGTTTTTGGGGTTTTGAAATAAGTAGGGTGGGGGGAGAAATGGGTAGGAGGAGAACACTGGTCTGGGTTAAAGTCCTGGCTGGCCTGGCTCCTATTTCTAGCTTTAATTTTAATTTGTATGACCTTAAGATCAGCCTGGCCATTTCCCTGCGTCCCCATGAAGCTGTTGTAACTCCAGTCTCCCCTTTTGTTGCCTTATTACCATCTTGCTCCTTCCTCCAGCCACGGGATGGGTCTATATCATCTCTTTCGGGGGTTCCCCTGTAAATTAAGCAGGTTTCCATCCTCGTTGGCATGTTTTTGAGGGGATGAACACACGCACCAGTCCCACGCCGTGTAACGGGCCCCGTTTTCACGCTCTCAAATATTCCCACAGGTCGTCTGAACTGGTGGGCGAACGTGGATCCCAGCTGCCAGAGGCTGCTTCCCTTGGCCACCACGGGTGATGGGAACTGCCTGCTCCATGCTGCCTCCCTGGGTAAGAGCTTGACTTAATTTACGGCAGGCGAAATAACCAACTGTTTCACTTCAGACCTGGTAATGTGCATCATGCCGGTGCCACCTCCCTTCTCCAGCTGAGACTGGGGAAGCGGCTGTGCTGGGAGGAGAGCCCAGGACCATCCTTTGGGAGCAGGACTGAGCGTTTCCCATCCGTTCCCGCAGGAAACCGGGATGCTGCCGCTCATCCCGGCTGCTGCGGCAGTAGGTGCACGAGCGGTTGCGATGCTCAGGCTCTGCGGGCGAGGAATGGGTTGAAGGAAACGGGCTGCCAATATCTTGTGTACTTCTAAAATACCTCTCCCTGTCCATTTGGCGAGCTTCCCTGTATTTCTGAAGGAAACGTGAAATAACAGAGCCGCCCCTTCCCTACTCTTGCACATTGAAGTTTCAAGGGCCCAGGTTTGACTTCACCTTGGCAAGTGTGATCGTAGTAAATTTTCGGAGGTTTCCAGACTTTTAAATCAGCAGGGTTGCATGTTTCCTTCATATCTGTATTTCAGACACAGCGAAACCACAGTCTCATTTAACCTGGTCTCATTTTCCCATCTGATGTTGATGTAAAGGAGCGTGTGATTTTTGGGAACAAATATTTTGCTGCATCTGTGAGATGCCCTAGAGTTGAAAGCAGAGGTGGCAGCATCTCCATTTAGCTGCACGAAAACTCGCCGCAGGTGCAAAATGCAGGCTTTCAACCAGGAATTTGGTTATTTAGATTGAGAAACTTGCATTTCTCTGCCTCTGCTTCCCAATTTACCTGCTTCCCCTGGTTCGTGGCAGGTTGTAGGACCTCAGCAGATCGATGGAGCAATGCCAGCTGCTGCTAATCCTCTGCTGCCGGGTTTTTTTTCCCCCCGTGCAGGTATGTGGGGTTTCCACGATAGAGATCTCATGCTTCGCAAATCCCTTTACACCTTGATGGATAAAGGCACGGAAAGGGAAGCCCTGAAGCGGAGGTGGCGTTGGCAGCAAACGCAGCAGAACAAGGAGGTAGGAACCAGACCGAACACCATCCTCTTTGCGGAGGGGAAAGTCTTGATAAAGTATCCCGTGGGTCTGGGAGGTGCTTCCTACCGTGATAAAGTCTGTCTCAAATTTTGGGTGACTCCCTGGCTTGCGGTACTTGGCTGTGCCACGATGAGACGTATCCTTCAATCCAAAGTATGGTAAAATTCTCTTTATTACAAGGTAGGAAAATTCTTTGTTAGAAGCGTGTTATGCCCAGTATTGATGGGAAAACAAACGTCACCTTCAGGCATTTAGGATCCATCAGGATGTGATGGCCGTGCTGGGCTTTAAGAGAAAAGCAACGCTGTGGCGTAGGTCTCTCCAGCGATAAAGATCAGTGAGATGCGCCTCAGTCGAAGCGTGGAGCAAACTCCTCCACCAAAAAAGGAAATTCATGAACTTGCCACATTAAAGGCTTTTCAACGCTGTGGCACAGCCCCCCGCCGAGAGCGGGGACACGACTTTGTCAAGGTGGAAAGTTACCAGATGTCCTCACACGGCGAGAGACGGCCCCTCCGTGTCGAGATGTTTTTGTGAAGAGGGTAAACTTTTGTTTCCACCTGACGCTGAAGGATGTTGTTTACTCTCCAGCTTCCTTTTTATTTTTGGAAGGGCACAAAGATTGTTGTCTTGACAGTTTGAAAAAATACATGTTTCCCTGTTTGAAGCAGAGTAGTTAATAAATAATCGGAGATCTTACTGCTATTAAAAGCATGCTTTTATGCATCTCTTTAAACTGCGTGCTCTAGAATTAGCCGTCAGCAAAGCACAGTGACTTGCAGATCTTAAAAGGACTTGAAAATACTCAGGGTGTCGGGTGTGGTAGTGTCATGCCCTGGTCGTAGTCCTCAGCACAAGCCGAAGGATCTTGGCAGTAGATGTGGGTTGTAGGTGGTGCAACGGTCCAGGAATTGCAGGTACCGCTTAAACAGTTGGCTGGAAGTTGAGGATTATGAGCTCCTCCTTTCCAAATAAGCTCTGAAAGAAGCAGCCCAGGGTGATGGATGTTGCTCTGAATTTCACAACCCGCCCTGGGTGCAATATTCTCCTCCCGTGCTTTGCTTCACAAGCTTTAGATCAGTGATGAAAGAATTCGTGTTGACGACTTAACCGGCAGCAGAGAAACTTAATTAATACCTTACAGGACAAGGTGGAGAGCTGAACGTGCCACCGGTTACTTCTGGTGCACAGCTTGAAGGTTTTCTTGGCAGCTTTGAGGACTTAGGATGTTGTGTTTGGATGCTGGAGCTCCGATTATGGGGAAAGGGGAAAGGAGGAGGAGGGTAAGGCTGCTGCCCTTCCCGTTGCGTTTCTCTGCTTACGACCTTAAATACAGCAGGCTTGAGCTTAGCTTTTTGCACGGTCTTGTGTTTTAAGGTGTTTCTCCCCTTCCTTGGGACGAACATGGCTTCTGATGCCTTTCAGCTCTGGGATTGTGTCGGAAGCTGTTTGAAAAGCTTCTGCGTTAAGGTGAAAAGATGTAATTCCTGAATCTAATACTTGATGCAGACTTTATAAAGTAGGGCGGTTGTACCGAAGGCAGCGTATTCTGTAGGTAGACCGCTATGGGACGGCAGACGGCTTCAGAGCATCGCAGCTTTTCAAGGAGAGGGCTGTGCCCTGTGTGGGCTTCCCTCGCGGTGCCCGCTCGGTGGAGCGCCGTTTCAGACTGCGATGTCTCACGTCGCACGTGGTGCGATTGCAGAATGGACGTCTTGCAATCATAATGTAAGGAAATGTGAGTAAAATGTAAGTTCGCCGTGTGTCGAAATACCAAAGCAACCCTTGAATTGAATATTTCTGGGTGGTATGGTGCCTTTCGTTGTTTTCTGAAGGAGACGAAATTCTAAAGGCAAACCTGTATTTTAGCTAGTCCAATTATCTGTCCCCCTGTCTTTTGTCAAGAGGTTATGTCATCTTTAATACGGGAAGGATTTAGTGTAAGAGTAAAGGTTTCCTCTCATCCTGTGGGTGGAAATGTTCACTTCCACCCCGCAAAAAGGCAAACTTTCGTTTCAGGCAAATTATCTCCCCGGCTGGCTTGAACACAGCTTTGGAAGCGTGCACTTTTTTGCATAACATGTTGATTATTTTTGCATAACTCCATAGAGAAAAGTTGTGGCGGTGTGTATAAAACTATGCTGCAGAGATTGGAAAATATTTACTTTGAAGATTTTGGGGTTTTATTTGCCATTTTCCAGTCCGGTCTTGTTTACACCGAAGAGGAGTGGCAGAAGGAGTGGAACGAGCTGATCAAGCTGGCATCCAGCGAGCCTCGCGTGCACTACGGCACCAACGGGGGCAGCTGCGGAGGGTATGTGGAGGGGACTGAATTAAAAAAAGAATAAGTCTGGATGTAAAACACAGTGAATTTCTTCCTTCAGTGTATGCCTCAGGGTAATTCTCAAGGGCAGGTCAAGGGACGAGGCTGGGGATTGCCGCTTTGGTCCAGCGTGCAGGGTTTTAAGGGGAAGGGTGAAGGATCATGAGGAACAACAAGAGGTCCATAAAGCACCATGGGAAAAGATTTAAATGCTACACGACCCCTCTTGCGGGGTAACGCACGCATTGAACAGAAAACTAATCTTTTCTCGCGTTCATCACGTTGATGGCTCCGAAATGAGAGTAATAAACAAAAGTTGAGGATTTCTGCGGCGCTCGCTCTGTATTTCAAGGGCACTTTATCGCCGCAGCCATCCCAAACAAACACCACTTTGGAGGCTCTTTAGATAAGAGACTCCCAGAAGTGCCAGGCACCAACGTGCTATTTCCTGGATACAACCCTTGTCTTAGAAGAGGACATTTTTTGGGATCTCCATCTAAAATCCCAAATTAGACCTGAGATCAAACTTAATGCTGTTAATATGATCCGCCTCTACCTGACTGCCTATGAAGACCCACTCCTGTTTTTAAAAGCAATGATTAAATACGCAAGTAGTGAAAATTAATTTCTTTTCCCAAAGTGTTGAAAGCTCTGAAGAGCCGGTGTACGAGAGCCTGGAGGAGTTTCACGTTTTCGTCCTTGCCCATGTGTTGAAGAGACCCATCGTGGTGGTGGCAGACACGATGCTGCGGGACTCGGGGGGAGAAGGTAAGAATTGCACTCTCTTTTAAAAGTCTTTATGAATTATGCGTGCTCCAACTGTGTGGTTCCTCTCTGCTGCACGTTTTCACGGGGTCTTTTTGCTCGGTGAAGCTGGATCTTGAATCGGAGAGCGGAGCACGGGGTGCGCTGAACTGCTGCACGGTGCTGTGGGTGATTCCCACAGAGGGTACGAGACACACAACTCAGCATCGCAGTCTGATCTTTTGCTATTTCTAAGAGCATCTGTGTGATGAGGTGTGGTTTTTTTTTTTCCTTACCTCTTTTGCCCTCACACGTGTGTGTAGAGATGGGAAATTCCGTTCCCTGCATGTCATATTTTCCGCTAGCAGACTTAATTTCCTGTCAGAAAAGATTAATCAATTACCATCATTCTGTGTGCAAATTTTAAGTTGTCTTGTGGAGGAGTGAAGAAGGGTTTTTTATAGAAAATACAGGTTCGTTTTGCAACTGTGTTCCTCCTGATGAAAAATAGATGTCTATTTTGGGTTGTGGTTTTTCTTAGTGTCCCTTGAGCTGACAGATAATTGCAGGTGAAACCTTCAATGAAGCAAACAGCTTGTTCTGGAACAGTTTCAGTATAAACAACTCTTAACTCTTTAACCTATTATGAAAACTAACCACCCTGATTTCTTTCCAGCCTTTGCCCCTATTCCCTTTGGAGGGATCTATCTTCCCCTGGAAGTCCCAGCCAACAAATGCCATCGTTCTCCGTTGGTACTGGCTTACGACCAAGCCCATTTTTCTGCCCTGGTATCCATGGAGCAGAAGGAACCCACAAAAGATCAAGGTAGGCGATAAACAAGATTGATATCGATACAGCATTGAGAGCAGCCCTGCGGAGAAGGACTTGGGGGTACTGGTGGGTGAAAAGCTGGACACGAGCCGGCAATGGGCGCTGGCAGCCCAGAGAGCCACCCGTATCCTGGGCTGCATCACCAGCAGCGTGGCCAGCAGGTCGAGGGAGGGGATTCTGTCCTTCTGCTCTGGTGAGACCCCCCTGCAGTGCTGCGTTCAGCTCGGGGGTCCTGGGACAGGACAGACATGGGCCTGTTGGAGCGGGGCCACAAAAATGATCTGAGGGCTGGAGCACCTCTGCTAACGAGGAGGGGCTGAGAGGGTTGGGGCTGTTCAGCCTGGAGAGGAGAAGGCTCCGGGGAGACCTTACTGCGGCCTTTCGGTGCGTATGAGAAAGATGGGGACAGGCTTTTTAGCAGGGCCTGTAGCGACAGGAGAAGGGGGAATGGTTTTAAACTAAAGGAGGGGAGGTTCAGACTAGATAGAAGGAAGAAATTCTTTACGCCGAGGGCGGTGAGACGCCGGCACGGGTTGCCCAGAGAGGTGGTCGATGCCTGGAAACATTCCAGGTCAGGTTGGACGGGGCTCTGAGCAACCGGATCCAGCGGAAGATGTCCCTGCTCGTGGCGGGGGGTCGGACCGGGTGGTCTTTGAAGGTCCCTCCCAACCCAAACCCTTCCATGATGATTCTGTGATCCCAAGCATTGGCGGTCGCTGAGTGATTTGGCGTGACGTCAGTTGCCATCAGAGCTGATGTTGTTCCTGGTGGGCGCTCAGAGCTTGGCTGCCAACGTGAAGGTTCGTCCTTTCGGGCATTAAAGGTGGGCTGTCTGTCCCTCGCACAGCTGTGATCCCCCTGACGGACTCCGAGCACAAGCTGCTCCCCGTGCACTTTGCCGTGGATCCCGGGAAGGAATGGCAGTGGGGAAAAGACGACAATGACAACGTCAAGCTGGCCAGGTTGGTTAACTGCAAACCGGAGCGGTCACAGCTGGAGGGTTTGTTGCTCTGTCCCTAGCTGGGGATTTCCTGTGTCTGGGTGAAAGCTGTACTCAGGGTATGAACCTATTTGGTGGGGGTGGATCAGGTTTTTCTTTTACTTTATTCTCTTCTGATGCCCTGATTTCGGTACGTTTTGGGTGGGATCGTGACATGTCATCAGCTTCATTCCCACAAGGTAAAGAGGTGATTGCTCCAAATCCTGGAGCTTCAGACTAGGCATAGCTCAGAAACAAGAAGCAACGGAGGATCGACTGTCGTATTTACACAGAAAAAGGTGTATTTTTCCATTCCTCTGTCCCCACTCATGGACACCAAATATCTCCGAGGGTGGGCCCTGGAGCTGGGAGGGTGGCTTGCAGTCAGACACCCTTCCTATTTTTGACTCAGACTATGGGCAAGCCGTGTCATGGTTTGGTAGTAGCGAGTTTCCTGTTATTGAGCCAGAAGTCAGCAGCAGTGGGTGTAGCGGTCAGAGAGCTGGAAGCATGACTTGTCCATCATCTGACTTTGGGTTAGGAAACCTAGAAACCTCCAAGATCAAAGTATTAAAATTCAGCGCAGGTTTTATCGATACGCTATCTCATGTTGAGGGGTTTAGAGCCAGTAGAAAAGACTCTGTCCCTGTGTTTTTAGGGGAAATAATTTTTTTTTTTTCTTTGACAAGTGGAAATTTTTGAGAAAACATCTTTACTCTTTTCTGAAGTTGTTTTTGTGGAGAGGAGAATCATTTTGAAACTAGCTCTATTTAGATCTGTGATATCTGCTTTTTTGTTACTTGTCTCATGTACAAGTAATATTGTTTGTCGAGTTCATTTTAATTCGTAGCAAGCTTGATTTTGATATTCAGGAATCTTCTTATTTATTCATTTGGGTTTTAATTGCAAGGTTTGGAAGGCTACAAAAACGTTACCTTCTGTATCGCTGCTGTCTCAATGCAATTTTACCTGTTGTGTTAAAACACGCATTTTAATATAAAGACGACAGGCAAATAACTGTAAATGTGGAGGAGAGAACATCAGTTATTAAAATGAAACTTGACTCTAACTTTTTTTTTTAATCCTTGTCTTAAATTTTAGTGTGACGTTATCACTGGAAGCAAAGCTGCACTTGCTGCACAGCTACATGAATGTTAAATGGATCACATTGCCTTGTGACATGCAGGTAAAGAGACAAGGAGTATTTTCTTTACTCTTTAATTATTTAAACCTCCTTTCTGCAGGGCAGCAGACGCGAAGTCGTCAGCTGGCTTGCTCTCCTTCACGAGAGGTTGTCTGTGCCTCCAGAAGTTGCGGCTAATACTGCTCTGAGCAGATAAACGACTCGGTTTTTGTGCGTGCGCTTTTTTCCTGGAGCTTTTTGTGCCTGTTTTTACTCTTCACGCAAACTGGAAGCACGGCCCTTGTACGTCCCACAGGGCAGCCTGTTGTGTGGGTGGCTGGCAGGGAAGACGACGCTGCTTGCTCCAAGACAAACGAACAGTTGGTTTACGGCCACCAGAAGCTGCCTTGAGACACACAGTCTGACTGTAGTTTTCCTGGGACCTTCCCTTGGCAGGAAAACTCCCGTCCACTTCCCAAATCTCCGTGGTGGCGCGTTGGCAGAGGGTGGTAGCTGCCTTGACAGCACGAAGGGGTTTTTTTCACGCTCCCCTTTTTAGGAGACGACTCCCCAAACTTACATGTGAGCTGTTTTGGTCTGTCTGAAACTGTTGAGGTGTCATCTCTGTAGCAAAGCTCGAATGGTGACGTTTTGGTTGTGACCTCCTTACCTGGCCACGTGCTCTCAGATGCTTTGCTTTGAAATACTGTAACCCGTCCCTGTCTCAGCCTTATCGATGTACGAACCGTTGATGCGAAGGAGCGGAGGATGCCATGACCCCCGGGTGCCAGCCGTGCCCGCCGTGCTTGTGGGTGACCAGAGGGGGAGTTTGTTGGCCCCCTCCTCACCAGTAGCACCCCCTTCTTCTCTGGCTTTTCCCCGAAACCTCTAGCAAGTTAAGACATTCATGGAAGTGCAGGACGGCTGCTGGGGATGTGTCACGCTGGGCGTGTTTGAACGTTGTCCCCTCCGTTCTCTGAGCAAGTGCCTACTTCTCTGTTTCGCCTTCAGCCTGAAAATGCTTATCTGAGGAACTTACTGGACTCTGATATATATGTTTTCTTTCTCCCTAGGCGCCTTTGGCCCAGCCGGAATCCCCTACAGCCTCTGCGGGCGATGATGCTCGTTCAGCTGCGGAGTCGGGAGAGTCGGACAAGGAGTCGGTCTGCAGCAGTTCAGCGAGCAATGGTGGCAGCAGGGGTTGCAAGGACAAAGAGAAACCAAAGAAAGACCGAGAAAAGGATAAGGAAAAAGATAAAAAACGGGCGGACTCGGTTGCCAATAAGCTGGGCAGCTTTGGCAAGACTTTGGGAAGTAAGCTAAAAAAGAACATGGGTGGCTTGATGCACAGCAAAACTATCAAGGGAGGTGTGAGCAACGGGCAGGGAGATACCTTGGAGAAGAAGAAGAAAGGATCCTTGAAGTCAAGGAAAGGCAGCAAAGAGGAATCTTCCCAAGGAGACTTGTCAGCTCCTGTGGAGAAAACCTGCCCGGGTAAAGCAGCCCCCGAAAAGCCGTCGGACCCCTACAAGTACAGCAACGACGTCAGGCTGAGCCTGAGCATCCTCCGGGCTGCCATGCAGGGAGAGCGCAAGTTCATCTTCGCCGGCCACCTCAAGACCAGCAACCGGCACCAGTACCAGGAGGAGATGATCCAGCGGTACCTTCTGGATGCCGAGGAACGCTTTATGGCTGAGCAGAAACAAAAGGAGGCAGAGAAGAAGGCGCTGGGGAGCACTGCCCCTGCCAAGAAGCTGGAGCCGGAGGCGAACACCCACAAGGGTGAGGAAGCGATGCTCAACCCCCCTTACCCCCAGCCTCCCCCTGCGTACACCATCCAGACCCCAGATCTGGCCATAGGCGCCAAAATAGCAGCTTTTCCCTCCGGCTATTCGGGTGTTTTCACCTTTCCCAGACCCTCCATGGTCAACAGCGTGGAAGGGTTGCATCCCCCCAGCTATCAAGACAGCAGGCGGCAGGTAGCTGGGGGGTCCTGCAGCAGCCTTCCTCCCTACGCTACCTTACCCAGACATTGCACCCAGGCGCGGCCGAATCCCTACCAAACCAGCCCTTCCCACCTGGGGAGATTTTCCCCCACGGACATGGACGTCCATCCCACCTACCCGTCGGAGTGCGACAGCTCAGCCTGCCTCCCCCCGCACAGCAACGGCTACAGGGAATACCTCGAGCAGGACAGCTCGCCGAAAGGAACGCCAGCAGACAAAAATAAAAGCCGAGTTCTTTATAACGTTCAGCAGACCAAATGCAAGCAGCCGAACTGCAGTTTTTACGGACATCCAGAAACTGGGAATTTCTGCTCCTGCTGTTACAAAGAGGAGCTGAAACGCAAGGAGCGGGAGGCTCTAGTGCACAGGTTCTGAGTGCCCTGCCCCAGCGCTGATCTTGGGACCCATGAAAGATGGGGAATGCAATAATATATATATTTTTTTTTTTCAACCCCCCCCACACGCTCCTCTCCCTGTCTGTGGAAGGAGGGAGCGGGTATTTAGCCGGATGGGCTGAGAAATGGGATTTGGCCGGTGTGATGGAGGTGATGCAGGAGGGTGGCAGGAGGGAGAGGGGGCGAGAAAAACCAGCCCCCGCTCCCGGAGACCCTGCGAGAGGGAGGAGGATGCTTTTCAAGAGGCTTCTGGCAAGGGGTGACCAGGATTAGCGGAGGGCGTGCTCGGGTCGGAGCACAGGGTGGAAGCAGGGGGGGTTCTTCAAAACGATTCAATAAACCAGACCAAAGCTTTCGGAGAAGGCGAAGGGGGAGCAGCACCCCGCCGGATCCTTCCAGCTGGACTCCGACGTCGCTAACTGCCCAGAATTGAGCGAAAACGCCCCAGCAATTTCAGTTCGAACGTCACAGACCTTTTAATTGACAGATTTTTTTTTTTAAACACTGTTTTTATTTTATATTTCTTTTTGCTGGTACTGAGCGAAACTTAGTTGGAATTGGACATTATTGGGGGGTTTTTTTGGTGGAACTCATCTGAGCCCGGCCCTATCGGATGTCTCCGAGCATCTCTGAGCAGCGGGCTCGGAGCTCTGCCCTTCCGACGGGCTCCACTCTGTTTTTAAAATGTTATTTTTAAACTCTTTCTTGGGGTGGGAGGGAGACGGAGGGGGTGGTCACAGTGCTTGAGTGGTTTTGAGTTGTTTTCCTGCAGAAGTACTGTGCAAAACCGTTCCGTTCACAGTACGGTCGAGCCGACTTAGTAAGAAATGAGACAAGAAACAAGGTCAGTGTCTCCACCCAGCAATAACCATCGGCGTGGGGAAGTAGAGAGGACAAAGAGCATCCCGCAGCACCGGGAGGTAAATCCGCAGCGGGCTGCCGGGCGCTTGCAGCCGTACGTGGACACACGCACCCGCGATAACTCTTTCTACTTGAGCAAGCTACTTCCGTACTACCTCTGTTCTGCTGAATCGAATTAACTCGGCTCCATTTTGCTGAGCCACGTAACTGACCTTAGGCTGAGGAATATTAAAAGATATTTTTTGACAATAGGGCTAAAGAGCGAAACATTAAGAAAAAAACGAACCCGTAACTAACTTACACACTCGATGTGGTCCACTACGTTCCCTTCTCCCCCCGTCCCAGCCCCTGCGGCGTAGGATGAACCGTACGCTCCCGCTCACATCTTGCAGGGTGGGTTTAACTTTAGCACTGCAATGTTTGCACAGATTTTTTTTTTCTTTTTTTTCCTTTTTTTTTTTTTTTTTAACTACAGCTCCCAAACCGGACTCGATCCTGTATGCAGCAAGGTTCAGTGTTTTACCACGTGAAAATAAAACATAAATTATACCGATAATTCAAAGCTTTACAACATTCCCTCTTTTTTTTTTGGTTTTTTTTTTGTTTTGTTTTGGTTTTGCTTTTGTTTTTCAGAAGGCATCAAACTATGCAATCCCTTCCCGTGCTGATCCTGCCCGCTGCCCTTCCCGGGGAGAAGGGACGAGAAAACCGGGCAGAGGAGGTGAAAGTGTACTTAACACTGGAGAATCACCTGAAGCCTTATTCTCACAAATACACTAAGGCTTGGTTCTAAAGTACAAGTTTTACTAGTTTAAGGTGTATCTAAAACCCCAGAAATTAAGGCCTTTTCTAGAGGAGGCGGCTGCGCGGGGTCCTGAAGCCCGGTCCTAACGGTTTGGGTCAAACCATCGAAGCTGCTTGTCAACGGATTGTAAATATCCCAGCGATGGTTTAACTCTGATTTAAGTTGTTCTCTTTGGTTTTATTAAATCGCCAAGCGTAGGTAAGCCTCGCCCAGCTGCCCGCTGCGAAGGGGCTTTAATAAATGGTCGACGCGACTGGGGGGTCGGCACCCGCTCCCGTAGGTGACTTGCAGGGTGGCTCCTGTGCGTGTCCTCTTATCTCGGAGCAAATCTTTCCCTCGGGTTGCAGTCATTCCGATGTACTTTAACCCAGGGGTGAGAATATACAGCCCTGGTTAAGCGCCGCGGGCTCTCACCCCAGTTACCCTGCAGCGATCTCTTGGTTCACCCCAAATATTAAGCTGAAGTGTTTAAAAACCGAACCAAATCCTCACTGTATGGGAGTGTCTTGGCTTATATACCAGTTTCTGCCGTTTATTTTTCCTGTAATCAGAGCGGCAGCTTTATATTTCAGTTTGGGGAGTGTCCTTCGGCTGCTGC
>WAAD01000487.1:0-16935 GCA_013389945.1 Fregata magnificens | reverse complement strand
GGCTTTTTTTTTTTTTTTTTTTTTTTTTTTTTTTTTTTTTTTTTTTTTTTCCCTTTTCTCTTTTTCCCCTGTGAGTCCAGAAATATGATTCCAGTACACAGATAGTTGGGCTGCACCTAGAACTTTTTGTTGTCTGTCAGAAGATACCACTAAATAAGAATGTCTTTGGAGTTAGCCTGGCATTTGGGATGTTTCAGAGGAAATCGAACCAGGCTGTAGGGGGACGCTTAGATGTTGAAATTGTTGCTGGTAATGTTCTTGTTGCAAGGAAAGGAAAAGTCAGGGAAGAGGCAATAGAACACTGTGATATTGGACGGTAGCAACTTTTTGGGGCATGCCAGGCAGTGCTTGTGTCTAAATCAAANGAAGGAAGGGGGAAACCAAATGAAGATCAAAGGAAATCCTAAGGGATTTCTAAAGTGGTTCTAAAACTTTGTGGAAACAGAGCAGTGTTAGCTACACTGTGATACTTCTGGAAATTCCCCAAAACAGGTGCTGGTGTAAAGACTGCACACCGTGGTGTTTGTTAGCAGAGACTTTAGAGACATAGGAAGCTACAGCACAGTAAAATTGGTAGCAAAGCTACCTAAGGACGGATGGGCAAGGTTAAAATGGCAGATCCGTAGCTGCCATTGTGCAACTACTTGCGTTGCTCGAAAGCTAGATAATAGTATGCCACAGGAACTGGCAGTGGATTAGAGGAACTGGATCCTTTATTGCCTGCAGTAGCCTTTTGCAGTCCATGCCACTACCATACATATGGCAACACATGGAAGTAATTAATTCCTATCTTTTATGCCTATTCCCGGTCCAAATTTCCTTCTCGAGGCAGTCCCAGGCTCCTTAACACTCTCAGTTGCTCGCTGTATTTTCTTAGCCTTCTCTCTGTGTAGATATTGTACAGTACTATGTTTTAAAAATTAAATTACTACATTGTGTAATTTGAAAAAAGAATGCAGACACAACATATGAACGTGCATTAAATTTCCTTTTTGACCCTGAGTAAATTTAATTGCAGAGAAATTCAGCAGTGAATTGAAGAAGCCATATTTTATGGTCTTATTTGAACCTCTGTCTTTAATTAAATGAACTAAATTTTCTTAAGACCTTCTTTAAAAACCAGGGTTTTCTCTGAATAACTTTTTATTGTAGTGGATAAGGTATTTCAATTCCATACACAATTGGACTTGAAAAAAAAATATTTATTACGTTTGCCTTTTTATTTCAAACTAATCCGGTCTGGGAGTAGAATAACTGTCTTCTAGAAATAGTTCCTATTTTCAGTGGAAAGTTTGTATCCAGAATAACTCACCCACTTCAGGCAGTCTTGCTTTTCTCCCAGAGACTGAGATAGCTTTACACCTGAATTAGTTATGCCCTTTATTTCTCCTGATGTCATTCACCACTTCAATGCTGGTACACAGCCAGTTTTGCCCCCTTGCTATTATAATTCATGTGAAGTTAATGCAGCTGGAATCACACAATTTTTAAATCACCATGCTTTGTTACTTCTGTGTTCACATCTACAGTAGTCCAGGGGTCCTAGACTTTCTTCAGAGTGAGGAAATGCGTCCCGGCAATGTGAACACTGAAATGGAAAATTCTTGGCATATCTGGAAGCATGAATGGAGAAACACAGAAAAGGACCAGGGCTGCCTCAAAACAAACAAACAAGCAAGGGAGAAAGCAAAGAAAGTGTCTTGGGAAGACTGTAGGAATACAAGCTGCCTCAGTGCCTATGCTGTTTGATGAAGTGCAGGGCTAAAAGCAGGCTGATGTGGTGAATGTGCCATGCTCCCACATTGCCCTGAAACATCTGTTTCTCGGATGCAGCGAGTCCATTGTGTCCTAAAGGCAGATTTAGGTCAAGCATCTTCTCTTCCCATTGCCTGGTGCTGGATATGCCACCGAAGGAGCTCAAACATGCCAGTTACGCATACTCTCTGGCACTGTTGTAAGGCATTCCCATAAAGATGGTGGGGTGAGTGGGCATCCCTAGTCCCCAGGCACCGAGGAGAGCAAGCTTAGAATTTGTTTCTTGTTATTTTGTTCCCTGCACTTGCATTAAAAAGTGGAGTGAAGTTTTCCAGGGATGACTGAAACAATAGCTTGGGCTGGGATAACTTACAAAGATTGGAGCAGGTGGGAACAGAACTGAAATTGGGCACCAAGGTGAGCTTGGCCAGCACCGTGACCACCCTGGCATTGGAGATCTCTCACGAAGCTCGAGTGGAGAATAGCTGAAATTGCAGATGAAGACGCTTTCTTAGGAAGTAAGGCGTCCTGTTTTTCTGCTGGTCTGGCAGGATGAAATGGTTCATGCCATGGTCAGACATGTGCCAGAGAGGGAATGGGAGTGCATGGTTGGGAAGAAAATGCAGGACTGGCAGCCACAGTTAGACTCACTTGGGCTGCTTCAGGTGTACATTAGGCAACAAATCACTCTCCTGTAGCTGCAAACAGGGCAACAGCACTAGGCAGTGTTTATGCCATGTTTTCCTTCCCCTGCTGCCATGTCACCTTTTTTTACTCCTTTGCAATTTAAGCCTCTTGAAGGCATGCCTCAGGGCAATGTGCTGATAGTCTGTGGAGTTGTACATTATATTACTGGCTCTATTACTCACTCCTCCAATCCAGAACATGTCAGTTATTGTACAAGGGCTCTGTACAAAAAGGCTTTGTGATCACCCAAGTGCTCGTAAGATAAGATAGGAATGTCATCTGATACCAGAAGGGAGGAAGAATACATGCACCATTTATTGATGCTGATACGGAGACTTGTATTGAAACAATAGTTTTGTGTAGAATGCCTTTAAAGAGTTCAGGGTAGCGTGGCCATTATGGTGAAAAGTCTTAAATAGCTGCTGAGGATCTGAGATGTCTCTGTAAGGAGTGAAAGAGGGCAGAGAAGATGTGATTTTGATCTCTAGAGTAAATGCCAGCAGAAGGCCAAGAAGGCAGATTAGCAGAGGGAAGTATCTGGAAAAGGCAGGGCCATGCAGGAAGGGCATCTGGACAAACACGGAAATAAACGACTCTTCAGGAGACTGTACTGTTGATAATGAACATCCTAGAAAACCAAGCACTGTGCGCTGTGATGAGGACAGGAGGCCAAGCAGAGACCACTGAACTATCACGTGTCCTGCAGCGTTTTACCACCTAGGAAAGGGAGACTTTACCTTCATGATTTATAACCTATTGACACTAACGTATGAGCAGTCAGAACTTCAGGCATGTTCTGCTACAGCTCTACCGCAGTTTTTTGTTTTGCTGTTTATATTTAATTAATACACATTTTTTATTGTGAAAAACATGGTAAAATCATCTCTCTGAAATGCAGCTTCCTCCTAATAACATCAATTCCTAATAACTTGTTTATGTAAAGACAGAGCATTCATTTTCTTACTTACATTAAGGAATCATTTTTTCCTGCCTTCTACCCTCTAGATTCCAACTGGGAGCATATGATGCAGCTCTGACCCAGATTCACCTACCATCTGGACTACCTTTTAGAAACACCCTTTTTCATTGTTTGTAGCATCCATAAAAGCTCTTTAGCTTTGCCCCCCAATCCATTAAAGGGGACCTCAGATATAACTGCACAGATTACAGCAAAGCACAGCAGACATATATGACAGAAGCAGCTGTTGCTTACAAGCATCCAGCCTTGTCACCTCCAGTTTATTTTCAGTCTTACAAGTAACTAATTCTCTTTCATTGGAGTAAGCAGAGCTGAGTTTCCAAAGAGCCTGGCCTAATGACCTCACTGCTCTCTTCCTCCATGTTAATATATGGTATTTAGCCAGGCTGTGAAGTGCCCTGGGGAAGACCAAGACTTCATTTCTGTTGTTGGCCTCAGAAGTTCATGGAGCAGGCTGATGAATGCTGTTAGTGTTCAAACAAGACTGGAAATCTCAAGCAGGTGGCCGTTGCCTCTGTGAGATGGGCTATGTGAATTGATGTATCAGAACAAAACTAGTTAGTTGCATATCAATAGGAATTGAAGTGGTGAATTTCCAGACAGCAATGACCATGCTTAGCACAAAGTTAAAAAACAGTTCTTGTGTTGATTGAGTAGCACTGAAAATCATTTCCAAGGAAGGTGTTTTCCCCAGGAAGTTTCATTTTAAGTTATGTCACCACAGAGAGTCACAGATTTAGAATGTTAATTCGACCAACGAACCCTTTCTATCTGATCAAGCCTCAAAGTATTGATGACTGGTGAAGTTGGTCTAGGAAAACTTTTGGAAAATATACTTTTTGATTCTTACTTCCTATAGAGTTCCTTGTTCTCACGACTATTTCCTAGCTTATGAAACACAATGCAACTGCATAACAGTGAAGAACAGAAGTTAACTGACTGCCTTAATGATGGTCAACATTGGGATGTACGTTGGAAAGTTGGTATATAGTAGTCTGCTGATTTTGAAGAAATCTATGCCAAGTTTCTTACAGATACCTGATATATAAGCTGTGTCACTGAATGTCTTAACACAAATTACTTCTCTTATACTCCTTTTGTATTTTTTGCAATGCATCTGAGATACGTATGTATGTATGTAAATTTTAAAGTAAAATTATCCTTCTAAATTTTAAATGAACATGTGGTAACTGCTTTTTAGAAAAAAATAGTG
This sequence comes from Fregata magnificens, assembly GCA_013389945.1. Lineage (NCBI taxonomy): Eukaryota > Metazoa > Chordata > Aves > Suliformes > Fregatidae > Fregata > Fregata magnificens. The sequence continues at coordinate 12,301 of WAAD01000487.1, read as the reverse complement.
TATAGATTTACTGTTACGAGTTGTCCGAAAATTAGCACCTTTGAGAAAAAATCAGATAAAATTCAGAGAAAAATAATTTGAAATTGTAACTTTGCATATTTGTGCATCACAGTTGACTTTGCTAGTTATAATCCTTCAGTTCATGAACAAAGGTGATCTGTGTGTCTGATTAAGACCAGTGTGGCTGGAATTTTGAATTCAAGAACAAATGTTTCCCTTACAGAGTCCATAAGGCAAGAATTGTTTGCTTTTCAAAATTTTTTTTTTCTTTTTTCCCAGTCCTTCAAAATAATACGTTAAAGAATGTAATAATCTCCTTGCGGGAAAACTTGAAAAAATAAAAAAGCTAAATGCACTACGCTATTTCAGATTGTTTGACCTATTTAGGAAAGTAAGAACTTCAACCTTTTGGACTTAATTCTATCAGTATTTGCCATCTACCAAGGGGTGTGCCAATTCTTACCAGTAAATATGAAACACCTATTAGCTAGAATGAGGTCATTGAAGAGAAACCAAAGAATTACAGGTTCAGTTCGCTGTCAATTAAAATGTGATTTGAACCTTGAAGTAAATCTCCCAACGTTAGCAATTGCCAGGGCTTTTCAGGATCATGAGGTAGAAACCACTGTTGTTTGCTTTCCTGTTGTAAATGACATGATTCGCGTGTTCATGACACAGTCTAACTGAGAGGAAAACAAAGTTAATATCTGAGACCATCTGAAATGTAATAATGTAGTGATTTGTGCCAGATGGGTGCCTGAAGTAATTACAATGTCAGTGCTTCCTAAGTAGGGTAACGATACGGACCTAATTCTGGTCAGTCTGGAGAAATCTATTTCGATGAACTTTCTTTCAACTCTATTTAGCTCAGACATATGTTGAAAGATAACCTAATGGGATGTTACTGCAATCTGTTTGTATTTCCCCAAGCTATTGAATGCCCTACTGCCATAATTATACCAATGATGTTCTGTACAAGTACTGAGACAAAAAGGCTAAAGCCTATTATTTTTCTACTTAGTATGAAGCCTAAAGAAATAATCTCTGTCACCTTGGTACTGTGGTTTGTTATGAGCAAAACAGTCTTGACTTGGGAATCTTTGTTGAATTTAATTTTTTACCAATTAACAGAAACTTCTGATGATGGATTTGGGTATTGAGGGGGAAGAAAAAAGAAAAAACATAAACAATTAAACAAGTCAACTCCTTTCCTTCCCCTTCCCCAGGCTCAGCTTAACTGTAGCACACATCCTAACCCCTTCCTAGTCTCAGCTTCCGTTATTTTCACTGCAGGTTAGGTTCGGTGTGCCCCAGCTCCTTTGGTGAGGTGAAGAGAAGTGCGGGAGATGGGTTCATGTGCCATAATGGTATATTTCTGCTTTTCTTTGTTTAATATTTTTCCTGCCATTCTCTTTCTTAATGTCCCTGTTCTAGAGTGGCATCCACAGGCCAAAGCACCCTTGGGGGCGTCCCTGCCCCAGCATGAGTTCCCCACAGTCCCTTGGAGCTGTTGCTGCCCCAGTGTGGGTCGCCCGCGGCTGCAGTCTCTCAGGGGTGTCCCTGCTCCGGCGGGGGTCATCCATGGCCGCAGTCCCTTGGGGTGCCCCCCTTTGGCATGAATCACCTCCTGCCCATAGTGTGTCTCCAGTCACGTTTCCAGTGCCACGTCTCCCACCCCTCGCGGCTGCCACTGGCTCTCTTAAACCTGTGTGAGCTGGGACGCCGCGGGCTCCCCGGCTGCCTGAGGTTTTGGGGGGTGATGAGCTGTTTATGTTGGTTTCAGAGCCAGCTGGCAGGCACCACTGCAGCCCTCCACTACCGAAACCCTGCTGTTGGTGCCCAATAGTCAGCTGTAGTTCAGATTTTTCCAATCGTGTTTTAAAGTCTGTGCACTGCTTTTGCAGAGTAAAACAGACTTGGATCTGCAGTACTGAATTTTGTAAGGTTTTGGAGGAAACGGTTGACTTCAGGGAAGGGCTGTTTGATGAATTGTAGATAAAGAAACAACGCTTTATAAAGAATTGTTTCTTAAATCTTAGTTGTGTGTCTTAGTCCTTGCGTTTCATTGACATTAGAGTAATCTTTCACCTTAAATAACGAAAGACAGCTGTATTTCCTTATGGGCTCCTTCAAGATTACTTCTGAGAGGTAAGCAGCATGCTCACCTTAAGCTGCAGCACACCTCATGCCCTTACTCTTCCGTGCTGCATTTTAATATATTATTTGCCGTATTGCTGAAACAGTCATTTAGCTTACCGGGATGAAATCATTTTTCAGTGAGCAGAGGCAACAGAAAGCCGAAGCACCTGGGAGCAGGTGCTCTCTTGCATGTGTGCTTGCACCCCCGGCAGCTGACGGTCATCTCCTGGTCTCTGTAATCTGGGATTTCAGCAACGGTGTGTATCCGGTTTGCTGACTCCAGATACACAGCTCTTCCTTTGTTTTTCACCTAGATCTTGACAGGCGTTGTATCACAGCTGTGTCATCTCCTAAGGAGCTTAGGGCTGAACTAGCCTTGGGCTAGCTGATGCTGGGCTTTTTAGTGTATCTGTGTGAGCTCAGTAGCATTCATTCAAGTTGTTGTCTGAAGGCTCAGAAGTGGAATGCCCTCTTGGTTAACACTTCACGCAGGTTTAAAAAGCTTTTCGAGTTTGTTTTCTAAGCGGTCATATTCTAAAACTTATCTATACTTTAAAGAGGAAAACTGGGATTTGCTGGGATTTGAAAGCCTGTTTGGATCCCACATACTGAGTCAAATGCTTCTAGACTGTGGGTCTTCTGACCGACATATCCTATTCATCTGAACAGAGCAGTCTATTATATAAATTGTCCAAGGCCTATTTTATTAAAAATGAGCTTTCATTCTGGCTTTACATAAGCTGAAGAAAATATCTTTTTGCAAAGCTGACTGAAAGTCAGTAGACCAAATTGTGTGAAAAGAGTTTGGTATTTCAATTTAAAATTATATTGAGGATGGAGGAGAAAAGGAGAGACCTTTTTGTGCTGAAAGTTATCATTAGGACAAAAATAATTCTATCACAATTGTCTCCCTTTGGAAAATGGGGTTTCATTAAAATTAGCCTTCAGCTGAGTCTATCAGAGCTGTCAGTCACAAGAAGAGGCCATTAGGCATGAAACTCTACAGAAAGATTGTAGGTGCATAGCCTGTCTGTTTATATCTTCTATGCAATAAATACCACCACACTTTTTGATTTGGGAAATATGAGAATATTTTATCTAGTTGGAAATGCTGAAGCAATGACTTTCTGAGTTAAGATTCTTGTTGGAGGGAGTGTGCTACTTTATTCTGAGTTCTGTGAAGAGCTTAGATATTATATTTTTTCTGCCTTGTAACTCATCTGTAGTATTGTTGAGTTTGGTTTCAGATGTGATGTATGCATGTGACGTTGGACACTGCATAATATTTATGTGTTTTGGAGAATCTGTGACTTGGCAAGACATTTGCTCTGATGAGGTTAGGAGGTTAGCTGTATGTTTTACCCCAAGAGTTTCTCAGCAATGAAACAGTAGGGTCATCTTCATGAAAATAATTATAAATAACTGCCAAAACACTCATATCTATTATTGAAGTAGGATATATCCCAAGGTGATATTTTAAAAAGAGAAAATTCTTTCATATTTGTAATATTTTCTACATTAATTGATTTGAAGGACTTTATAGCACTAATTGAAAATGCCAGAAATCTAAACAATAATATTAATGTACAACAATTCTTTTTGCTGTTTTACTACTATTTCTAAACTACTGACTATTGTAATCATACCTTTCTGAATGAAATGTTACTGACATTGCAATTCCTATGTAAAAGGAGAAAAAAATACAAGCTCAGAATATTTTTGTTGTCTGTGATGAATGCTTGACATCCAACATTTTTGATATATACGAATAGATGGCAATTGCCACTTACCCATCTGATTTTATGTGATGTGCTATCAAATTTGTTCTGGCTGCATGTAGCATAATTTCCACAGAATGTAATGATACCTTTTGGATTTAGGTTTGAGGGCTTTTGTATCAGTTGCATTTGCTGATTTATTTTAGTACACATATTCAAGCCATTAGAAAGCTAAGGCTCTCCAATTTATCTGTATGTGATCTGAGGAGACATAACACTTACCTCACCAGTCTAAGGATGGCCCTCAGCAAACAAAGGCTCTTACTTCAAAAGAGTAATGTGACCAGTGTATGTACTCTGGTTACAAGAAAGAAGCAACCCAGTATGAGTAGTTGGGTTTTGTTGTTTTTTTTTTTTTTTTTTTTTCTTTCCCCAGATACTGTTATACGCTGTATTTCACAGACAGTATATCATAGACTACTTGGTCTTCTACTAAGACAGATTGTTTCTTCAAAGAAGTTTCCCAAATTTCTTTCCTCACTTTCCCTCACTTTTATTTCCATCAGTCTTCAGTCAGCCTCCTGTTCCCTAACATCTGCAATCTTATCCTAAGATGAAAACTTTCTTTGGACTAACAGCCATAAGATGTCCGTGCATCTGCAGTCTTGCATGGACTCCTTCGTTTTTGACAATTACATATGTGCAAATTTCAGCATATGGTATGCTTTAGCCGGTGCATTGAGTGCTATTGGAGTGGGCAAAATCAAGTATAGTTAGTACTATATATACCAGAATAAACTTACACAGGCAGTGAGTAATGGACAAAGTAGCTGAGAAAAGGAACACTTTCTTAAAAAAAAAAAAAAAAAAGCACCCCTGATTTCATAGTCTTGATCTTCAAGAGAAACTGCAAAAATCCTTTAAAAATGAACGTCCGCGCTAAAAGTAAAGTCTCATTAGATACTAAGTGCAACACAGACATTGGTGTTACAGCAGATTATAATTTTTCCCGAGTAACACCTCCTAACTCCCAGCTGTTCTCTAGCTGCTAGGTACTTATTCGTCATGCTTAGGAAACATATTATGAGTTATTGCTTCTAGCCCTGCCAAAAGTTTTTTGTGCTCTATAGATGTCTAGCTCCCCGTTTCTAAAGGTTGTCTAATTGTTCTGAAACAAAGCTAATTTTGTAAACCAAGTGTATTCAATTTTTTACTTAGCTTGTTGTTTGCTCTATTTTTTGAGGTCTGGTAAAGGCTTTGAGTGTCAAAAAGCTTTTGTTTCCTTCAATATCTCTTTATCTGCTGATGTAAGAAAAAGATACTATCTCTGCAAATGTTACTTCAGCTATTCCTAACACACTCTTATTGCTTGTCCTTGTCTAATCTGGTCAGGAGTTGGAGGTTGTAAAGGTTTTTGAAGGTTGTAAACATAGATGAGTTAGGGAGAGATTAACTTCATCCACCCTTGACACAGTTAAAACTTCAGCACGTGGGTCAAACTAGCCAACTAGGCTTACTCTGCAGTAGAGGGAAATAGGCACGAGCAAAAGATAATTATGTTCTTTTATTACTTATCCTATTGTAGGAAAACAGGAACAAAATGGGGGAAGAAAAACAAAGCTTTAACCCTGTCAAAGTCTATCTAGTTCCCTTTCTTACTTTGCCCTTCAAAAGTGAGTGATTCTGGAACAGTGTGTATGCCCAGATCTCCAGGATACAGTCAGGACCTGATAGCTTACCAAAACCAAAATTGGGGGAAGGCCCACTGATTTCTATGACGCTGTTCAGGTGAGTAAATTTAGATATAGGAAAGAGGTGACTAGAGAACTAATTTTTCTCGGAGATTTAGGATTAGGATGCTGGTATTTGATAATCTGTGTGCAGAACAAAATGCCATTAAAATAGCAATTTTACTGTCTGAATTAGTTGCACTTTGTATCTGACTCTTTAATACCCTATTACAGTGGACTTCACATACCAATATTGTTTGCTTTATGTGGCTGACATAAAATTTTGAGTGAAAAATGGTGCACTTAACCTCCCATTATTAATCTTTTGAGACTTTTGTATGCTTTCCAAAACTGAATTACATTTGAATTTCTATAGTGGAGTGTTTTAACTAACCTCTTCCTGGTCTGACATTTAAATGTGGCAGTTCTCTTTTTCTCTCTCTTTAAAAAAAAAACCAAACCCAAAACCAAACAACTTTTGATAGTAACATTAAAATGAAGTTCAAAGAACTTTCACACAACTTGGAATAAGTTTTGTAATTTTTGTGGTAGACAGATTTTTTTCAAATGCAGTACTCCAGGGTATCTCCAGTTTCTGAACTTGATTAAATGAACTAAAGCTCTGTTTTAATAGGTTTCAAAAAAAGACCTGTTCACTCCTCCCTGCATATGATGTTTTTACCTGGAGCCTCAAGAAGACGCTTGTGGAGGTTGAAATTTGGATAAATTAATTTTCCAAGGGAAAGAAAGAATGTACTAAAATATATGTGTTAAGATTTACTAATGGTTGCTGAACTTTCTATACTGTGTATTAACATCTGTTTGCAAATGCTGTGCATTTAAGCTGTGCGTTGTTCTGGAAAAAAAGAAGTGCCTGTTTTCCTGGTTATTGTTGGAATGTACTTTCTTGTAATAACAGAGCAAAATCTAAAGATGTGGTAGGTAAGTACCATCACAGAAGGAGAGAAAGACAGGCAAGCAGTAAATCAAACTAAATATGATGTACTTTTGGAAATGCTGCAGAGATTTGAGATATTTTAGTTATAAATTACTCAATTTCTAGGCTTGCTTTCCTAATGATGCAAGTTCATCCACAGAGTAGTAGTAAAAGGCAGTAGCAATTATAAGTATTTTTAGTGAATAAGTATTAGAAGTTCTAAGAGTGCCATAAAACTATTATACCTTTTCTAAACATTATATCCGAGCTACATATAATTATGAAATTGTTTTGAATACCTTTAAGTTCATACACTTTTCAAGTATAGAAATTAAATGTTTGGGCCTCCAAACACACATCCTATCTGTGTATGCACTGTGCAATTTGTACATAGTATGGACCTGATTAGTGGTGTAAGTTGACCTGCAAATTTAGTCCCAAACAGAAATCTGTGTAATTTAGAGAGAAAGTTGCAAGTTTTCTTGTATCCTTGGTAAGGGGTAGAAGAGATTTAACTGATAAATTTGTGTATATGCTTTCAGCTGATAACCTTTGGGAAACTTCAGAGATTTTAATCTGCTAGAGCTATTGTATTTGGATGTTGACGGAATGCAAGATCAAAAATTCTATTTCCTGTGGCTGTACAGTTTAATATGGGGTTATTAACACTGTGTTCAGCATATTTTTTTCCTCTGATTTACAGTGATGCATTATTTTGTACTTGCATATTTGTCTTGGAAAACCGTTGTTTTTTGGTTTATATCTGATTATGGAGGTAGGAAAATCTTGTCACAAAAAATGCTTGTTTATCCACTTTTCTTATATGCCAGTGTAATAGGTGTTACAGTTTGAATTACTGTTACTTTATATAAATTCTTGGGAGATTTAAATCTTATGGTCTGATATTCACTCTTTCATTGAAATAAAAAGTAAATAGTTTAGATGGTCTATTACTAGTCATAACATTTAGATTAAATGAACTGGAAAATAATAATACTTGAGATACAATGTCCATAGACAGCATAGCATGTGATTTTTTAAAACTGTTCTTCCATTTACGTTTGTTATTTATTCACCTCCTCCAGGGAGATCAAGCAAGATGAACTATCTTTGAGTCAGTAAATGCACTGGAAAGGGGTTAGTTCAGTGACAGTGCCTCTCTGTTCAACATAGCCGCGTTTAAATTTATTAGAATTCCACACCCTGCATAAAAGCAACTGGGAAGTTGGCCATGGATTTGTTTTGAAATTCATTTACTTCTGCAGTGCATAAGGATGCACGCAAAGATCCACAGCTAAGATTTTGCATGTGTGTTCCTCACCAATTGGTTAGCAGAGTGAAGATAACCTAGTCCCTTGGGACAACTTCAAAGCCCATGAAACTTACGGTTAAACGCCAAAGCATTTTTTGGGCTGCACAAGTTGTTGCTTTCATTACCACTTAGTGAGCAAGGATTCATTGCATTTGTAAATTAGTATTTTCTCTCTCCATCCTGTAAAAAAAATAGTAATTGCAAATAGCTGTATAATGATAACATATTAATAAATGATTAGAGAAATTATTTTCTGATTGATTGCAGAAAATTAATCAAAGATGACTTGTTGGCACTCAGAAGTCAAACAATCTCACTAGTCTGTTGACTGTGTGTGAATGAACAGAGAAAAGTAATCAGATCTAAAGATCACTGAAATCAAAAGAAAAATTCCCTTGGTATATTCCCTTGGTATGATGGGCTTTCGATGAGTGCTAAAGAGAGAAGCCTGGAAGTAAGACAGTACTTGCTCACCTCTCTCGAAATGTTTCTCAAGACAATTAGCTGGGCCATTTGTGCTACCCCCAGTTCCAGTGTTGTGTAATCATCTGTTGTACTCTGTTTTCTGTTGGCATTCTCTTAGCATTTGTGGAAAGAACAAAAATGGAAACATTTAGATAAGCACTCAAATCCATTGTCACAGTTAAGATTAATTACACTCATTTATATAATGTGGCCTTAAATTAATAGCCAGGCTTTATTTGGGTTATTGAATCTGAGGCTTTCTTATAAAATACTTTATATTATATATAATATATTAAATAAAGTTTTAAAAGTTTTTTTTCAAATGACGTGCAAGCTGGATGACTAATGAAGGTTGTTAATGTCCCTGTGGCAATACTATGGACCAGAGAAGAGGAGAGAGATTTTCCTTTCATGTCCATGCACAAGAGAAAATCGCCTGTGTGCCAAGATTCTGCTGTAGGTAATTGTGGACCGAATGTTTACGTATATGCGCGCGCACGCACACACAGACAGAGTGTTGCCTCTCTGTGGCACGTGGCCCACTGCGAGTATGTGACGTGAACACGCTGCTTATTTTCTCTTGGCGTAGCGCTACTCTGACCTCACCACATCCCATGATATTTCAAAGGGATAAAGAGGTTTGCCTGGTGCTGTTTCATTTATCATAACTGATTATTTCGTCTCTTCATTTTCTCTTCAACAGTGAACATTTTTCCCAATTTTATTTTTATATACAAAGAGTTCAGAGCGTGTTCTCCTTTCTCTTCTGTGTTTTTTTTTCTCATTCTGTCTCTCTCATCTCAGACCAGTTTTACTGGCAGCCTGCTGCAGTATAGTGAGGCTACACCGAGGGTTTCCAGCTGATGCTAGCTGAAATCATTGGAAAGTTGCAGCTCTCCGAGGCTGTCACGTAGCTATTTGTGCTGCTTTGGCCTGTAGGCTTTTGCTTCTGGATGAGCTCCCTGTGTGCGGTGCTGCCAGTGGGCACGTGGACATCCTCTGCTACTTGGTGTCTGTTAGTGTGTGAGAGCTTCCTCTGCCAGAAGGTTTTGGCAGTACCGTCACTCGTCAGATTGCATGAATGTATCGATGCCGTTCGGGCATGACAGTTACTTAGGGAAGAAGGAGATAATAGTATCTTTCCTTCTCAAATGCTTTTTTAAATTAATAGCATCTTAATAAACTTTATTTTATTCATTAACTTGAAAACAACCAAACAAATTTCAGTAACGTGTAGTGAAGCAGATAAACAATGAAATCTAACCATTTTCTTGGCTGATACAAGGTGAGACCTTCACTCTTCAATTCAAACTTCAAGCTCTGTGAACAAGGCTATACTTGCAGTCATGCCCAGGTGACCTGGGAGTCTTTAATTTACCCAAGAGCTGCAGATTTCAGTGATCTCAAGAAAACATGATGAAAACCAGATTCTAAGTAAATATTAAATATTGCAGAATTTGTGATGGAGTCAGTATTTTCTTAATTCACAGCAGTTCCATTTCCCCTGAATGGACAGACTGATGTCTACGGTATCTTTATTGTAGAGTGTGGGGTTTGGGTTTTTTTTCTTTTTTTTTAGTTTGAATTAATTGAATACAATAAAAAGGACTGGGGATTCTTTATGATTTATTTTTAGGCAGATACAGTTAATTTTATTTTGTGCCCAATTTGATGTTTTGCTTTTCTCTTAGCATTGTTGAAGCACATTAATAAATGGTCAGATTCAAACCTGAAATAAAGCTGGTAGGTGAACAAGGGGTAGCCGGAGTTTATTCTCCCAGTGAAGTCACTTGAGTCTTTCCTCTTCCTTACTGTCTCTTCTTTCAGCCCACTGGGCTCTGGAGTGAATTATTACTTCACTGGGTGACAGTCGGGGGCTAATCACATGAAGAGTGTATTTGAGCTTTCTCTGTCATGAACATTGTAGTTTCAAGCTGAGTGACACTTAAGATAAAATTTGATTTTTTTTCAGTGCCAGAAAATGGTAGGTGCATGTATTTATAATTATGTTGGTGATAAACAGGGATATATGGACATAGAGAAGTACTACTGTAACTTCTGTTGGGAGGCTTGGGAGATATATCCTTAGACAGATTTTGTAGTATGAGAAAATACTAATAAAACCTGAATTAGGCGTGGAGTCTGCTGTTACTCCTGTAAACACACAAATAAAGCCATATTTCTCTTCCGTAGTGTAGCTGTGATGATAACATACGGCCTCCAAGCTTTTAAGATTTTTTTTTCTGGAAACATCTATGAATCATTAATACTTAGCCCTTCTGGTAGGGAATAAAACAGCATTTAGGAGCATTCCCTTACCTATTGCCTTTTCTCTCTGTCTTGGCACGTAGGCATGTTGTTAGTCAAGGCGGGATGAAAAGCGAGCCAGAGCTATTTAGAACACCCGTTTCAAGTACTGGGCATTCACCCTATTACACATTTTTCCTGATATAAAATGTCACTTGCAATCAGAGGGTTTTATAATATTCTGATACACAGTAAATGTATGAGTTTGCAAATTACCTAGACTTTCCCAGTGCAGTGATCTTGATGTATCAATGTGATTCTTTAGTATTAAATAGGGTCTGCATTTTGGAATCCTGATGCATCTAAACACGTGTATCTGTACCTAAAGAAAAAGATATGTCGTAGGTGCATGTAAGCAAAGTGCTAGGATTTGAATGTGTGTAATTTTATATCTTGTACTTGCAAGTAGTATGCTTTAGAAGAAATATTTGTCCTTGGAAACTCTTTGCTTGCACAGATAATTAAGGGAAAACATTACTGTTTTCTATACCTTATTTTTTTGTCTAAACAAGGGCTTCTTCACTCATTGATTTCATGGCTACAGAAATTGTGGAAGAATTTACATTTGTTCTCAGACATTCTTTTGTATTTGAGAGCCTCATTTGCTAGGCTTATCTTCATCCTGGGGAAGGAGGGTGTGTGTCTCTGGGGGGGTAGGTGGGGATCCCAGGTGAGGCTGTTCAGGGCAGTTACTGCCTGTGCAGGTGCGCTTGGGGTTCTGGCAGTCACACCAGTAGGAGCAGACAGTAGTTGACACCCGTCTGCAACCTTTCACTCAGTGGGGAATCCAGTTAGGTCTCTCTCTTCTATCCAGGTATTAATTTTCTTGTTAAATTGTATTAAAAATAAAGGAAACATTTGTTTTGATAATTTGGTATGAAGGTGAGTGGTATGGATCTAAGGTATGTGGCAAAATTTGGTTGTGCAGCATATTGTTTGGCAGAGTGGAAATTCTGTTGCAGAAGCTTTATTTAAATTTTCTTTTAAACTGTGGGCTTTTCATTAAATAAGCAAAATGAGAATTAAGCCAGGCATTACTTACCTGTTTTGATATTTAATCCTGTTTTATGTTCCCCATTCATTTTCAGGCTTTGAGTTGAAGGTTTTTCTGTTGACAATACCTGAGTGCATCCTAGATACTGACAGGAGTAAACCTGAAGCTTTTGGAAGAACACAGTTGGGGTTTCTGGCACCTGGGAAGTTTTAGAAACAGTTTGGGAGTGTTAGAATAAGCCTATTAGCTGAATGTTTCTGCAGAAATGATCGGCAGTTAAAGCTAACATTTACATTGTTATCTTTAGGAGTTAGACTTTATAAGATACTGAAAAGACTGAAGCAACTTATACCATGTTGCAGGCTGTCCTAATGCTCTGAAGACTGCATTGCCCTCTGTTGCACTGGTTTTACTTCCAAGCATGGGGGTTAGAAACCTAGCTCTATTTTTCTAGGAAACAAATAAATAGATGAATAAAAAGGCAGCAGAGCTGTGAGGACAGGGTAGCAAAGCAAAATCCAGGTCTCAAGGAGTGACAAGAGAACAATTATGGGAATGGCACCTGCTTGTGTTTCTCAGAATGAAGTGAATTGGATGAAGTGTTCTACAAGCGGCTGGCAGAGGTCTCACAGTTGCTGGTCCCTGTTCTCATGGGGGACTTGAACATGCCGGACGTCTGCTGGAAATACAACACGGCAG
>WAAD01000483.1:38209-52711 GCA_013389945.1 Fregata magnificens | reverse complement strand
GGTGCTGGGGCGATCCCGCGGGGCTCCGCCTGCCTGCCGGCCGGGCGAGTCGCTGCGCCCCGCCGCCCGCGGGTGGTTCGCTTCTTCGGGCTGGTGGGAAAGTTTGCGCTTATTTTCTAAAAGCGATGATGGGGAACGTGTAATACTTGGTTCCAGCCTCCTGGAAGGTGAGGGTGGTGGTAAGGCTTTTTTTTCTGAAACAGAGGGGCACACCTCTGGCTAACGGGAGTGGGGAAGTGGGGATGAAGTGGGGTTGAAGTGGCGGGAGACCTGCGGGGTATAAAATGAAACGAGGGGGAGTGAGCCCCGAAGGCGACTGCGCTGGAGGCAGCGCGGGAGGTGGCGTAACAGCAGCGGGTGTCCGCCCGTCCTTTCCCGTCTAACAGTTGTACACGCACCTTTCCCTTCTCCCTTCCCCACCTGTTCTACATTGCGCGGGTATTAAACGCAGTCGACTCCGTCCAAATGATGGAGACCCTCCTGAACTGCCAGCCTTCTCCCTCCCAAGCCCCTTTTAGAAAGGGCTGGCCAGCCCGGTGGGAAGGGAGCCACCTCCACCTTTCGGGATGCAGCGCGCAGGGGACCAAGCGGGGAGCGCCGCTCGCCTGCCCCGTGCTTTCCTCTCAGTTAGAAACTGGAACCCCTCGGACGGATGTTTCGGGTGGAGCCGCGTTCAGGGCTGAGGCGCTGGCACAAAAGGCTGCTGTGGGAGAGGGTTAAGGATAACCCGATTTAAAAAGAAGTCGGCGTGAAAGGAAGGCTGCATGCGTTCGTTTCAACGGCAGCAGGAGGTGTTCCGTGCCTGTAACCGGGTTTGGGCTAAAGAGACCGGGGAGGCACCCCGCGGCGGGTGGGCAGGGGGCTGNTCCGCTGGGGCCGGGGGCGGCGGAGCGCTCGCTGTCAACGTGGTCTCCGCTTCGCGGGATGGCTTGAAAGGAGGGTACCCGTTAGAATAGTTCATTATCTCGGAGAGGGATTAGTATTTTTTATTGCGTTGTCAGGCGGTTGTAACTTATTTGTTTTACAGTTTCAGTGGCTAAAGACGCAGTTTAGATCAAGCCAATTCCCGGTGAAAGGCTTTTTTTGTGTTTTCTTGGCAAGATTTCTTTTCCGACGTAAAACTGCTGACAGAATGCACATTGCCAAACAATAGTGATTACATTTTAATTAGCCAGGGTGAAATAAGCTGCAAATTACTCAGTTAGGACTTGATAACTGGCTGGGTTTTTTTGTAATCAGTTGAAAATCTCAGAGTTTTAACCCCAACCTGCTAAAGCACACGGTAATTTATCTAAATTACCAGGGATTAAACTCCCGTTAGACATGAAACGACTGTAATGTTTGGAAGATAAAGTGCTCCCGTTTATAAAAGTTAAGCTTTACATTGCCTTTTAATGAGGGAAAGGAGGAGAGTTTTAGAGAACAGCAAGCATCCAGTGTTCTCACAGGAGACTGATAATACACGGTGGACTGTAGGACATGCAGCTCTGGGCCATATTATTCCATGAGGGCTAAAGGATACCATCCTCCTTTCTTCCCCCTCTCTTCTCCTTCTAAACACCCCCTCCCCCCCTTCATCTCAACTGGTAGCAATTTCTGGAGTTCTTTTCATTTCAGAGATGCCCCCTTATCTTGTAATCTGATTCAGCCTTTGAAGAGCTAAACACTAGCTCGTCCCAACTAGAGCAGGAAGGAACTCTAGTGTCTCCCAGTTAGGACAAGAATTAAAAGAAGACTGACCCACTCATTTCCCAGCCCTGCTTTAGATACAGCCTTAGCGGTGGGGTCAGGGAGACAGCAGCTGGATGCTTCATGGGAGGTGGACTCCCCAACACTTCAGAGAGAGTTCATTTCACGTAGTTCATAGTACCAAAACCACATCACTAACAAGCTTTTACAGGGAATGAGGGCCAAGGTGTATGAACAGGAAATAAGGATTAATTCTATACCTCCTGGCTCCCTTGTTTGAATACCAACTGATATTTTTCAAATTTCCAAAATGCTCACAAGCGATTTTCATTCAGTTTCGCCTACGGAGAATTTTCACCCATTTTTCTTTATCATCCCTATTTATGAAAGGGTCAAGAGAGGTTTTCTTTTTTTTAAAAAAAGTCTATTTGTTAATTTACACTTGGGAAGCAGTCCTGAGCCTATTTTAAAGGTGCATTCTCAGTAGGAAATTATTTTAACTGATGCACAGGTCAAATAATTTACTTTTTTTTTTTTTCCCCATGTAGGCTATTGATGTGGGCTAGAAGAAGAATTTGTCACTAAATCAAAAGTCTGAGATCTTTAGAACACCTGCTGAAGAGGCACAGATGCCTACTTTTTGCTATAAAATTCCCATGGCCAGGGGAGTTTTCTAGTTTTGGGAGTGTTGGGGTATTCTGGGTAGAGGTTACACCAAAGGACATTTGGGATCAGTATGAGACATATCACACTGCATGGGTCTTATAGCCCAATGAAATGTGTACATTTTATATCTATCTATGGCCTATCTACAGGCTGGGTAGTTTCACACAGAACATGCTGGCACAAAGTCCTTTCATAGAAAAGCAAACAAACAAAAAATGTAAGCAGAATGGGTCATAGTGTTTTCTTCTTTTATATAACAGCATATTAATGACATACTCATCCACAGTAGAGAATGAAGTTCAATCTATGAATGAAGGGACTCCAACATATCTCTTCTGTCTTCCTGGAGTGTGTGCAGCATTGAGCTTTAGCTTGCTTTGGACTTTTGCAGATGAGAGGAAACATTTTTATCCCAACTGTGTAACTTGGGCCACTGGACAGCAGTGAATGAAGCATTCATTGACCTGTGACCAGCAAGAGTAGGGAAAAGAGAACACGGCTCTCTACCCTAATGTTTAGGATACTCACTTTTAGCTATTTTGGGTGAGACTGGGGTTTTACAATGACTGTTGTGTAACATGTATGAGGGAGTAATTGGAGCATTACTGGAACCCATCCGTGCTCCCGGGTTACTGCATTGACAAGTAGAGTTCCTACTGCTGTGCTTTCTTTCCGGCAAAATTCTCTGCAAATCACCTGAACAGGGGATGATGCCAAGTGTTCTTCCAGCAACCAAGAACACAACAATCAAGTGGCTTGCCTACAGTGGAGATGTAGATTTGAACCTGACAGGCCTGTATCATAATCAGTGTTGTATCCATTGGGCTGTTATCTAAAAGAGCATGACTCTGTGTTAGTGAGGAGCCCAAAAGCTGCCCTTGTAAGAAGGGAAGGGAGATTTCTCCTCTATTTTGGAATGAAAGGAAGGGTTAAGGGTGCCTGGCTCCACAAGAAACATCAAGATTGTGAATCCGCTGTGGAAGAAAGCACACTGGTTTAGGGATTGAGGTTGTAAAGAAAGGTGATGTGATTGGATACATTCTTTCCCTCAACATTTTCACATTACAGCAGTTCCCTTCTCAGCATTTTAGCTGATAGTACAGGAAAAAGTCAGGGATTCTAACTTGATGTATCCAAACTTGATTTATGAATCTAGCTTTGTAGTAACCTAGTAGAGTAGGTAAAACCCTCGTGAAAATGAGGTCACAGTTACTGTACAAGTTTTTGCGTTCCTGAAAAGGGTATGGATATAAATAGGGATGATGTATAGCTAGCTGGAAAAGAGGCTTGAATGCTCAGATTAGCTTAGCTAGAGCTTTTCTGTATAACCTACCTGTTTTAGTGGAGTGAGACTAAATTCCTTGCACTGCTGTCTATGGGTGTAGCCTTTCCCATCTGTGATGTTAGTTGTGGATGAACTCACTCCATTTTGGGGGAGCAGGCATGGCAGTGACCTTTAGCGTTCTGTTTTCAAGTTGAGTGAGAACACTGTTTGGATTTTAACCTCTACTGCCAGCCATCTGAGCCGTGTTCAGAAAACAGCATGATTAAAAGTTTTCTTTGTGAGTAAGAGCTTGAACATCAGTGTAAGCACATAGGCTAAAGGTACAGCATAAAAATGGTATGGAGAGGAGTGTTTACTTGGACCTGTGAACCCATGGATCTTTGGTCTAAGTTGCCAGCTGTTACAGACCTCTCAAGTGTCTTCCTGCTTAACATGTGAAACTTGACAAGTTAGCTAAGGTAGAGGAGGTGTCAATCTTGTCTACTGGGTCAGAAGCTAAGAGGGTGGTAGAACATGCCAGAGGATGGAAGAATGGTGGCAGCAAGAGGATGGCAGTAGTTACCAGTCAGACTGACTGGCTGTGTTTGCTGTATGGAGTTGCAGGAACAGAGAGGGGCCACAGCCACATGCGCACAGAGTGATAGAGTAGTTGAGGCTGGATGGCACCTCTTGGCAACCTGTTCTAGTGTTCAACCACCCTCACAGTGGAGAGAAAAAAAAAAAAGTGTTTTCTTACGTTCAGATGGCATTTCCTTGTGTTTCAATTTTCCCCCCTTGCCTCTTGTCCTGTTTCTGGGCACGACTGAGAAGAGTGTCTCCATCTTCTTTACTCCCTCCCATCAGATATTTATAAACATCGATGAGAATCCCCTGAGCCTTTTCTATTCCAGGCTAAACAACCCCAGTTCTCTCAGCCTCTTCTTATATGAGAGACGCTACAATCCCTTAACTTTAGTGGCCCTTTGCTGTATTTGCTCCGCTAAGTCCATGCCTCTTGTGTACTGGGGAGCCCAGCACGGGACCCAGCTCTCCAGATGCAGAGGAGTGACTAGAACAGAGAATAGGAGTAGTTACATTTCAAAGATACAATGCATGCTAAATATTGGTACTCACTTCTAAATTCATATAACTATTTACATTTTTCTTACATTAGTTTATGTATGACCATTTATGGTTGTCAATGCATTAGAAACAAAATGCTAATGCTAAATCCAGTCAGATTTTTTTTTCTGTATTTTTAGATATCAGTACATCTCAATGTGGTTTTCTTTTTTTNGGGAAATCCAGGTACATTGGGACGTATACATGTAGTGTCATCCAGAGTTGTGATTGCTGCTTGAATAGGCTCATGAGATATTGCTTTAAACTTGTTCAGATGGGTACTGTTTAAAAGCATATCAGCAGCAATGTGGATGAGCTTGGTCACACAGGGGTTCTGTATTCATACTTAAGCTAACTTATTTGGGTAGTGGATGAGTTACAGTTGAAACTTCCGATACAGCGTAGACATCCCTCAAGTGGTAAGCCAGTTTCGTGATATATGAGGGAAATTATTGAGATATTTCCCCTTGTAAGTATGATTCAGTATAAATCTAGTAGTAATGTACTAGGAATTAGTACTTAGGAATTAGTACTAAGCTAGATCAGCTAAGGATAACTCAAAATTGTTTTTGAAAGGATGGAAAAATGTTCTTTTAAGCTAATAGATCTGTATGTTGCATAATGTTTAATAGCTGTAAGAGGGAACAATAAGGCCTTAAAAGTTTGTCATATTGAATGACTGGTAACTATATGGTGGTAGGAGGTTGTTTTCACTGTTACAGATGGACTGTTGCCTGTCAGAACAGCTGAAGTTTTTGAGGAAAAACAAGCAATTCTTTCAAATAAATAAAAAAAGGTTCTCAGATTTTATATCTGCAAGCAAATAGTGTGCAAGTGACTGCCTCTAGATACCCAATACCAGTTTTTTACGTAGACGTCAGGCAGCTAGTTGTCTAAATGCCAGCACATCTGCCTTCAAATTGCTTGTAACTCCAAAGTGACTGCACCTGCAAAAATCCGCAATTGATTCCAGATGTAGGCAGGGCTGTAGGCTAGGCTGAAAGTCTAGGGTGCATGTGCCTCTTTGTGCTCTGCTGTAGAGAAGATGGAGATCACGAAGAAACCATTTATTGTAACTGTCTTGAATAATTCCAAAACCCTAAATTACTTTTCATGAAATCTTTTGAAAAGATATGTAGTACTTGTGTAATAAGATGTAGTAGATATGTAGTGTGTTGTTCCTGGAATGTCTTAGTTCCAATGGATAGGCTGCCCAGGCACCGAGTTTGCTTAGATCTTTTGGGACATGTTCACAGTCTTTTCTACATGTTGCTACTCAGGAAATATGTCCCATCTGCTTGTGTTGCAATTTCAGTACTCATCTCCTTTCCAAAAATAGTCCTTGTGTTAAATAATTCTGACTTTCATATGTCTCATAAAGCACACTGCTGTTAATTTTTTTCCAGAGACAATTTTAAACATTTGTCACTACTTTATGATTTTCTTGAAACTTGTTAAAATTCCCAATCATTCTTCTGTCTTTAGTGTTCATATGGCGTATGAACTGGATAATTATTCTGGCATTTGGTGTGCTCTTATTATTGAGATCTGCTGTTGTGAACAAGAGGTGCACAGATCTTCTAACGTGTTCTTATGTAAAGGCTTGGAAGACGAAAAGTTCATTTTGAGTAATGATGGTTGCATCTAGTGAAAACACCTGCATTATTCACCATATTGTGGAAACGAGCCACAGTTAGTCTTTGCAGTTGTATCCTGGTCTGGTATGAACCTCCCTGATTTCACTGGGAGTTATGTTCACTTTCTTACAACCAAACTCAAATCTCTTTGGCATCAGTGAAGGCTTGCACAGTTGATACGAGTGCAGGGGTTACAGAGCCTGGTCATTGTCTTCTAGCAGTTTTGAGTACTCAGATTTGGGACCTTAACCTTGACCATCACTTTCCCAAATTAGAATGTTTGGCTGTGCCTCAAGTGTAAGTTTTAAATACAAATCAAATGAACTGTATGAAAATGTAAGTGAATGTGAGCAATTGCATTGAACAGTAAGAGTTGCCAAGATATTTTTCTTGCATTTCACTTGTGGATGCTTACATATTAGAAAAAAATTCTTTATGCTATCTTGCTCTTGTCCATAAAATTAAAATTGCTGTTAATTTGGTAGATGTGTCTGGTACCACATGCAATAAAACCAATAGGAATGCTACTAATTTGTTCTGAGGCAGATGTTTTATGTATAGAATATATCGGCAAAGCATAGTTTGAATGTCATGGGTGTGTGTTGGGGAGGGGGAGGAGATGTTGCTTTTGAAAAACATTAGAAAACCTTTGAAAGAAAAACACTGGGAGTTCTAAAATGTAAATCCTTTTGCCATTTGAACATATATCTACTTACTACGGAGTGAAAGTTTATAAGCTAGGTAGTGTTCATATTAAAACTACTACTTAAAACATTATTCATTATCTGCATATGGGCTGTCTCTGGGATTAACTAGTGCTCTGAACTGTATTTAAATGTGTTTGGTTTAGCAAGTGTCCTATAAGGAAAAAAAAAAACAATACGTTTCTGAGACAGCTTGAAAACCAGACTGATTTCCCAAGAACACTTGTCATTTTGCAGAGGGCAAACTTCTTAAGACGGGGCTGAATTTATGTGTGTCTACAAATGGAGGTTATTATTCGCAAGCTGGTCTGCATTTCCATTGGCTATTCTGTGTGAATTTTTGCCTTCTGTGATTATCTGGATTTGAGTACATCTCCAACTTCTGTAAACAGAAAAAGAAAGTGCTGTTGTTTAGCGTCCATATTTTTAAAGATTGAAAATATGATCAATGACCGAGTATCAGGAATATGATACAGAAGAAAGACACATTTGTATTGATATGAAGTAGTCAGTGCCTAGCAAATGTAAACCTTGCACCAAAAAAGCACTTTCCTAGGAGTTTACACCAAGAATCATCATTTTTTGACCTTTCCCACAGCTGAGCCTTATAAGGCCTTATATTTCAAAAACCTTTGAAGTCCATGAAGAGCCTTCTGTTGATTTCAGTTGGATCAGATCCGTGTATGAGCACTAGGTCCATGCAGCCTTTGTCAACAAAGAGTGCTGTGAACTTGGTATCCCAACTCTAGTTGTATCCCTTGTTTAGTCTTTTAACATCCAAGAGATCACAGGACATGAAGATAGAGAACTGGGGGTGTTGAAAGGTAAGTGGACCCTTTAAACTTGAAAGTAGAGTACTGTTCCTTTCATCTCTGAATAAAAGAATCACACATTCATTTCCATCCACAGAAAAGAATATCAGATATTTCCAGATTTGGGTAACAACCCCAGCCCAAAGTTTTTATCAAATTTCCATTGACTTCTGTGAACCATGTTTTCACCAATGTGTCTCTATACTGTCAGAGGTGTGACATCAACATTATGTAAAAATATTAATGTATGGAAAATATAATACAGGAAAATACATGCTTCTTTCACCAGAAAAAAAATGTGTGGCATATTATACCTTTATAGACACTGCATGTTTTGCTTTGTTTTTTCTTGGTCTGTATTATTATGTTCCTTTAAAACAGAAGTGACTTGACTCAAGCTTGCAAAGGGAGTGACTCCCCTGGTAAGCAGCTGAGATTCCTGAGGAAAGCATGGCTTCAGAACTTGCAGGAGAAGCAAAAGAAGAGACAGAGAGTCTCAGAAGGGAGAAAGCTGGAGATAGGTGACCTCCACCAGGCACACAATGCTGGGAAGAGAAATTGTCTAGGAGTAGAGGGGACTGTAGATTTTACTGTGACACAATTAATTGAAACTGAGGCTGGACGCAGAGAACAGACACAATGGGTGTAGGAAGAATTGTTTGTAAATATTTTTTATTTCTGTTCTTTCTCAGCCGCATGGAGTTTTACTCGGTCTAAACAGGTTAATTTTTCTTATTTGTTGTTTAGTAACAATGTGTTTTGAAAATCCTTTTGTCTTCATTGGAAAGTCCAGTTACAGGTAAAACCTCCAAGAAAATTCACCACAAAGTTCTAGCTAATTTGTGGTCCTGTCATGTATACCAATGCAAACAAATAAACATTGTTTGCTCTAGACCAGGGGTGCTCAAGTGTGCAGCCTGTCCAGGTAATGCTGCTGACCTGTGGCTGGCTTCTTTTCAGCTTGTTTTCATTGATTTCTTCCTAAAAGTAACTTGGGAGTCTGGAGGCAGTTTATGGGCTGAGTTTGTCCTGGTGGTGGCAGCTTGCTCCTCATTTCTGTCTTTCCTAAAGACTTTAACCACATTGATGGACTGTGAGAAAAGAGGGACAAAGGAACAGGGTACTTTGGCTTTCTGAACAATTCATGCTCTCCAAACATTACGAACTTACTCTCTGGAGAGTTTTCAACCAGAAATATGGTCCGGTGATGGCAGCCTGCTCTCTTGAGTCAGTACTGTGATTTACTTACTATTTAATTCGGAATACTTGTAATCCCAGTTCTTTCAGGAAAAGCTTTGAATCTTCTTATGTGTGTGTTCTGTGCGTTTTCAGAAGTGCTGGATTTACTGTATTGCACATACATAGTAAAGTTTGGTCACGTGATGGGAGAAGAGCTGTACCTATGTTTTATTCCCATACAGTGGAGAAAGTGCAGTGGCCTCCCCAGGCAGTATGTTGGGCACTGTCTACTACAAGGATGTTGTCTTTCAAGTCAGAAGTTTGACAAACTGCTGCCACTGTAATTTCTGAAGTGGTCACAACTCAAACTACAAATATAGCCGAGGTAGTGAAGATTTTGTTTTTTCTGCCTGTGAAGGTTGCAGTCCAGTTGCTGTGGATCCTGTAATAAGATAATATGAGGGAAATAATAAGACTGCTTCAGAACAAATGTCTTCTGTCCAGAGAATCAGAGATTGCGGTTGATGGTGAAGATTGGGTGAGAATACTGTACTCATTTGATCCAATGCAAACATAGTTCAACCTTCCTTGCCATTCTTATAAGAATTTATAAGTATAGTTCTGTTTTTCTTTTTTATGGATTACTCTTTAGGGGAGTTATCTTCACATTAACTTATATTAAAAAAAAAAGAACACAAATAATCACAGTTCACATACATGAACATGGTTTCTCATCTCGTGATTTAGGCCATAGATCTAGGGCTATACATCATTTGTAGTTAATTGATAACCCTTTTTAACTGTTAATGATTTGTTTGTACTACTGGGACATTCCAGTTAGGCCTCAGGGCATTTTTGGACCTAGACACTACAAATTCATTTCTTAACCTCACTTGCTGGAAGGCTTTGGGTTTTGTTGGAATTTAGTACATGGATGAACAGATATGTGAGGCAGCAAATAGTTGAATGCTGAGGAAGGGGTGATAATAATATTGATAGTAATAATAATAATAATGTGTCCTAATACAGTGACTGTTTGTCAATTTTTTTTCAGAATTTGTGTTCCTACANCAGCTAGACAATAATGAATCACATCATTACCTGGCCCCATTTTTCTTAGTCACAAAGAGTGTATAATATGTTGACATTTGATTCGTATCTAGCAATTTTGGGAAGGGAACTGGAACTAGGAGAGCTTGAGGTTTTCTTCTGTTTTGAGATTTCTTTCTATGCAACTATGAAGTGAGAGATCATGAATTAGCCAAGCGTTGGTCAGTCCATATCTGCCAGGTGGCAGGATCCATCCTAGGTGGAAGGATTTGGGGTTAGACAAACAGACACAAAGAGGTAAAAATCATCCAATTAACGAGGTGTGCGTCACTCTTCATATAGTACTTAGTAGTAGCTATGGGACATGTTTGTCAGAATAAACAAGGAAAGAAGATGTAGATCTTTGCAGCTAGCTGCTTATTGCTGGATTTTTTTCTTTGAGTTAAAAAATTGAATAAACAGTGTGAAAGACAGTAGGCTTTTCGTAGATGTCATGCATTTTCTGTCAAATGGATCCTCATTGACCAAGTGGAGTAGGAATGCATCTGACTCTGCGCATGCAGCATATTAGCTCATACTGTAAAGATTAATCATAGGACCACACACATACACACTTGAGCACTGGACAGCACCAAAGCTGTAATTACAATGGCGATAAATGTGCAACAGCAAATAATAATTATTTCAAGCCTCCTTCTGGTGTTCAAAACCTTCCTTTTCTTAAGTAGAAGAAAAGAGCAGCAATGTGGATTAACCTTGAAAGTTAAACGTATCCTCAGCCATTTTCCAAATTGTAGAAAGAAATGAACATTTAGAGTTTCCTAAAGAATGTACTGGCTGCCTTTGTTTTGGGACAGAAAGCATGACTCACAGGTAGTTTTGAAGACTAAAAAGCTTTACACATTAATGTAGTGTAAGCTCATATTGTTTTCTTTAGCTGGACATCTTTCATCCTTCTGACTGATACTTATCAGTTCTCCCATTTATATGATATAGTTTAATACAGGATTTTTCTGGAGCTTTCATTGCTGGCCTGAGTCTTATATCCCTACAGCTGATAGTAATGTATCCAGTGGTTTCAATGGATCTAAGCTTAGGCCAGTGCAAGTGTACTGGAAATGTCTGTTCAGAATTCATAGATAAAAACAAGAAAATTCCCAGTATGCTGTTTAAAGAAAATTAACCTGAATTTGTTAAATACCATCTTACTGCATCTTGACATCATCCTTTACAATTCAGAGCGGTAGTAAATGATACTATGCAATTAAGACAAAGTAAAACTGAATTGCTAGGTATTTGCCAGATGCAGAGCACCTTGACTTCTAATTAAGATATTTTTAGAAGAGATTCCTTCAGATGGTAAGGGAAGGTAGAAACAATTTTTGATGTAACCAGAGCTGAGTACTGCTACAGACAGTTAAATAAATATTAAAAAAAAAAAAAAAAAAAGAGAGATATTGCACAGTGACTCATTGTTACTCTATGTATCCAGGTGCCGTCAGGGATTCCAAAACATCCCTGTAAGTTTCATCAACAGGCATGGCTTATCCTCTTAATAATAGGAGCAGATGTCAAATTTTCATGCCCCTAAGATGCTTACTCATACCTAGTAGATCCATCTGGTATAGATCGAGCCTCAGTCAAGTTGTTCTCATCCATGACTTTCCCACTGAGAAAGCAAATGAAGCAGAGCTCCCCAGTCCAATGAAAAAGAAACTTGAATGTTATCAACATATTTGTAGTACCACAACCCACTTCACTTCACTGTCTTTCTTAATTGCTTTACACAGGTGAGAAGGCTGGTAAAATGGAAGGAAACATTATAATTGGGATAGAATTCCTGGAGCATGCCACCAGTATCTGAGACTTTCCAAAGATGGAACAACTAAAATATTTGTCATTTCTGCAAAAATAGATGGTTTAAGAAAGAGAAAAAAAAAATTAATATAAAAAACCTGCTGATAATTCAAGAGGTTGACAACTGGTATTAACCTCAGTTGTCCACATTTTGTGAGCCTAAGGCTATACATGATAATGTTTTTCTGTTGTGACTGTTAATTAGATCAAAGATATAAAAGAAAATTCTAGGCTTTAGAACTTGTGTGATCCTTGCAGTGGAATTATGTGAAAATTCCATCTCCAGTTGTTTACATTAACTGGAGGTTTTAAAATACTGTGGCTTGGGTAGGGACTTAGGTTGAGCTTTGAGCTTTGACACCTCTCATATTACAAGCCTTTCAATAATTTCAATGCAAATTAACCTGTCTTAATTTTTAACTCTATCACCTGATGCTAGAAAAGTCTGAAACGTGATGGACCTGTCAGGAAATGATTGCTCTGCGTAACAGCTACATCTCTGGTAACCAGACGTGTTAATGACAAATGTTTCAGTCCTGCCTTGAAGAGAGATTTATTTTCTTTTTATGGTATGTCTTCATTAGCTGATTATCAGAGTCTATTCTAGAAAGCTGGCACATGAAAGGCTTTTATGTTTGTGGAAAGTTTTATGACAATATGATGAGGCAACGTAAATCTTCCACTGAAGATTGTTACTGTAGAAAGATCCAGTTAATATCCCTGTAGCTCGAACTGTATAAGTGGTTTTAGTATGTTATATCTTTCTCAAATAATATAATTTCGTGTTGATTTCCTCTCCCTGTCATCTGTCCTTTCACAGTCTTAGGTTGGTTGCAGAGTGGTCTAGGAGACTGGACTGCAGCAATTGTCCTGTGTAATATATGTTTCTTGTGGCATACAGTTCTTAACAAACTGGAAAAAGCTCTTAAGAAAACTGGAAGAAATGGATTGTATCTATTGTAACCTGCATTAAAAGGCTGGCTCTTCTCTCAGGAATATAGTGTCATCGTTGCAGGGCCGAAGGATCCCAGCTAGGATCAGGTTAGCAGGCATGTTAAATTTCAAGCGGAAAGGGAGAGATTCATCCACCCTTCTGTGTGCTCCTTCACTTGATGCCTGTTTTTCATCCATTGTCAACACAATGTCATTGCAGCCTTTGCTGTTCTGGGAGCTGTTGCCGTTCCTTAAAATAGGATGGGAGTAAAAATGTGGTGGGGAGAGAAATATGATCAGGATTTACAGGTCTGGGAGCTGAGGAAAGAGAGCATCACTGAGCTAAAGTCAAGGTACCTGGATTGGGAAGGGACAGGCCGAGGGCCAAACCAATAGTAGCAATGGAGAGAAGAGTGTTAGCTTGCACGGCGTGATTTGTTGTTGCATTGTGCTTTAGAGATAAGACAATAAAGTTGTGGGCTAATTAAACTGTACCCATTACATCTTGTCTGTCCTTCTGTAATGTCTACAATGAAGGCAGATGTATGGAAAGACTGTAGCAATTAAAATATGTCTGGGAAATAAGACTTCTTCCTGAAATGCTGGTTTAACTGTTGTGGTGAAAGCTTTTTTTTGTATGGCTGACGTATGTTTCTTTGAATTAGTGCTTTCTGAGTGTATGTTAACAATATTTTGTTGGTTTTTGTTCAGATTGAAGATAGGCTGTTCTGTTTGAGTCCAAGAGTCATTTTAATTTGGACAGTTCTTTAATTCCTGAATGACCACAGAACCCTTTTGCAAATGTTTCTGGGAAATCCCAGATCTGGTGAGGTGCACTTCACTCACTGAGCCAAGTCTTCTATGGAAAAAGGAAAAAATCCCCAAAGACTGTTTTAAACAACTGTTAGAGCTCCAAGGACTGTGTTAATTTTGACACTTATTACTTTTGAGAGCTTTGCTATGCACTTCAATAATTCTTCTAAAATAGGATTTTTGTATAGAAAACTTAATTTCTAAATATGAATGGGTCTGTGGAACTACCAATGTATAATTATAGTCAAATTTTAGACTGCGTATTTCATCTGTAGGATCATCAGGATCATCACTCAGGAAAAAAAGGAGAGTTTACCACGTTTGGAAGAAGGGGCAGGCAACTCATGAAGAGTACAGGGAGCTCGTTAGGTCGTGCAGAGAGGAAATCAGGAAGGCAAAAGCCCAGCTAGAGCTCAATCTGGCCACTGCTGTACGAGATAATAAAAAATGTTTTTTCAAATACATTAACAGCAAAAAGAGAGCCAGGGAGAATCTCCCTCCTCTGGTGGATGCGGGGGGGAACATTGTCACCAAGGACAATGAAAAGGCTGAGGCACTTAATGCCTTCTTTGCCTCAGTCTTTAATAGTCAAATCAGTCATCCCCAGGGTATTCAGGCCCCTGAGGTGGAAGACAGGGACCGAGAACAGAATAAACCCCCCACAGTCCAGGAGGAAGCAGTCAGCGACCTACTGCGCCACCTGGACGCTCACAAGTCTATGGGACTGGATGGGATCCACGCAAGAGCGCTGAGGGAGCTGGCGCAGGAGCTTGCCA
>WAAD01000483.1:5142-38124 GCA_013389945.1 Fregata magnificens | reverse complement strand
AGCCCAGAGAGTGGTGGTGAATGGAGTTCAATCCAGTTGGCGGCCAGTCACGAGCGGTGTTCCCCAGGGCTCCGTACTGGGGCCAGTCTTGTTCAACGTCTTCATCAATGATCTGGATGAGGGGATTGAGTGCACCCTCAGCAAGTTTGCAGATGATACCAAGCTGGGTGGGAGTGTTGATCTGCTTGAGGGTAGGAAGGCCCTGCAGAGGGATCTGGATAGGCTGGGTCGATGGGTATGAGGTTTAACAAGGCCAAGTGCCGGGTCCTGCACTTTGGTCACAACAACCCCATGCAACGCTACAGGCTTGGGGAAGAGTGGCTGGAGAGCTGCCCGGCAGAAAAGGACCTGGGGGTGCTGGTCGAGAGCTGGCTGAACATGAGCCGGCAGTGTGCCCAGGTGGCCAAGAAGGCCAACGGCATCCTGGCTTGTATTAGGAATAGTGTGGCCGGCAGGAGCAGGGAAGTGATCATGCCCCTGTACTCGTCACTGGTGAGGCCACACCTCGGATACTGTGTTCAGTTTTGGGTCCCTCACTACAAGGACATTGAGGTGCTGGAGCATGTCCAGAGAAGGGCAACGAAACTGGTGAAGGGTCTAGAAAACAAGTCTTATGAGGAGCAGCTGAGGGAACTGGGGTTGTTTAGTCTGGAGGAGAGGCTGAAGGGAGACCTTATCGCTCTCTACGACTACCTGAAAGGAGGTTGTAGTGAAGCAGGTGTTGGACTCTCTTCCCAAGAAACTAGTGATAGAACAAGAGGGAATGGCCTCAAGTTGCGTCAGGGGAGGTTTAGACTGGACATCAGGAAGAATTTCTTTACCGAAAGAGTGGTTAAGCATTGGAACAGGCTGCCCAGAGAAGTGGTGGAGTCACCATCCCTGAAGGTGTTCAAAAAACGTGTAGACGTGACACTCCAGGGCCTGGTTTAGGAGGCGTGGTGGTGTTGGGTTGACGGTTGGACCTGATGATCTTAGAGGTCTTTTCCAACCTTAATGATTCTATGATTATTTGTGCTGTTTTTTACTGCTGAGATTACACTTTTCTACATGCTTTTACAATATTTAAAAGAACTTGGGATAGTGAAACAAAGTATTTATATTGGCAATGATGTTTATTGAGCTTGTTGCCTTTCACAGATCAAAGAGGAGAAATTTTATAGTAATATATCAAGACAATTGGAATAAGATAGGGGATATTTGTCACAAATATTTTCTGTTGAGAAAGGTACTGCATGGAATTTATTACTTTGTTTGTTTTTCTTTTAAAGGGAAATTATATGTATCCATCAGCTTGTGGTGGATATGGCTGCTACTACTGCTTGAAATATTTAGTGTCTTGTAAACTAATAACACATGCCAAAGAGAACGGAAATACATTCTGGAAATTTATCATGTGAATTTCATGCAATTATATTGGAAATAATTAGTATGTTAAGTACAAGAGCATGAGCATAAAATTTGAAGGTGCCTGATATTGAGCCATAATAACATGGGTACTGAAGAGCTGTTAAGTTTAAGGGCAGGTGTGTATAGATACTCTTGCCAAAGATACAAGTGTAGTATATAATGATGTCCCTCCCATACATACCGGAACAGAATAGGAGAAAATACAATAAAACATCACATGGCTGGTGTGTAGTACAATGCATTTAGCAGTTTTGTAATCAGAAATGACTCCATGACAATGGAACCTGCATGGAGAATCCCATGTTCATGTAGTTTATAGTTAGACTATTTATGATGGACATTTTAGATGATCTAAAAATGTGTGGTTGTTATTTATTTATTTTTTAAAAAATGTTTAGTTTTTTAAGGACATGAGACACTAGAACCCTACATGTTTTGCAAGTCCAGAAAGCAACGCTGCTCTGAATGGCCCTGAAACAGTGTGGCTTCTGAGGAAAATCTAGTCTAGCAGGAAGCACTGTTATACTACTCTCTTGTGTTTGTGGGAGATGTTAGAAGTGTCTGAGGTGCATCTACACATTAGCGTTTTAACATAGATCAGAATTTGCTTTTGGAGTGAGTCTCCTGAGCATCATGATCACCTTTTTGTTTCACATCGTGGACCAGTCTGAGAGTTCATGCCGTGGATTTCTTCTGGGTGAGCATAACTGGAACAGATGATCCAGGGGGACCTAATGTGCTTTAGCGACTAATGGGCATCATGTCTGTGGGACCAGGCTAGAACTAGTTGAAGGAAAAGGGAAAGGGGAAGTTGGCATATGTGTAGTGCAGACATCAAGTCCATCAACAGCAGTTGTTTTGCTCAACAGATGTGTTCCTGTGGTTCACATGACTTCCTAGTGTGGAGACACCCTGGGGTGTTTGTAGCTGATTCTGGAATGATCAGCTGGTAGGCAGTGCAGGTGAGCACAGACGAATGTAGCCTATGGTAAATGTACCACATCACATGCCGTTGGGGATCACCCAACTAACCAATACTCTTATAATTATACAGAATAGTAATATGGACTGTAATTCTCAGTTATAAATTCAAATCAGTACTAAAAGCAGCATGCACGTATTTCTGCAACCTGGAATATTACTGGTTTTTGGTAAATCAGTTGTGTTTTTTCAAGTAGACTAAAATAGGTCATGGATGTCTACATTTATTGTATTTTGCATAAGTAAACATTAAGTTTTTAGAATGTATTTTGTTCTTTTTTGGTGTTAATTTCCCAGTGGGCTACATTTCTGTCACATCCTTGAGCTGGCATAGACTTTTATTGTCCCATTATTTCATTTGTATAGCAAATCTTACTTTATGACATGACAAAAAAGGCACATTAGCATTTTGGAAGGGTGGGGGTTTTGAAATAGAGCCTATAAACAAATAGTGAACAACAACAAGCCATCTTTTTCTTCCCGTATTAATGCTATTAGATTAGTTTCTGTTCACTTCAACTGGATTGCGTAACCCCAAGAAATGTGTGCAGAATTTGGCCCAAAGTATATGCCTTAGTGTGAGACTCCATATTTAATTTTAATATCTTCAAGTTAGTGTCAGTGTATTTAATTCCTCCTATTGCTTAGTGAAGTGAAGTTTATTTCATCTGGATTCTTTTACAGATCGATAGAAACTTCTGCTAAGTAGAATAAGACCTCAGTGGAGATCAGTCTTAGAAGTGGTAAGAGTGAAGTCTGTGAAACCACAAGAAGGCAGTCATAACTCACAAGTGCGGTGGAGACACAAGGATTCCTGTGGCTCATTTGTTTTTACAGCTTGTGTTTATCTACTAGTTTTTCTATCCATTTGAGAAGAGACTGCTGTAAAAAGAGAAAAGGTGTTCCGTACTTGAGATGCAAATTTAATCCAAGCAGTACATAGTCTGTATTTTCAAAACTACTGATCTCTTGCTGTTTCATTGGCGGTGACCTTTGGATTTTGATGACTGTCTTTCTAGGAACCTACTAATGATAACAGCCAGAGAATGAATACTGTTATGTCTCACAACTTAGGTGATGGTTACTGATTTTACTTAATCTCTTTTGTAATTACTCTCATCTTAATGTTTTTTCTATGTTTTCATTTTGGTGCATGTGAAGTTGTGGCTTTAAATATTTCAGTGTAAACTCTAATGAAAACAGTCTGTAATAGAAACGAAGGTTGAAGATGACTTTGCATGAACTGTTTAGGAAATATCAATGCAATGTTTAGGCCAATACAGTTCTATTTGTACCCATTTATCTACAGGAGGACCCACCATATCATTGTGATAGGAGTTAGCACATTACAGGTGATGGCAGCATTAGTGTAAATCCAAGAGAAAACCTGACTAAGACTTTCTAAAAATTATTTGTGATATGCATTTTCTGGTGTTAAATCCAGATGTTTAAAATTAGGCTGCAATGTTAGTCAAGCTGTTACCCATGATCATTTAATTTTGGTTTATATTTACAAACTGCCGTTATGTCACTAGAATGAATTGTTAGGCTGATCAGTTTTATAACTATTTCTTACATTCAGTCACCTCTTTAACTTAATTACTTTGGGTTACCCAGTAACCAACATTTATTTTTCCACAGTTTAAATGTCTTTGGTATAGAAATGGCTTCTGCTAAGGAGGATGTACATTTGATTTAGCTGTGAGGGATCACAGTGGCTAGTTACAGTAACAGAAGAACTCCAGGTGTATGTTCCAAAATGCGTTCTTCCCTTTGGCTTCCTTTTCAGAATACTGTTGCTCAGTTAATATTTTTTATAAAAATAGTTGTATGTACTTGTAAGATGGCAGAGGAAATATATGTACATAGTTAAGCTTAACGCTGTATTTCTACATAAGTTTTTATATAACACACTCATCATAAAATTAACCAAGTGTCTGATAGTAATATATTGAACAACGTGACTAATATCCGCTAAGTACTGTTTGTTCTCTTACCTTTTCTCACATCAGAGTCCTATGCAGTGATTTTTTTGTTTGTTTTGGTAGGTTTTATATGTTTTGTTGTTTTGCCTGGTTTGGGTGATCTTTATTTGGTTTTGTTATTGAAATTTTAGTTCGTGCTTTTGTTAACTAGAGCAAAGTCTAAGGACATTTCTTACACATCAGGAAAAAATGCAGATGTTGTTATAGACCTCAAAGCACAGTCTCCTGCTGTCAGGCTCAGCGAGGGCTGGCTGCTCCCAGGGGATGGGGAGCCAGGGGCCAAAGGTGATCCCATCACAGGCTGTGGCCTCTCCAAGGAGAGCAGCTCCAAAGGGCGGGCAGAGCCGGGTGCTGGTGGCAGGGTCATCAACAGCCCCAGGCAGAGCAAGCGATGAGCCAGGGTCAGGGGCAACTGTGGGATGCGTGGATTCATGGTGCGCTGGGTGAAGAACTGGCTGAATGGCAGGGCTCAAACAGTTGTGAATGGGGCTACATGTGGCTGGTGACCGGCCACTGGCAGTGTTCCTCAGGGTTCAATTCTAGGGCCAGTTCTGTTCAATATATTTATCAACGATCTGGACGCAGCAGTTGAATGCACCGTTAGCAAGTTTGCTGATGGTACCAAACTGGGAGGTGCTGTTGACTCTCTTGAGGGACAGGAGGCCTTGCAGAGGGATCTACATAGATTGGAGCATTAGGCAATGATTAGTGGGATGAAATTTAACAAGTTGAAATGCTGGATTCTGCACCTAGGACAGGGTCACGCCAGGCACAAGTATAAGTTGGGAGAGGAGTGGCTGGAGAGCAGCCCTGCAGAAAGGGATCAACAGCAAGGCTCAACATGAGTCAGCAGTGTGCCCTGGCAGCCAAGAGGGCAAACCGCATCCTGGGGTGCGTCAAACACAGCATAACCAGCCGGTCAAGAGAGGTGACTATCCCGCTGTATTCAGTGTTGGTGCGGCCTCACCTTGAGTGCTGTGTGCAGTTCTGGGCCCCACAATTTAAGAAGGATGTGAAGGTCCTTGAGTGCGTCCAGAGGAGGGCAACAAAGCTGGTGAAAGGGCTGGAAGGCATGTCCTGTGAGGAGCGGCTAAGGACTTTGGGCTTGTCTAGTTTGGAGAAAAGGAGGCTGAGGGGCGACCTCATTGCTCCCTACAGCTTCCTGAGGAGGGGAAGTGGAGAGAGAGATGCTGATCTCTTCTCCCTGGTATGCAGTGATAGGACGCGTGGGAATGGTTCACAGCTGTGCCGGGGAGGTTTAGACTGGACATTAGGAAGCATTTCTTTACCGAGAGGGTGGTCAAACACAGGAACAGGCTTCCTAGAGAGGTGTTTGATGCCCCAAGCCTGTCAGTGCTTAAGAGGTATTTAGACAATGTCCTTAATAACATGGTTTAACTTTTGGTCCGCCCTGAAGTGGTCAGGCAGTTGGAATAGATGATCGTTGTAGGTCCCTTCCAACTGAAATAGTCTGTTCTGTTCTAAAAGGAGACAGGGCCAGAGACAGGGCTGGAGATGACGTCTCAGCAAGGGGTCCCAGGTCCAGCCACGAGACGGGGCCAGAGACGAGCTACAGGGTACACCCAGGAGACGAACTGCCTACGGCATAGGTGAGATGTCCATCCAGGAGGCAGGGCCAGAGACAGGCACAGCTACAGCATAGCTGACTGTGCTGGTTTTGGATGGGACAGAGTTAATTTTCTTCATAGTAGCTAGTATGGGGCTGTGTTTTGGATTTGTGCTGAAAACAGTGTTGATAACACAGGGATGTTTTTGTTACCGCTGAGCAGTGCTTACACAGAGCCCAGGCCTTTTCTGCTTCTCACCCCACCCCAACAGCGAGCAGGCTGGGGGTGCACAAGGAGCTGGGAGGGGACACAGCTGGGACAGCTGACCCCAACTGACCCAAGGGATATCCCACACCATAAGGTGTCATGCTCAGTATATAAAGTTGGGGGAAGAAGAAGGAAGGGGGGGACGTTTGTAGTGATGGCGTTGGTCTTCCCAAGGAACCGTTAGGTGTGACGGAGCCCTGCTTTCCTGGAGCTGGCTGAACACCTGCCTGCCGATGGGAAGTAGTGAATTAATTCCTTGTTGTGCTTTGCGTGTGCGCGCAGCTTTTGCTTTACCTATTAAACTGTCTTTATCTCAACCCAGGAGTTTTCTCACTTTTACTCTTCTGATTCTCTCCCCCATCCCACTGGGAGGGAGGGAGTGAGTGGCTGTGTGGTGCTTAGTTGCCAGCTGGGGTTAAACCACGACACTCATGGAAGGACTGACAGCCCCAGCTGGGCTGAAATGGGACTTCTGGGCCCAGGGGCAGGATGTGAGGGTGGAGACCCCAGGTGAGGCGGGTTGGGGCTGTGAAGGGCCTACTCATGTCTTCATGCCCTGACATGAAGCTTCGTTTGAACAACAGGGTATCAGAGGAAGTGGAAATGCTAAATGAATGCTCTCTTCCTCCACTCTGCATCTTAGCAAATGGCTAATCTAAGTTACACGCACGTTCAGCTGTGGGGTTTTTTCTGCTTTTAATCTAGTGTACCTGGCTGAAACTGTAATTTCAAACTATCAGAATTTGTGTTTTATCTGTAGCATTTTACATGCTCCCAGATTACGCCCTCAGTTCCCTCATGTCTGTTTTTCTTCAAACCCAGTCCTGACCTGACTTATGCCAATGACAGTTCTGACTCTGCACACACAACATTGATACATGACAAAGGTGAAAATATCAGCTAACTTCTCTGGAGGAATCAAAACTATAAACTGCAAGTTAAGGATTTTTGAAAAACAAGAGTGGAAAAAATTTCAACATATTATGATACTGTATAAATTATGCCATGATCCATTTTGAACATTGCATGCTGTTGCTGTCCTTCCATCTCAAAAAAGTATAGTAGAACTAGGAAAATGACAGAGCAAAATAACAAGAAAGACAAAAAATATGGAATGAGCCCTTAGTTGCTCATCCATTTCTTACACTTTTGCTTCAGTAACCATTTTTTGCCACTCTTGTATAGATGACATTGGGCTATCTGGAATTTGGTTCAGTTCTCTGTGACTGCTATAAAATACTTAGGTATGAACTGTTAGGTTGTGTGATTAAAAACTCATCTGCACACCCATGAAAGAGCTCCGAGAAGTGGCAGCAGGTGTGGGATCCCAAATCCCACCCTGCCCAGCTGCTCCCAGGCCTACCACAGGAGCCATCAGCACATCAGAGGCCCATCTCCACAAGGCCAGGGGGGCACAGATTAAGGACTCAGAGGGAGGGACAGCCTGTCCCAGGAGAGCCTCAGCCCCACTGTCCAGCCGTGGGACCCATCAAGGTGAATCAAAGTCAGATCCCCTTTTGGACGAGGGGAGACACTGCCTGGGGTATGGGACACATTATGGGGTGCAGAGGAAGAGGATTTTGGGGTTGCACAGGACTTATTATGGGGAAATAAAGGGCTGGATGTGTGTAAATAGGTGATATGCTTGTCTGGCCATCCCCTGCTCCTGACCAGTGCAGTCTGTCCTATCTTATTAAATACCACTTCTAACTCTTCTCCTGGCTGAAGAGCATCTATTCTGTGTGCGTGCTTGTGTGTATATGGGAGCTTGAGTGCCAGCAACCAGTGGCAGACCCTGGGGCAGAGGGCTGTGTGTCCGTGGTGCCAGCAGCTGGAGCGAGCGAGGGTCTGGGTGCCAGCAGCTGGGCTGGGACTGTGGGCCAGAGGGCCCGTGTGCTGAGAACCAGTGGCTGGAGGGACCAGAGCGGGTGAAACCCAGCGCCAGCCCCTGGCGTGGGACTGTGGGTCAAAGGGGCCTGTGCGTCTGCGGTGCCAGCGGCTGGCCTGAGTGTGGGTGAGTGTGTGAGCACTAGTGAAGAGCCAGCTGGACAAGCCCATGGATGCATGAGGTGGCCTGGGAGCTGGGTATGAGCATGTGCCTCCAGGGGTGAGAGGACAGCAGGTTGGCTACTGCAGGACCAGGGAGTCCTGACCAGCTCTGGGTGTGTCATGGTGTGTCACTGTGTGTCTCTAAGGGAAAGACCATAGGAGGCTTGGCTATTGGGGGGCTGGAGTAACCCCCCCCCAACCACAGGGGGGTTGGCTACTGGAGTCCCAGTCTGCTTTGTCAGTGTGTGTGAGGTGGGCTGTACCAGCAGCTGTAGTGGGGCTGCGTTCTTGGGGGCTCGTATCCAGGTGCCAGCAACTGTGGAGACTGGGATCCAGGGGCACCTACTGGGCAGACTTGCTTTTTCTGCAGTATATGACAGTGTTTTATATTAGCTGGAACTTCCTAGTAGTAATTAGGGTTGTCATATGGTTTAATATAGCTTAGAGTTGATGAAAGCATGACTAACCAAGGTCTGATCATTTTCTATCAGGATGGGATGAAGTGTCCCAATCAAATCTTTGTAATGGAACCCGGTGCTATACATGCAAACACCGTTCCTGTTTATGTAAGTTTCAGAAATAGTCCTGCTCAATAACATTCAATTTATGATTTGTTGATGCTTGCTTTATTCAATTTCATTCCTTATTGGAACCATTATACAGAAATCCCCTACTAATGATTTAATTATTTCCTTAAGACATAATTTACAATGAAACAAGAAGCTTTATAAAAGGAACAAAATGTATGCTTTTCAGTTGTTTGTATGTCCTTTCTGTCTTCCCTGGATGGAAGCCAAGGAACAAGAATATTTCTGGGATTCTGTTGTATTTTATGGGTGGCTTCGTCTCATACTGATCCTCTTCTGTCCATGGTTTTTCCACTGGATGGTCTTCAAACTTGCCCTATGTTGGACAAGCACGTAGAATTGAAGACACTAAAAATATATTTGCATAAATTGTCCTTGAAGGAGCAGTCTTGTTTCCCAGAGGTGGACCTCGTCATTGGGCTTTATGACCTTGCTTGTTCACCGTCTCTAACTCCATGTATCTCCTGTTCATTTCTGCAGAGTGATTCAGTTTTGCTGGCCAGATTTCAGTCCGCTCTAGCCTGTTGCTAAGAGTCATTTCAAAGTGCACAAGGGCCTAAATTTACTCTAGCTTGGTGAAAGACTTCTGGAGTAAATATTCAAGCTGTTGTATAAAAGGGTATCCTCTTTTCATTTTTCTGCCATATTTTCAAAGAAGAATGTGTTCCGGTTATTTATATGCAAAAGGATAACTAAATACCAAAGTCCAGGAGAGGTGGGACTCTGGTTCCCCTGTCCATACATCTACTACAAGTTTGTATTTAATCTCAAGAGAAAGGCTTTGAGAAATAAATTTTTCTTTGGCATTTCCTATCTGCTGGGTTTGGTATCTCTCCCCACTAATTGTACAGATTTTTCTGAAATTCATTCCTAGGTGCATGCTTTGGTATTTGGGAACCAGAAAGCCTAGTTTGAATTTGTTGATTCCTTTCTGCACCTTAATCCCACACTTCAGAGTTGGGCCTGGGGATGCACAGCACTGCCATAGATAAGTCCCTATATTAATTTGTGTCTTAGTGAACATGCAGTCAGGAAATGTATGTCAGGCACAGTATGAATTATATTTTACTATTACATATCATTTCATGCTGTTGAGATTTGTGAAAGGTTAAGGAAAATGTTGGGAACCTGTCTCTTTAAATTCATTATTGCAGCAGCTATTGATTTGTGTACTCAAATGCTCTGTTTCACATCAGTGGGTACTGTTATTTGAAGGACTTATTTCTATGCTTTTTTGTAATTTTGAAAGAATCAGTGAGGTCGTCAGGAGCGGCCACTTCTGAGAGATAGCATTTTCACTCAAAAGTGAATTGAAGATTGGGCAGGGGAGAAAAAACTTCCAAAACTGATAACAGGTATACAGGTATTGTCATAGCAGCTTAAATGACTAGTTCATTTCACAGCTGATCTCTAGCATTTCAAAAGAAGGTTGTACCTCCTAACATAATTATGGACAGAGATACAANCCCCCCCCCCCCCCCCATCGCTGCAATGAAAGGCCAGTTTTTACTTGCTTGTGAAGCTTATTAATTTTTTTCCCTGGGGCACACTCTAGATAGATGAAGATTGATTCTTCATTGCCTCTCTACATGCGTTTTTTTCTTACAAGAGATGCTGCACAACTCTTCTTTTTTCAAGGCATAAGAGAGCACAGAACACAGATGTTTCTATCTTAACTGTCTAGGTCCAAGGACATTTGTGGTTTACCAGAGGAAAGCAAGTGTGCACAGATACTTGCTGAAATGAAGCCTAGTAAGACTGATTAGAGATGCCAATTTATCAGTTTCATTGAAAATACTTGTGACTTGTATTTTCATGAAAAAATTGAATGATAAATCTTGTAATATTTGTCTGATTCCGCCTACCCCCCCCTCCTCCCCCTCCTCCTGTCTTTGATTTTGTAAACTCTCGCCTTATACATGTCAAACAGTTCTGGTCTTTGAAGGTCTGATTCTGTTTGTCTCCAGTTTCCTTTCTTGCTGACTGAAAGTGTGCGGGGCTCAGGCAGTGGCCTGAGTTCCTGTTGTCTCCATCTGCTGTGTGATGTTGGAGGCTGTTTTAGTCTCATCTGCTGCTGGACATCTTTCATATGACGTGTCAGTGCTGGGAAGATAGATAGAATATTTGGAGTTTGCCCCACTGAGCACAGTTTCTTCTCCTCTTCAGTATACAGATTAAGATACTTTAAGGTTGCCCTGAAGGTACGTGGGTGGAAGGCTTATCGATGGGCAGAAACAGTGGTATTTAACTCTTCCTCGAGACCATTTCTGCACAAGTTAAGCCACCACTAAAGAGAAAGTCAGAACTGTCATTGGCATAAGTCAGGTCAGGACTGGGTTTGAAGAAAAACAGACATGAGGGAACTGAGGGCGTAATCTGGGAGCATGTAAAATGCTACAGATAAAACACAAATTCTGATAGTTTGAAATTACAGTTTCAGCCAGGTACACTAGATTAAAAGCAGAAAAAACCCCACAGCTGAACGTGCGTGTAACTTAGATTAGCCATTTGCTAAGATGCAGAGTGGAGGAAGAGAGCATTCATTTAGCATTTCCACTTCCTCTGATACCCTGTTGTTCAAACGAAGCCTGTAGGATTTGCTTTCACCTTGTACAATGAAAGATCATTCACATCGTGTTAGTTTCTATGAAGTTGAAGTTGCTAAACAATACTTTTATGTTTTGCTAAACTTACTTTTTAATTCAAGTGGTAATAGTTTTCAATGGAAAAATGAAGACATTTGTAGACGTTAAAATTATGAAGTAGGAAAGCCACACATCTGGACATTTATGGCGTTATTGTCTCAAGTAACATATAATTCAAAGGCAGGAGTGCTTTTTCTAGTTCAGTGGAAAGCGGCAGCATAACTGAAACAAAGCGATGAGCTGCTACTAATCTGTTATTGCAATCAGCTACCTCTGTCACATTTTATATGAAGAAGAAAGGGGGGATAAATTGAAAGTAGCACATAAAATATTGTTTTAACATTACTGCTGGCTAGATCTGTAAATGGAAATAATAAATCCTCATACAACATTGAGGGTAATACTAAAGTATTCCCACTAGCGTATGTTATTTACGGCTGTTCTAAAGTTTTATTTCTTCTGTTTATGTATCTCTCTTTTTGAAGGGGTTGGACCTGACATGTTGGTCATAGGTAGCTATTCTTACGCTAGCAAATCTCAGTTTTAGCTAAATTCTACAGTAAGGGCAGATAAAAATGGTATTATAAAGTCAAATAATGATTGCATTGTAACCTGCTGGGAAGGTAAGGCAAAATTAATGTTCATAAAATATTGAAATTAAATTGTATGAACTAAAATTCTTAAATTGCTCCTAAATAAGCTTACAAGTGGCAAGGAGTGGATATGTCTTTACATTTATCATCCCCACAGCTTCTTAGGTAATGCAGAAATAGAAATTTTTAGCATTACAGCTCATATTAAAAAAAAATATATATATAAAAGTTTCTGAAATTCAGATTAAAAGTTGAGGGGCAAGCATAAGTATAATTTGCATTAGTTTGGTTCTTAAGGTACAAGAGTAACATGCAAGTTCAATGCTTTAGTTTCAGTTCCTGAATTTACCAATGTATGTAATCTGAATCTGCGTTACTGACTTGTCTTTGTATTGTATTAGATTCAAAAAATGCTTAATGCTCGAAATGAAGGCAGCAGTGATTTATCTTGCATGGCTGAAACACACAAGTTTGTAGCCTAATTACCTTATCCTCCTTCTTTTTGTCTTTTCTACTAACACAAGCTTACGAAAAATTTGGAAGGTGTTTCTGAATTGTCCTTGGAAGTGACTCGCCGTTGGTATTTTTACAGAACCATCTTAGTGAGCTGTGCTCATCTCTTTAAGTACAGAAAGGACGTGCCCTCAGCTAGATGACTGATCTAATCCAATTTTTTTTTTCTCCTACTGATCTTAGAGCAGATCTGTGGGGTGTGATTTTTTTTTTTTTTTTTAATTCAGTTGGTACGTCAGTGCACAGAAGAGTGCGCTTAGCTTAAAGCGCAAGTAGCAGCAATATCCTTTTGATACTGTTGGAATAACTCGTGTTTAGGTTAAAAGCAGATTTATGTTCTTTGCTGTATGAAGGCTTTAACTTCCAAAAGCTCTCTGATGGGAACATGTGTGTCAAAATCCATACTGTTTCTGTCCTTTTACTTGCTGTGCTTTCTGGTCCTTGTCGTGTACAGCATCTTGGATAAAAAGGGATTCTGGTCCTTTTTACTATATTTTTGTGTTGGGACCAAGCTCCTGTGACAGTGGAAAGATTTTTGGAACAGTTGCAGGAGAGCAGCCTTTGGCGTCTCAAAAGATCTGCTTGGAAGAGTCCCATGGGGTAAGGCTTTGGAGGGAAGGGGGGCCCAGGAAAGCTGGTTGATATTCAAGGATCACCTCCTCCAAGCTCGAGAGCAGTCCATCGCAATGAATAGGAAGTCAGGCAAAAATGCCAGGAGGCCTGTGTGGATGAACAAGGAGCTCCTAGCAATACTCAAGGACAAAAAGAAAGCATACAGGGGGTGGAAGCAAGGATGGGTAAACTGGGAGGAATACAGAAACATTGTCCAAGCATCCAGGGATGAAGTTAGGAAAGCTAAAGCCCAAATGGAATTGAATCTGGCCAGGGACAACAAAGACAACAAGAAGGACTTCTGTAGGTACATAGGTGACAAAAGGAAGACTGGGGAAGCTCATTGCTTAACGAGACAGGTTACACAGGACATGGAAAAGGCTGAGGCACTGATGGCTGCCTTTGCCTCAGAGTTTATTAGCAAGGCCAGCCTTCAGGAATGCCAGGTCCCAGAGACCAGTGGGAAGAGTTGGAGCAAGGAAGATGTAGCCTTGTTGGAAGAGGATCAGGTCAGGGAATACTTAAGCAAACTGGACATGAAGAAGTCCATGGGCCCTCATGGTATGCACCCACGAGTGCTGAGGGATCTGGCAGATGTCATTGTGAGGCTACTCTTGATAATCTTTGATCGATCATGGCCATTGGGAGAAGTGCCCAAAGACTGGAAGAAAGCAAATGTCACTCCCATCTTCAGGATGGAAAAGAAGAAGGACCTAGGGAACTACAGGCCGGTCAGCCTCACCTCTATCCCTGGGCAGGTGATGGAGCAGCTAATCCAGAAGACCGTTTCCAGGCACATTAAGGACAAGCAAATCATCATGAGTAGTCAGCATGGCTTCACCAAGGGGAAGTCATGCTTGACCAATTTGATAACCTTCTGTGATGAAGTGACTGGCCTGGTAGACAAGGGGAGACCAGTAGATGTTGTCCGCCTGGACTTCAAGAAGGGCTTTGACAGTGTCTCCCATATGATCCCCATCGAGAAGCTATTGACGTACGGGCTGGATGAGCAGACAGTGAGGTGGATTGAAAACTGGCTGAATGGCCAGGCCCAGAGTGTGGTGATCAGCAGTGCCAAGTCTTGTTGGAGGCCAGTGACTAGCAGTGTGCAGCACGGGTCAATACTGTGTCCAGTCCTGTTTAACAACTTAATTAATGACCTGGTTGATGGGGCAGAGTGTGCCCTCAGTACGTTTGCTGATGACACAAAACAGGGAGGAGTGGCTGATATGCCAGAGGGTCATGCTGCCATGCAGAGGGACCTCGACAGGCTGGAGAAATGGGCTGACAGGAACCTCCTGAAGTTCAGCAAGGGGGAGTGCAAAGTCCTGCACCTGGGGAGGAACAACCAAACACCAGTGTATGCTGGGAGCCACCCATCTGGAAAGCGGCTTGGCAGAAAAGGTCCTGGGGGTCCTGGTGGACACCGAGTTGAACATGAGTGAGCAATGTGCTCTTGCAGCAAAGAAGGATAATGGCATCCTGGTCTGCGTTAGGCAACGTATTGCCAGCAGGTCGAAGGAGGTGATCCTTTCCCTCTGCTTAGCACTGGTGAGGCCACAGCTGGAGTACTGTGTCCAGTTCTGGAGCAGCTGAGTACAAGAGAGACAAGGACACAGTGGAGAGAGTCCAGTGAAGGGCCATGCGGATGCTGAAGGGACTGGATGCTTCTTCTATGCTATGCTGCTTCTGCTATGAAGAAAGGCTGAGAGCTGAGACTGTTTAGCCTGCAGAAGAGAAGGCTGAGAGGGAGAATGTCATCAATGTCTAGAAATAGCTGGAAGGAAGGTGCAAAGGGGACAGAGCCAGGCTCTTTTCAGCGGTGCTGAGTGGCAAGACCAGAGGCAATGGGCACAAACTGAAACTCAGGAGGTTCCCTCTGAACATCAGGAAATGCTTTTCTTACTGTGAGGGTGACTGAGCAGTGGCACAGGTTGCCCAGAGAGGTTGTGGAGTCTCCATCCTTGGAGATATTCAAAAGCCATCTGGACCTGGTCGTGGGCAACTGGCTGTAGGTGTCCCTGCTTGAGCAGGGGTGGTGAGACCAGATGACCTCCAGAGGTCCCTTCCCACCTCAGTCATTCTATGAGTGTGTGACTTGAACAATCTTCATAGTCATTTAACTGTGGAATCACAGAATGGTTTGGGTTGGAAGGGACCTTTAAAGATCATCTAGTCCAGCCCCCCTGCCTTGGGAAGGGACATCTTTCACTAGATCATGTTGCTCAAAGCCCCGTCCAACCTGACTTTGAACACTTCCAATGATGGGGCATCCACTACTTCTCTGGGCAAGCTGTTCCAGTGTCTCACCACCCTGATTGTAAACAATTTCTTCCTCATGTCCACTTTATATCGACCCTCTTTCAGTTTAAAACCGTTGCCCCTTGTCCTGTCACTGCAGGCCTTGGTAACAAGTCTTTCTCTGTCTTTCTTCTAAGCCCCCCTTCATATCTTGAAAGGCTGCAATAAGGTGTGCCTGGAGCCTTCTCTTCTCCAGGCTGAACCACCCCAACTCTCTGAGCCTTTCATCAGAGGAGAGGTGTTCCAGCCCTCTGATGGCTTTCGTGGCCCTCCTCTGGACCTGCTCTGACAGGTCCATGTCTTGTACTGGTGACCCTAGAGCTGGATGCAGTACTCCAGGAGGGTCTCAGGAGAGTGGAGTAGAGGGGGCCTGTCGCTTCCCTTGACCTACTGGCCACATCTTAGGAGCTTGTGTGAAGGTGTGGCTACATACTTGTATGAAGACATGCACAAACATGATCTCCTCAAACATTTGCTAGGGGGGATCCAGCTTCAAAGCATAGGCTTCACAGCTGTGGCAGCAAGCCACTGTAGTCAAGCTTATAAGCTTTGCTGAGATCAGAACAGCATGCTACTGTTTTGAGAAACTGGTCTAGTTGGCTTAGTTACAATGCATTCTAATGTATCTATTTCTGCTTCTTAATTGTAGTTGTTGTACATCCAGAGAATAATTTTGGCTTTACCTGTGTGATTTTATGGATAAAAAGTTATGTATACCTATTATTCTGTTATTTGTATCTCTCCTTATTAAAACAAAAAACCAACCAAACAAACAAATGAAAAAAGTGGAGTCCTGCTAGTCCTTTGCATTCTGGCCTACCTGAATTCCTCTTCCCTGGAGACTGACTTCCAGATTTATAGTCAGTGCCAAAGGTGAAGGCATAGTATAATCACATTAATTCATCCCTGCGGAAATACCTTGCCTAATTCATATGAAAGGACATCCTATTACTCCCTCATAGACTCACCATTGTAGTCAGATTGTGAGCAACATATTTACCAGAAGCTTCATCTGTTCTGTTTCCAGAGTACAAGCTTATAAATTATGGAAGAAATATATACGTATACATTCCTAAGTGCATGAACATGTACTCTGTGTTACAAAGTTTTACACCATTTCTTGTGTTCAGTCCACAGAGTCACTTAGATCTTCCTGATGGTGTTTGATCTTCCACTATACAGAAAGTGAATCAATATTTTGTCTCACCTGTTAACCCCACAAATATACACTTCTGTTTCCTGAGCTGTGGTTTTTTTTACTGGGAAATATTGTTTCCCAAGTTGACTCTTCAGAAGCTCCTCTAGTAGAACAGCAGGTTGCTCTTTGTCCCTGTGCCAGTTTCATATTTATCTTTCTGTTCTCATCATGTTCTCTGTTCCTTTAGCTTAAATTATTATTTTGCATGTGATACTGTATTGGTTATTTTACTGCAGTCAAGACAAATGAGAGCTACAGTGTTTCCTGATCTGGGAAAAGCACTTTATTATAAAAAATGTAAAATAAAACTGGCATTGTTGACTTTTGGTAAACTCGTGTTGCATTTAATTGAATTTTCCATTTACTTCAAGGCCATTCATTATCTTTCCTTGATAATTTATTTTAAGTATTGTGCAATACTGAAATGTGGTTAATGGGCTTTCCATTCATGAATGACTACCAAGCCCTATCAATTTCTTAAATATAAGTGTTACCTTTGTTTGCTTCCTAGCAAGTCTAGATAGTAAGTGTTTACAAAGATGAACTAAAAGGTGACTTCAGTCAGTTTTCCCCCAGCCTTGCTTGATGAAATGCTTTCCTAACTTTTCTCTGGTCACTTTACAGTTGCCTGACCCTTTTACTTAGCACAAGGGAGTTGGAGTCAGGGTTGGTACTAATGTTGTGACACAATATCATTCTCTAAGCAGAACTGGAAGGTGAATTCTGTTTAAACCTGTTAGGGTGATCATGTCTAGTCTTAAAGAAATATTAATGTATTTTTTCTTTGTTTTTCAGAACAATGGGTCACTTGCTTGGTGCCAGAATCATAAACAGTGTTCAAAGGTATGTCCTTTCCCTGCCCCCCATCTAATTTAAGTTATCTAGTTGCTTTCAATCTCTTGTCTGTAGATTTAAATCTTTTCATCTTAGCTTGTTTTCAGAAGCATCTACTTATATGTTGTTTGGAAACCTCAACCTATAATAAAATATCCAAAATTAAACGTGAATGATTTACTCTTTCAGGACA
The DNA here is from genome assembly GCA_013389945.1 of Fregata magnificens. Lineage (NCBI taxonomy): Eukaryota > Metazoa > Chordata > Aves > Suliformes > Fregatidae > Fregata > Fregata magnificens. The sequence goes on along the minus strand of WAAD01000483.1, from coordinate 20,391 downwards.
AAGGAACCATGTTTGAGGACAAATATCAAGCTTAGTTAAACCAATATAATTATGTGGTTATCAACAAACTTTACACTGATGAAAATCTGGCTATCAGTTGTGTTCTTTCAGTATTTTTGGTCATAAGAAAGTAAGAATGTCCATCACTTTAAAATCTTCCTCCAGCAGCACTGAGGTATGGCAACATTCAACATTTCATTCAGTTTGGGTATGTAATTTTTAGCCTGACACCGAATTTCTTTGAAAATATTGTTTATACAAATCCCAGTGGCTCTACTGTTGCCCTGTCCTACCCTAGCACTTTAACCCTGAAAGCCTACAGGGTAAGTAAGTGAGCTAATTGTCAACTGATTCTTCTGTGCAAGAGTCTTTCTATGGTGCCTGGATAGAAGCAACAATGATTTGGGGGCTTTGGTGGGTCAAAGTGGAATTACACACGAGTGCCAACTGTTCGTAAACATCATGGAAGATGCATCCATTGGAAATTTACCTGAAAATGGTGAAGGTAGTATTTTTGTCTAATGTTCCTGAAAATGTATTTCTACAATAACTTAGGCTTTTTAATGTCAATATTTATTCTTTATTCTGTGACGGTTGTACTGTAAATGGGATTAAATCCAAGTAGCGTTGGTCTGTATTAATAGTGTAATGTATATAAATGCTCGTGCTAACCCTTGATTTTAACACATGACAATTTCTTCTTTACATTTAAAGAGTGAGATTACTGGTTCACTGATCTATTTTCTTTTGAAATGAATGGGATTGGAAATGGACCAATTTGTTATCGACTGTTCCAACTCAGGAAAATAAAACAAACTTAATCGCTTTTGTCAGTATTAAAACCACAGTATAACTATGTCAGTACAAGAAGAGAGTGGAACAATTCCTGTTAGCTGTGCCACGCTGCTAAGGGTTGCACTTCTGCAATGAAATCTCATAATTCTTAAAAAAACCCAAACAAACAGAGGTGCAGAGAATGTGGCTCATCGTAACTGAAGTGCCTTTTAAGGAAAGTGTGGGGGTCTTGGTTTTAACTCTCACAGGAACAGTTGTAGATCACTACCTACATTCCATACGGCTATTTATTTTTGTTATTTTAATGGAGCAAATCACAAAATCATGACTGTGAGCAGCAAAATATGCACCAATGATTTTATATGTAATTTGATTTAATAAGATCTCTCCAGAGGTCTATTTTACAAGATAAAACACAAGAGAGCTCTTCAATGCTTGCCCTGTTTTGACATGAGATGCGTAATTTCAATATGTTAAAAATACTGCATTATAATTAGGACAGCTATAGGATCACTAAATAAATTGCCAGTTTTGGTTGCAGTAGTTATTTATTCACTGCCATCATGCACTCCTACTTGTCTGCTTGTACAGAGTTGAAACAGACTTAGGGCTTTTCTGGGATCCTGTCAATTGCCTGGTTGGCTTCCAGTGCGAATATGAATATTGAGGTAAAATTGCCACTGGAGTCAGTGAAGACTGCTGTGAATTTCTTTGGAAATAGATTTGAAACAAAAATTTTTTTGCCTAACTTTGTCCATAGTTCTATTGTTTTGTTTGAGCTTATGCTCTTCATATTATTTTATGGTTTTGTCTTTCTTTTTTCTTATGTTTTGCTCTTTTTCTACTGTGTTCAGTCTTCTCATTACTACTTTATGGTGGGTATTTGGTTTTCTTTTATTCTTGAGACCACGAGATTTAAAAAAAAAAATTTTAGTAGAAATTGAATGGAACAAATCCTTTTATTTCTTTTTTCCCCCCCTCTAATTAAAGTAGGTGTCTGGTGTGTTCCAATTTCTTATGGTCCCTAAAAAATATACTTTGGCATTGAAGTTTATTTTAAGGTTTACACATTTTTCTACAACTTATCCAGGAGAAAAGGGTTTGGTACTGTTGGTTAGAATTAAAATAAGGCTTGAGAATTATTGTACACACTAACGTATTTTTATGTGACAACATCCTTATGTTGTTTATGTATTGATAAAACCAGTAAATATTAATCCAGTAACTACTTGGTCCTGAAATTGGTTCTTTTAATCTTTAATATATTAAGCATGAAGCTGAGTCTGGAAGACTTGGTGGGTTTTTCTTTGGAAGTCAGAGGAATAGAACAGAATAGAATAATTTCAGTTGGAAGGGACCTACAATGATCATCTATTCCAACTGCCTGACCACTTCAGGGCGGACCAAAAGTTAAACCATGTTATTAAGGACATTGTCTAAATACCTCTTAAGCACTGACAGGCTTGGGGCATCAAACACCTCTCTAGGAAGCCTGTTCCTGTGTTTGACCACCCTCTCGGTAAAGAAATGCTTCCTAATGTCCAGTCTAAACCTCCCCGGCACAGCTGTGAACCATTCCCACGCGTCCTATCACTGCATACCAGGGAGAAGAGATCAGCATCTCTCTCTCCACTTCCCCTCCTCAGGAAGCTGTAGGGAGCAATGAGGTCGCCCCTCAGCCTCCTTTTCTCCAAACTAGACAAGCCCAAAGTCCTTAGCCGCTCCTCACAGGACATGCCTTCCAGCCCTTTCACCAGCTTTGTTGCCCTCCTCTGGACGCACTCAAGGACCTTCACATCCTTCTTAAATTGTGGGGCCCAGAACTGCACACAGCACTCAAGGTGAGGCCGCACCAACACTGAATACAGCGGGATAGTCACCTCTCTTGACCGGCTGGTTATGCTGTGTTTGACGCACCCCAGGATGCGGTTTGCCCTCTTGGCTTCCAGGGCACACTGCTGACTCATGTTGAGCCTTGCTGTTGATCCCTTTCTGCAGGGCTGCTCTCCAGCCACTCCTCTCCCAACTTATACTTGTGCCTGGCGTGACCCTGTCCTAGGTGCAGAATCCAGCATTTCAACTTGTTAAATTTCATCCCACTAATCATTGCCTAATGCTCCAATCTATGTAGATCCCTCTGCAAGGCCTCCTGTCCCTCAAGAGAGTCAACAGCACCTCCCAGTTTGGTACCATCAGCAAACTTTCTAACGGTGCATTCAACTGCTGCGTCCAGATCGTTGATAAATATATTGAACAGAACTGGCCCTAGAATTGAACCCTGAGGAACACTGCCAGTGACCGGTCACCAGCCACATGTAGCCCCATTCACTACAACTGTTTGAGCCCTGCCATTCAGCCAGTTCTTCACCCAGTGCACCATGAACCCGCTTATCTCACAGTTGGACAATTTGTCCAGAAGGATGCTGTGAGGGACAGTATCAAAAGCTTTACTAAAATCCAGAAAAACTACATCCACTGCCTTCCCTTCATCCACTAGGCAGGTGACCTTATCGTAGAAGGATATCAAATTAGTTAAAAAGGACTTTTCTTTTGTGAACCCATGTTAACTGTGCCTGATGATTGTATTATTCTTTAAATGCCTTTGATCAGTATCCAGTATGATCTTCTCTGTAATTTTTCCAGGAACTGAGGTTAGACTAAAAAGTCTGTAGTTTTCTGGGTCTTCCCTCACGCCCTTTTTGAAAAATGGAGTAACATTAGCTAGCTTCCAGTCAGCAGGGACCTCCCAGACTCCCAGTACCTTTGGCAGATGATCGAGAGGGGTCCTTCCATAACATCCAGTAGCTCCTTTAGAACTTTGGGATGAATCCCATCAGGCCCCATGGACTTGTGAACATTCAGCTGATACAGCAGGTCCCTTACAATTTCAGTGTCCATAAATGAAAAGTCACTGTTCCCGCACTTGTGGTCATCTGACTCAGGTGACTGGGCAGCCCAAGGTCTATCAGTATTATTAAAGACTGAAGCAAAAAAAGCATTGAATGCCTCCACCTTTTCTTCATCCCTCTTTGTCAGGTGACCATCTTCAACTAGTATCAGTCCAATTTTTTTTTTTTTTTTTAGACCTCTTCTTGCTATTAAAAAAGCCTTTCTTGTTGTCTGACACAACACTAGCCAGTTTCAACTCTAACTGAGCTTTGGCCTTTCGTGTCTTCTCCCTGCATATATGAACCACAGCTCTGTAATCTTCCTGCAAAGCCTGACCTCCCTTCCAAATATCATACAATTTCTTCTTCCTCTTGAGCTCCACGAGGAGTTCCCTGTTCAGCTAAGCTGGTCTTCTGCCCCGCTTGCTTGACTTATGACACAGTGGAATTGTCTGTTCCTGTGGTTCTAAAATGTAGTTCTTAAAAAATGACCAACACTTGTGGACTCCTAAGCCCTCAAGTGCACATTCCCAGGGTCCTCTGCTAAGTAGCCCCCTGAATAGCTTAAAGTTTGCTCTCTTGAAGTCCAGGGTACCAACTCTGCTGACCTTTGTTCTCATTACACTGAAAATTTTAAACTGAACCGTTTTGTGATCACTGTGGCCAAGACAACCAGCTACCATCACATCCCTCCCCCACAAGTCCTTTTCTATTCACAAATAGCAAGTCTAGGAGGGCATCTTTCCTAGTTGGTTCACTGAGTACCTGTCACAAGAAGTTATCCCCCACAGACTTCAAGAATTTCCCAGACCTGCTTGTCACAGCAGTGTGATATTCCCGGTTGATGTCTGGGAAGTTGAAATCTCCCATAAGGACAAGGGCTACTGATCCAGAAATTCCTCCTAATTGCCTATAGAATAACTCATCAGTGCTTACATCCTGGCTGGGCGATCGGTAGTAGACACCCGCTACAACATCTTCTTTGCTTTCCATCCCCCTAATCCTCCTGCAGAGGCTCTCAACCACACCATCACCAACTGTAAGGGCTGTACAGTCAAACCTCTCCCTTACATGTAGTGCGACACCTCCACCTTGCCTGCCCTGCCTATCCCTCCTGAACAGCCTGTAGCCCTCCATCCCAGCACTCCAATCATGGGTCTCATTTCACCAAGACTCACTAATACCAATGATATCATAGCTCTGGGAGCTGACCAATGCTTCCAGTTCACCCTGTTTGTTTTTCATACTGCGTGTGTTGTCGTACAAGCATGTCAGATACACTCCTGAGCCCTCCGTGCTCCCAGGAGCAGCATAAATGTTCCCACTAGCATTGCCACCCTCATTAGGATTGATAGTACATGATACAGAACTTAGTTTATGTCCTGAGGTGCCATTCAGATTTGGTCTAGATAATGAAAGTTAAAATTTAGCTTTTCTTTTATTTTATTTTATCAGTAGATTACTGGCAGCCTGTCAGACTTGCTGAGTAATGCGAAGGTGGGCTCATAAACAACAGCATGAGAAAGTGGAGCTGCAAAGTGGAGGGACTGAGAGAAAGCAAAATGGGGTGGGTTGGGCTGGGCTCAGTATTTCTTGACACATAGTCTTTGGACCAGCACCTGGATCTCAGTCATCTCTCCTCATTCCTGGTCACCACATGGGTCAAAAGCTTCTTTGGGGAGAGAACCAGACAATTAGACGCTCCCTTCTTTTCTTCCATGTATAGGACTACATAAAACCCCAGCTCCTGTTGCCAACAGCTGGCCCAGCAGAGAAATGCGAAATAGAAGCTTTGCAAAGTATATTGTCTGGTTGGGGGAAGACAGTTAAAACTGGAATCTGATAGATCCAATATACTTATGCAAGTTGGACTTAAGTCTTACATCATAGCAAAGTGTTTGGCTTTCATATTGCAATTAAAAATATTTTCATGCCTATCATCTGTAGGCTGTCTTAAAAAAAAATAATATTTTCATAGAATCATAGAATCATAGAACCATTAAGGTTGAAAAAGACCTCTAAGATCATCAAGTCCAACCATCAACTAACACCACCACGACTCCTAAACTAGGCCCTGGAGTGCCACGTCTACACGTTTTTTGAACACCTCCAGGGTTGATGACTCCACCACCTCTCTGGGAAGCCTGTTCCAATGCCTAACCACTCTTTTGGTAAAGAAATTCTTCCTGATGTCCAGTCTAAACCTCCCCTGATGCAACTTGAGGCCATTCCCTCTCGTCCTATCGCTAGTTTCTTGGGAGAAGAGTCCAAGACCCGCTTCACTACAACCTCCCTTCAGGTAGTTGTAGAGAGCGATAAGGTCTCCCCTCAGCCTCCTCTTCTCCAAGCTAAACAACCCCAGTTCTCTCAGCTGCTCCTCATAAGACTTGTATTCTAGACACTTCACCAGCTTCGCTGCCCTTCTCTGGACACGCTCCAGCACTTCAATGTCCTTCTTGTACTGAGGGGCCCAAAACTGAACACAGTATTCGAGGTGCGGCCTCACCAGTGCCGAGTACAGGGGCACGATCACTTCCCTACTCCTGCTGGTCACACTATTCCTGATACAAGCCAGGATGCCGTTGGCCTTCTTGGCCACCTGGGCACACTGCCGGCTCATGTTCAGCCGGCTGTCGACCAGCACCCCCAGGTCCTTTTCTGCCGGGCAGCTCTCCAGCCACTCTTCCCCAAGCCTGTAGCGTTGCATGGGGTTGTTGTGACCAAAGTGCAGGACCCGGCACTTGGCCTTGTTAAACCTCATACAGTTGGCCTCGGCCCATCGATCCAGCCTATCCAGATCCCTCTGCAGGGCCTTCCTTCCCTCGAGCAGATCGACACTCCCGCCCAGCTTGGTGTCATCTGCAAACTTGCTGAGGGTGCACTCAATCCCCTCATCCAGATCATTGATGAAGACGTTGAACAAAACCAGCCCCAGAACTGAGCCCTGGGGAACACCACTCGTGACCGGCCGCCAACTGGATTTCACTCCATTCAGCACCACTCTCTGGGCTCGGCCATCCAGCCAGTTTTTTACCCAGCAAAGTGTATGCCCATCCAAGCCATGAGCTGCCAGCTCCTCCAGGAGAATGTTGTGGGAGACCGTGTCAAAGGCCTTACTAAAGTCCAGGCAGACAACATCCACAGCCTTGCCCTCATCCACTAGGCGGGTCACCCGGTCATAGAAGGAGATCAGGTTGGTCGGGCAGGACCTGCCTTTCATGAAGCCATGCTGACTGGGCCTGATCCCCAGGTTGTCTTGCACCTGCCTGGTGAGTGCACACAAGATGAGCCACTCCATGATCTTCCCCGGCACTGAGGTCAGGCTGACTGGCCTGTAGTTCCCCGGATCCTCCTTCTGGCCCTTCTTGTAGATGGGCGTCACATTTGCTGACATGGGTTACATGTGTAGGTATGCAAATAAAAACTACTTTGGGCTTATTCCTTCTTTTCCTCTCCAATTAGCTGTATATTCTATGATATCTGATACTCTGAGTTACCTAAGTAATTATTTTAAAGCATTATGAGGTACAGGTTATATACCTGAAAAAGTTTTGTCTGTAATATTTTGATCTCACTTAACATATAATAATCTAATCCTGTATTTCAAGTTGAAGAATTTAACTTGTTTCCAACACAGGTAGTCAGTTGGCTTTGATACACATTTGTAACCCTCATTAATACTGAAAAAGTTCCCTCTAAATGACAACATGTAGAAAAAAACTTTATCTTTTTTATTTTTTAGTGTAATGGCAGCTGCTAAGGAGGGAAGGGTAGGATAGGTCAGTGTTTAAAATCCTGTTGGTTGAATATACAGAGCGTCTAATCCAGAATGTCTAGTTCTGCTGTTGAGAAATATTCATGACACTTTTTGTAAGAGATTTGTTTATCATTTGTTAAAATGATAGGTCTCAGAACATTTTTCCTTTTTCTTTTCTAAGAGATATTTTATAAATAAAAGTCACATAATGAAATCTGTATAGATTCTAGCTCTTTCTGCAAGCATAATTCTCATTGACATTAATGATAAATTGAGTAGAGAGATGTGTGTTGAGTGTTGAGACAATAATTTTGACCAGATGTGGTTATTCTTAGATTTGTGTTTTCCAGAGCTGATCTTATACATCTTTACTTGCAATTCCCAACGTTCATGAGGGTAGAAAATAGTATTCTTGTTTTTATCCTATGCACAGATGTTGTTATCTGGCAATTTCATTGTATTGCTTCTTAAAATGAAATACAGTTTACTTAGTGGGTTCAGGAGAAAAGCAGCAACCATCCACCCATTTTCACAACTGTATTTTTTTCTTATGCATATTAACCCACTGACTAGATACATACACTGACTGCACGGGTGAAGGGTCTGTTTCACTCCCCTTGTTTTCTTTGACCACTAGCTTCCCCTTTATGTAACCCACTTGAACTAAATCATTGCAGTAACCATTAAATTTGTTGATCAACCTCCCACTAACAGCTATGTGTGGATTAAGGTACTACTTGATATGTGAAACACTATCAGAGTCTGGCCCAATAAAATAGTCTGCAAGGACGACTCAAGTACTTCAAGGATAACAATGTCACACTGGAGGTTTGCTCTTTTTGTCCAATGGCAATAAACTGGTTTATGTTGTGTTTTGAATTCCCCCACTGACTTCAACTTTGCTATTGGATTTAACTTTCAAATCTACGTAATTCATGTTTAAAACCTCACCTCTCCTTAACTTATCCTCTCAAAATCTTTATGTGGTATTTTGCCTCTTTCTCTCACTAGTGTCAGTATTCTGTATGCCCATTTACCTGTTTCTTACAAATCCACCAAATAATCAGTGAATTCTTTAGGTTGGAAGGAACTTCTTGAGATCTTCTAGTCCAGCCCCCCTACAAGGCCAAGTGCCGGGTCCTGCACTTTGGTCACAACAACCCCATACAACGCTACAGGCTTGGGGAAGAGTGGCTGGAAAGCTGCCCGGCAGAAAAGGACCTGGGGGTGCTGGTCGAGAGCTGGCTGAACATGAGCTGGCAGTGTGCCCAGGTGGCCAAGAAGGCCAACAGCATCCTGGCTTGCATCAGGAATAGTGTGGCCAGCAGGAGTAGGGAAGTGATCATGCCCCTGTCCTCAGCACTGGTGAGGCCACACCTCAAATACTGTGTTCAGTTTTGGGCCCCTCACTACAAGAAGGACATTGAGGTGCTGGAGCATGTCCAGAGAAGGGCAACGAGGCTGGTGAAGGGACTAGAAAACAAGTCTTATGAGGAGCAGCTGAGAGAACTGGGGTTGTTTAGCTTGGAGAAGAGGAGGCTGAGGGGAGACCTTATCGCTCTCTACAACTACTTGAAAGGCGGTTGTAGTGAAGCGGGTCTTGGACTCTTCTCCCAAGAAACTAGCGATAGGACGAGAGGGAATGGCCTCAAGTTGCATCAGGGGAGGTTTAGACTGGACATCAGGAAGAATTTCTTTACCAAAAGAGTGGTTAGGCATTGGAACAGGCTTCCCAGAGAGGTGGTGGAGTCACCATCCCTGGAGGTGTTCAAAAAACGTGTAGACGTGGCACTCCAGGGCCTGGTTTAGGAGGCGTGGTAGTGTTGGGTTGACAGTTGGACTTGATGATCTTAGAGGTCTTTTCCAACCTTAATGATTCTATGATTCTACTCAGGCAGGGTCAGCTAGAGCAGGTTGTTCAGAGCCACATCTAGCTGGGTTTTGAGTATCTCCAGAGATGAAGACCATAACCTCTCTGAGTAGCCTGTTCCAGTGTTTGACCACCTGCACAGTAAAAAATTTTTTGTATTTCCTGTTTTTTAATTTGTGCCCATTGCCTCTTGTCTGGTCCGTGAGCATGACTGAGAAGAGCCTGGCTCCTTCATTGCTTCCCATCAGGTATTTATAAGCAAGGATAAGATCCCCCTGAAATTTTTTTTCTCCAGGCTGAACAGTCCCAGCTCTCTGAGCTTCTTCGTATATGGCAGATGCTCCAGTCCCTTAATCATATTCGTGGCCTTTCTCTACTTATGCTCTTCTTCTCTACTTATGCTTCCTAAGTTCAAAATGACTCCTGTCTACTGCCATTCACAAAGCTCCTGTCCTGTCCTTAAAATTCCACTGCCTTCTGTTGTCTTATTAACAGTGAGTCTTGCTGAACTGTATGTAAATGCATGGCATCTGCTGTTCCTGCTCCATTTTGCCAGTTTGCATTTACAGTGTGAGCTCCATAGTGCCGTGGCTGTTCTTCTCAAATACTTGGAAGTGCTGAGCACATAATAGGTGCTTCCCTATAAAAACGACGAGTTGAACACTGAGGAGAGTAACATGAAATGGCAATGTGCCCTACATTGATGCTGGTTCAGTGAAAAATGTATTTTAGCCTAATGACTGGGAAAGACATTTCAAGAGAGTTTGTGAAGTACAGATAATTTTTTTTTTACAGCTCCTTACACAAGTTTTTGTTTTTGTAAGCAACTGAAAGTCAAAAGACCAGGAGGCATAATTTAGAGCTGCATGTGCACTGGCATTTACAAGGACTGGAGATAAATGAGGATCATCGTAATGCACTGTGAATTGCAATACAAGTTTCTTGTTCCCAGCAGCCAAGGCAGTGGTCCCTGATTGATTGATTCTGCAGAAAGGCTGAAAGGCTATTTTTTGAGTTTTCAGAACTGAGAGGAAAATGTGAAAATAAAGATAAATAAGTTTACAAATGCTGCAGCCAAATAAACAGACTGTTTCAAAAAGAAAACTCTTTTTAGAATAATACACACTCCTGAATTCAGTCTGGGAGCAATTGTTTCAGGCTTCCAGCTGAGCTCTTTCCAAAGATAATGCAGGTGGAAAGATGAGTTAATGGTTTAAACAATTAGAGATTTGATGCAGTCTTCCATCTGTCAAAGCCCACTGAAATGAAAGCTCACAGTTTTAATTTGTGCCTCCAGCATCTAACTCAGTCTGAAATGGTGTCAGCAATTTGCCCTGCCCACAGTACTGTCATTCTTATGGTAAGCATTCTGCGCACACATGCTGGGAGACTTTTATCAGACATATTAGTGTGCATTTGAGAGATCATTAGCCTGAAGTAGCTGGAACATTCCAGGTTTCTTAGCCTGGAAACTCATATCTCTGCTGGAAAGTATGTTGAGCCACTGTTATTTACACAAGAAAGCTACAGCGGGATAGGGATAGCTTTGTAAAATTTAAGAGGAATAGTGGTTCTTGGTATTGTCAGTCTATGGTGATTTAAGTACCACCCATGAGAGGGTGAGATAATGGGTGTTTTGATTTTTGGCTAAAAAGAAAGAATGAATAAAAATTTCTTGATCTGCTAGACAGTGTGTTTTTCTTTCATCTAGTAAAAGATAAGGTAAAACCATTTAATAGAACAGAGTTGATAAGAATTGGTCAGATTATTGGTGTGCTAAATAGATAAAATGATCCTGAGCATATAAGAATAAGAAGGCAGATGTGATACTTATTGCTTGCATTCTTGTGGATGATTTTATTTTTTTATTATATTCATCTATGAAAAGGTAGAGGGGGCTGAGGGAACCATAGTGGTTAGATGATTAAAGCTGAAGTAGCTCAGAAATAGGTTGGCTGAAGTTTCTGGATATTTGTGTTTGGGGAAATAGAAGAAAGAGCTTTGTGATTCAGTGTTTATGTTTATACAAAAGCATTAGTGTATAAATGTGCTGTGATGACAGGAATCCCTTTGTTCTCTAAGGGCCTTGAGAAATGACAAATAAACAGAGTTAGAATCCAAACAATGTTTACAGTACTTTGTAATCCTCTGATGTATCACTCTATACTTGTAAATTTCAAGTTTTGCTTTTTGGGTATCAAAAAACCAGTTGTATTAGAACACGGGACACTGAAATAAGTGGAAATGAAGAAAGTTCATATTCTAAACAGTTGCCATGTTGGATTACATCAGTCATCATTCCATTCTAATACTGTGTTACCAGCTAGATTGTCCATAGGTAAGTAAACCTGCAGGTTGTGGAATAACCTGCTCCTAGAAAAAACTTAAGCCCTATTACTTATTTTTGGGTAGTACTGTGAAACGTAAAGGGTATGTCCTTTCCCAGACACTAGTTTTAGTTTCTCAGCTCTTACTGTTTATTGGTTTGTTCAACTTAAATGTTTTTGTCTTGAAGAACAGACCTCAAGGCTTGACAGAAGTTGTTTTGCTTGGCCTTCACTCTGAATGGTCCTGCTGATAACTTTCTGTCTCTAGGACAAATGGTTAGAATCAAGTTATTTTCTTTTTCATAGAATCATAGAGTCATAGAATAGTTTGGGTTGGAAGGGACCTTTAAAGGTCATGTAGTCCAACGCTGCCTGCAATGAGCAGGAACATCTTCAAATAGATCAGGTTGCTCAGGGCCCCGTCCAACCTGACCTTGAATGTTTCCAGGGATGGGGCATCTACCACCTCTCTGGGCAACCTGTTCCAGTGTTTCACCACCCTCATCACAAAAAATTTCTTCCTTATACCTAGTCTGAATCTACTCTCTTTTAGTTTAAAACCATTACCCCTTGTCCTATCACAACAGGCTCTGCTAAAAAGTTTGTCCCCATCTTTCTTATAAGCCCTCTTTAAGTATGGAAAGGCTTCAATAAGGTCTCCCCAGAGCCTTCTCTTCTCCAGGCTGAACAAGTCCAACTCTCTCAGCTTTTCTTCATAGGAGAGGTGTTCCATCCCTCTGATCATTTCTGTAGTCGTTTTGTGTGGTCATTTTTCTTCTGCTGAAAGATTATCACCACTGCTAGAGCCCTTACGATGGGTAGGGAGGAAAGGATCACACTGGTTGTCTGTCCCTGTGCCCCAGGTTTTCGTTGATGCAGAATTCTGCTGCGTTTCTCATCAGTCTTCATCATAGGTTTATAGAAAAGGTTGACTCTTTTGGAGCTTGCTTTTCTGGACAATTTTATCTTGTCCACTTGCTAACAGAGGTAAGCAAGTCTGATCACTGTGCTGTTTGAAATTTGAGCTACTGAATACTGAGCAAACTGAGCCAATGCTGAGCATAACCAGCCAAAGATTAAGTAGCCCTCTTTCACTGAGAAAGGACACAAAATTGTCATTAATGACTGAATTGTGCCAGCACTGGCTTTGAGGATAATAGCATAGCAGTCTCAACTCTGGTCTTAAAAATGCAAATGCTGGCTTTAGACCTTAAGTGTGCATACTCAACACTATATACAGACATATACTACAGCTGAAGGGAGAAATGTGTGCATGGCTGTGCGCGCACACACCCCCCCACCCCCGACAGATATTTATTGAAGCTGGCATGCTGAAGCACTAAATGCTTCTTTGACTTAACTATATCTGCTTCAGTGAACACTGTTCAGATCCAGGGATATTCAGACTGCAGAACCCTTTATTTAGAGGTATTTGAGCACAGAAATCATCCCTTCCTAGAAACTTTGAAATAGCAATGGAGCTATACAGCCTAATCAACTGTAAATTTTTGTCATCTAGATTAAGTAACATCTAGCAGAAGGCCAATCATCAATGGAGCAACACTGGTCAGACAGTAAAGACAGACAGTACTACTAAGACTAAGGAAAATTAGCAGTAAATCTGTTTGAACCAAGCAACAGATTTATCCTTTTAAATCTTTAGAGTTTTCCCAGGTCTCTCACCACTCAGTTTGCTCAAACCTTGTACATATTTTTTTTCTCATCTTTCAATAACTTTGCATTCTATATGCAGAGGGAAATATATAACATGGAAATGTATTTGAGGTTTTGATTTCCCAAATACAATCTTAGTTCCCTAAGCTCAGCTCCATGAATTACTATTCGGGAATTTTAATAGCTTGCATAAGTCAGAGAATCTGTACAAAATTTATAACTTTGCAGTTGAGATCAGAATCTTAATTTTGTCTTAATAAATTACATTTCATTAACCTAATTAATTCTTGTTGCAAAATAGGCTGTAATAGTCTGTTTAAATGTACGGTGCTTTTCTCCTCTTGTGGGAGACAACTGCAGAGTTAGATCAAATATAGCTCTAGTTAAGTGACAAAGACAAAATGTACTTGCATTGACCTTTACTGTAGTAATAAAATATATTCAAGCCACTGTAAAGGGACAGAACCTGAAAACCACGCATGTCTGTATCTTAGCCTTGACTTTAAAAGGAGTTTTACTTGACGAGACACAGGGCATTATTCAAAACCCACTAAAGTAAGGCATACTGATTTTAAACAAGCTTTATACTGCCCATAAGGCAAGATTGTGCTTTTTCAAGTGACTTACCTTGGAGTTTCTCCATTACCATAATATTGAAGAAGATATAAAAATGTGCTTAGGTAGATGAGGATACTGTGTTGAGAGGAAGGCAACTGTCTTTGAGGCACACAGACAAGGATGTAAGCGCCTTTTTTCCCCACGCTCATTGAGTTGTAAGGAAAGCATTGAGCTGGAAGTGGGACCTATGACTGTTTTCCACTTTTGAGTCCCTGCAAAGAATTGGGAAGCTACCTGAGCACAGAAGCATGGTCTATCCTAAAACAGGAATTGGAGGTTTTGTTTTGTAACACTAAGTGTGATATGTAATCAGGCATTAAAGAGTTAATTGCCTTTTAGCACTGTCTGTACATTAGAATAACTACCTATGCACAACAGACAAAAATGTTTCTGAGAGGGTGCGGTGTTAAAGAGCTGTGTTTGTGCCATGGATTTTAAGCAGATCTCCTCATTGAGTTCCCTTAGAAAGTTCTGCTTAAAGTCAGTTTGGGGTATAGTCTCAGGTTAACAAGTCAAAAAGGTAACTGGTTTTGACAGTTCTTCCATAACAATTACACCTACTATATGGATTACAAACATGCATTCTGATTTTAGTCAAATCAAATGTTTTTAGCTATTTCAATGGCCTGAAGAATTTAAACACACAGAGACAGCATAGAACTATACAGATACAAATCCCCAAAACTGAGACAGTGACAGGAAAACACTCAGGCCTGTTTTCCCATACCGTTACCTTTCTGAAGTCACTTATGTATCTGCAATTGGGTCTAAAGGCTACTTCCTGCAGTCTAATTTAAAATTGGTTTGCATCCTCATTTTATACAAGTGAGCTATTACATGGGGTGTAAATTGAAGGGGAAATCATGGCCATGTTTCTTGAATGTTAACATATGTATTTAATGTGTATGGGAAATGTGAAGAGGTAAATTGGGTTCACGTTCAACCTAAGGACTTCCCCATGCAGGAATACCAGCAAAGAAGACAAAGGATAGCTATTCAGCATTGTACTATTTTGATGCTGGTGCATGTATGCATAAAAGGATTTTCCTTTCTCAGGAAGGTGTTTTCAGCTTATTCCTTTAAGAATTAAAGGATTGCCATAATTAATTCTGGAAAGGGATTTTTCCTTTGGAGTGTGAACCAGGACACTGAGTTATGAACAAGGATCTTTACCCCAGGGTATCTGATGTTGTGCTTGCTGTAAGATGTAAAACCTGTGGATTCCAACAAATGTAAGAGTTTGCAACCTCTGACTTTGGATAAAGAAAACAGGTGCCTATGTTTTTTTCTCACAGAGGTGATATTGTTGTACGCAAAATA
>WAAD01000482.1:510985-569887 GCA_013389945.1 Fregata magnificens | reverse complement strand
GTATTGGTTTCCATCAGAACTGCTTTGACTGCGAATTACCATATTTTTCTGTCATTGCCCTTTTAACTCTTACAATCCTAAGCATTGCACTCCTGCTTTTTTTTAAAATTCTCACTTTGTTGGATCTTCTTTCTCACTGAAAAGATACTAAATTTCGCTAATACATTGTTGTTCGTAATGCAAGCACTTATGTCGGAAATTTGTCCCCTTGCCTTTGCTGCACCCCTTCTCAGTAGGAGAGACACCATTTCCTAACGTGCAAAATACACCGTGTACTTAAGACTCCTAAAATCCTGGTTTTTGCAGTCACTTAGAATCAGTGATAAGATCCTACGGTGCAAGATTGCCTAGGAACCTGGCTCACTGACAGTGGAACTTGAGCAAAACATTCCCGTGTACTGAAGTGTCACGGATGTAGGCTCCTTAAGTGCCTAATATATTGGCATCTGAGACAGCAGTTAAATTCTAACAGTAAGTTTTAACCTAACAGAAATACCAGGCTATTATCTGATGAATAATTTGGATTACATCTTCTTGATCAATGTTGCAACAAGCACTGTTTTCCTAAGGCAGAACTACAAACTCCTTTCTTTTGCATGATACTTGCAGGTTTCCTTTTAAAAGCCTCCTCACAGGAGCATGGTCTAAAGTGCCTTTTCTGTGAGATCAGAGGTCTATTTTACAGCTACTGAGCTTTGTATTTCTGGATATACCCAACAGCCAAATATGTAAACCTGGTTCCATATATTTCGTGCAGCTGCTAGTATCGTTGCCTATTTTGTAGTACCTTTTCAGTGAAGCAGAAATGTTCTTTTATAGTTTGAATTTCTGGTTCACGGAAAAGAATTCTGAAAAAGTTCCTTTCAATTAATACCTATATAAATAGAATACCAGGGAAAGTCTGTGCCTGTACACTACCCACCTTAACTCTAGTTTTAGCTAACCAGATAGTGTGTATTTTGGGAGATGGTGTCTGGCACTTAAAGGATTAAAAGAAGCCAGAACTTTACAATAAAAAACTGACCTGTTTAGTGTGTTATCTGTATTGGAGGTGGATGGCATTACCATTGACTTTGGAAGAACAACGGTGAGCTTCAGTGGTCTGCTTGGTTAACATTGAGGAAAGTGAGGCTATTTACAGAATGGAGATAAAATACAGACTGTTCCAATGTTACAACAGCATTTGTTTGCCTTTAACCGCTCTTGCATACAAACCCATCATCAGGCAGGTACTTGCTTTCCCTTTCTACCAGTTTGGGTTTCATGGGACCAGATGAGGGAGAAATGTACATATAACCAGCCTGCTGCATTGTCTGACTGGTGTCTGAAGTGCCCGTGCGGCACAGCGGTTCTCTCTGGCCCGTCTCCCCTTCAGAGAATTTAATCCCAGTTGACTTCTTACACAGTTGTAGCATTGGTGTAAGAGCAGCATTGATATGACCTTGCTGTGAGGTCATACGTTCTAGAAGCAGTGTTTTCCTTTGTTTTGAAATAGGTGAAAGCTAGACAGAAGTATTTTTTAGAAATTTGTCAGCACATGACTTCAGGAGGCACCTGGTGTTATCATACATATGATGCAGATCAGCTGGTAGCTCCTCTCTAGAAGTGCATAGCCCTGCAAGGAGTTGGCACCTCCATTTCACTAGCTGCAATGGTCAAATAACTCGAGTTTTAAACAGCAGTCTTTACAGATGGAAACCCTTAAGTACTGTGTACTGCTAACCATACCTCAGCATTTTTCCTCCTGATGGGTGAGTGGCAGCTGGAATGCGTGTCATTTTCCCAGATACACAACTGTGAATTTTGAAGAAATAAGGTATTTAATAAAGTAGGACTTCAATCCTACTTTGCCAGCCATACAAGATTTCTCCAGGCATGTTCTATCTAGAGAAGGTTTTAAGGCAACCAGATTGCTTTGGAGGGCTTGGCTAGCTGAAAGCATGGTACGTGATGCTTCCCGCCATCATGTCCTCTCTCTGCCAGTGCCTGCTGTCTTCCTTAAGCACACATTCAGGAGCTGGAACATGGTGACCTTATTCCTGGGCATTGTGCCACATGAATAGAGGGAGGCCAGCCTATACTCATGAAGGGAATGTGTAACACGCGGCCTCTGTTGCCCAAGCAATTTCTGTTGGACAGAGTGCACAATCCAACCCTCACAAAGGCAATTTAGTGCCTGGGTAGGTGGTTCCTCATCTGTCTAATTTGCTGTCGTGTAGCCAATGTGAGTTAATCAGATGATTCAGCAATTGTCATGGCCCCCACTTATTGTGCTGTAAACCCTGCTGCCATGACTTTCACTGCAGTTAAATACCTTTGCTTCTGTGAATTCTGTCCTCCTTCCCTGCCATTTCTGATTACCTTCTAGCATCCCAGTAAATAACTGATTCTCTCAAATTATGGAACTGTTACACAGAAGTTTCTACATTCTTAAAAACTTTTAATCAGCCTATGAAGAGCTTCAGAGAAACAAGTTTTCCCACAAATATTTCAACTTATTCATGTGCCAAGGGACTATTTCTACTCATTTACAAAGATCTGTGAAAACTACTCTGGTATCTCTGATCTCTGGAGACTTTCTTTCTTTCTTTGAGAACACTTGCATTCTGGTTGGAAAAAAGATTTCAGTGTGTCTTAATAAAAGACTATCCCCTCTAGCCACTGAAAGAACTTAATTGGGGAAAAGTGCACAAATCTAAAATTATTTGAGGCTTTTTGCTTTCACTGAACTATTGAGAAAAATTTCCCTGACCACAAGTTCCTGACGTTACTAGGAAGTAGAAAGTGAAGGAAGAGTGGCATGAAGATTTTTCAAGTGGTCTAGGAAAAAAGTCTCCTGTTTGTCGGCTGTTCAACTGTGTGACATCAATCCCTTTGAACTTCTTCTAAAACTCCAAGAAGCAATAAATCTGAGCAGCTTTAGCGTACCATCCCTGATCCAGTCCCAGCAATGTCCTTGGAGAGTGAGCCTGGCAGTCCGTGTCTTTTCAGTCACCGATCCCCTGAAAGAAACACTGTCCCTTGCTTCATTTGTAATTCTGCATCTGCACTTCTGAGAGCCTGTAGATAATCACAGTCTAGAGGTGGGATTCCTGAACATCTCTCCAGAACTGTATAAATGAAGAGCAAGCAGACAATATAGTATTGCAGTCTTTACTCAGACAAAATTGCAAGTTTCCCTCTGCCTCTTTTGCGTGGTAGGCTAAGATACAATCATTCGGTTATTAGAACTTCTTGCCTTTAGCTAAATTCTCTGTAGACAGTTGCCTGTTACTTAATCAAGGGAAAAATATGTCCCAGCTTCAGATGAGTTCCAAGTCACAGAAGCAGCTTACAAAAACAGCTACTATTTCCAGTGGCTCTGGGAAACAGCACAAGAATTCTGCTGCAGTGGATTCTTTTGGATACATGATGAGATATATAAACATGAAGCTCAGACTGTTGTTCTCAGTCGTGAAGCTGACTAAGACCTCTCCTCTCTGACACCAAAAGAATGAAAATGAGCTCTCTGCTGGACTCACTGAGGAGTTCTGTTAAGAACGGTTGTGCTGTCTTAAAAAACAGTAACTCAGCTTCAGTGTTCAGGGGACAGACCCTCTCGGGCTTCCTGCTGAATAGATCTATTGAAAAATGAGGTACTTTATTGACTTGTTTAAAGCAAAGCAAAGGGATATTTTAGTTGCATCTGCTATCTATAGTATATGAGACAGCTTGCCTTAACAGCTCATTGGTTTCATTCTTCTGTTTTAGCACATCTAGTTTGCTGTGAATCTGATCCTTACTGTAAAGTAGAAATTCTGTTATGGTCATTTTAGAGCAATTCACTGGAGAAACTCGGCACTGAAGTCCTATGCCTATGGATTGTGGCAGCAGTTTTCACCTGTACTTTCTTTTGAACCTTAACCTCTTAAGCTAGTAATTAAGCATTTGACATCGTAAGAGAATTGTCATCGCAAAGCTGTTTTATTACTTAACCCCAGAAGTTATGTCTCCTTAGCTTTATTTGTGTCATATAAATCCATATCTATTTATGTCCAGGTTTTCTAGTGCTCCTGAAACATCTTCCTTTTTCCCATTCTGCTCATAGAAATGGGACTGATTCAGTTGTTCATTTGTAACTGATGTTTAAGGTAATACAAAACCATGAGTAAGACACATATGCTTGTTCTGCTAGTCTGGGGTCTTCTAGGAGAAAGGGTGCTTTTTCTGCTAGGCCTGTCTGATANACACCAAAAGAATGAAAATGAGCTCTCTGCTGGACTCACTGAGGAGTTCTGTTAAGAACGGTTGTGCTGTCTTAAAAAACAGTAACTCAGCTTCAGTGTTCAGGGGACAGACCCTCTCGGGCTTCCTGCTGAATAGATCTATTGAAAAATGAGGTACTTTATTGACTTGTTTAAAGCAAAGCAAAGGGATATTTTAGTTGCATCTGCTATCTATAGTATATGAGACAGCTTGCCTTAACAGCTCATTGGTTTCATTCTTCTGTTTTAGCACATCTAGTTTGCTGTGAATCTGATCCTTACTGTAAAGTAGAAATTCTGTTATGGTCATTTTAGAGCAATTCACTGGAGAAACTCGGCACTGAAGTCCTATGCCTATGGATTGTGGCAGCAGTTTTCACCTGTACTTTCTTTTGAACCTTAACCTCTTAAGCTAGTAATTAAGCATTTGACATCGTAAGAGAATTGTCATCGCAAAGCTGTTTTATTACTTAACCCCAGAAGTTATGTCTCCTTAGCNTAGGCAATGCAATGCCTTACTAAAAGTAGCTGTGAGTTTTGTAAGAGAAAAGTTCATCATAGTATAATATTTAAATTCAGTAAAGTGGGGTTTTTTCTCCAGTTCCTGTGGCTGCATTAAACATTCAGACCACATGTTTACCTTGACGTTTAAGAGGAGTTGAATGTCCAAAAGTGGTATGTGGAGATGTGCAGTTCTAAAGCAAATCTCTTATTTTGGATGTTGTTTTATCTTGTATTTGGTGCCTTAACTCTGTACAATCTAAGGTCATATATACTGTACCACAGGTAGTTTAATAGTTAAGTGTACTTCAAAAGAACCCATCAAGCCTAGTCTACAGAAACTGTTGCAAAGACTGAAGCCTTCTCAGTGGGAGAGTTCTCTTCCCTGTTGAATTAATAATCCACTGATAAACAAGAGTTGCAAGAATTTAAAGAGCATATAAAAATTTTAACCACAGATTGAGACTGAATTTATCTGATTTCCAACTTCAAAGCTTTGTGGCAATAAGATAATTAAAGGTACAGTCTCTTCTATGCTGTGTAAGTAAACAACATCAAAATGTTTTATAGCTAACCAGAAGTGCATGTTTGTGAAAACCTCTGGACTGCTATCTCTACTAGAATAAATTACACTAATTCTAAAAGGCATTAATTGAATGTAAATGGCATTCCTTCATTCATTGGTACAGGGAAGTTGGAATGAGTAAGAGTTGCAATTAATTTTTAATTCCAAAATAGTACATAGACTTAAGCCTCATTCCTGCCTCTTACCTGGATCTAGAAGCTCCAGGTGCCTTATGCTGCTCTGCAGCTTGCAAGGTGTAGTGCAGCTTCTACTTGAACACACGCTTGCTGAATGTATCTGGTCCTGGTAGAATGGACTGAGGCAAGAGAGAGAGAGAAAATAAAAAAATGAAGCTAGAATGTCCTTCTCCAGTCTTAAAGGTTGAGCATCATAGATAGGAAGTTGGAGGGAAAGTTGCACTGCCTTTTCCAAGTCCATTATAGAGTCTGTGGTAAAACCAGTAGGTTTATGTCTACCATGGTAAGCCAGCAGCCTTAGTATACTAAGAGCAGGGGGAGACGGTATTGTTTTTTCAATAGTTTATAAGAAATTAGATAAGAGGTTTAAGCTATCCATATAGCAGGCTAAAAGCTGCTAGTGATGTTGCTACAGGAGATTTTTTTTTTTTTTTCTGTTCAGTAAACAAGTTCAGGATGGAAGGTTTTCCAGAGGAGGAAGAGCAACAGGAGAAATCCAATGAACAAATTCTATTTCCTGATGCAGCCCTATCCAAAATAGGGAGACTGCTCCAGGCAGTGTACATAGCATGCAACTGAATTTCGGGAGGGAAAGGAATAATAGTAATTTCCCCTAAAGGAATACTAGTAACTTATTTCTACAATGCCCACAGTGTTCTAGACAACTTGCTTTTACACAGAACAGCATGGCAACAAGGGAAAGCAGATACCGCTTCCACAACTACATGTTGTAACGTACATATTTCAGGTCACCGATAATGGTGTAACTAGTTATGACAAAGTAGGTTCATCTTGCCAGAAAAGCATATTCATAGAATCATAAAAGTTGGAAAAGACCTCTAAGATCATCAAGTCCAACCATCAACTAACACCACCATGACTCCTAAACCAGGCCCTGGAGTGCCACATCTATACCTTTTTTGAATGCCTCCAGGGTTGACAACTCCACCACCTCTCTGGGCAGCCTGTTCCAATGCCTAACCACCCTTTCGGTAAAGAAATTCTTCCTGATGTCCAGTCTAAACCTCCCCTGATGCAACTTGAGGCCATTTCCTCTCGTCCTATTCTGACATTCTATCCACTTCTATTTTTTTAAGCAAGAGGGGAGTTAATTATAGCACTCATCTGTTTCAAAGGGAGTAGAGCAGAAGGTAAGTTTTAACTTCATGCTTCAAAGCTGCTATGAATAAGTTGATTAACAGTGTTCCATGGAAACAATCTGATGTACTTATTTGTTTGTGCTCATTTCTATGTTCTTAGAAAAGCACAAGCTCATACAGGCGTAATCAATACAAAGTTACTCAGGGTACTGTGTCATCTCAGCAGTGGACACTAACTGCATCTTAAGTCAACAGGCACAAATAAATCAAGGTTAATTAAGAGGAACAGAACATCTTGGCAGGTTTTGCTTTACTACTGGCACTGTTACAATTTAATGATCTATGCATACAGAAATGTGTGTATTGCTGCACTCCCAATAGAACTTGTAGTTCTGTAAGGGCATCCTGTAAACTAACAAAGTAAAATGTAGTCAGTGTAGGAGAGAGAGTATTCTTCTTTCATTATTTCCACAAAGAACTGTTTATAAGCAAATGGAACGTGATACTGCTCAAAGCAGAATAATGGTGGGCTGAAGGACAGCATTCAGAGCAGTACAGCTTTTGAAAAGTTAGTGATTATATGAATTTAATTATGAAAATTCTGATTTGCTGTACAGATTATTTCATTTCCTGTGTTTTCAAACTAGTATCACTGCTTCCCTGCTCAAAATAACAGGATAAAGACAAGTGTAGTTTTCTAATAACATCTGTTGCATGGAAATATACATATACTGGAAGAAAATGGAGGCTGTACTGCAGAGAGCATATTCAACTACAGAGCCATTCTCTGGGCAATGCTGCATAATTTAAGAGTGGGTAAATATGCCTTCAGGGACAACATGACACAGAACAGATGTTTAAAAAAAACCCAAACCCACAGAAAAAAGCCTCGAAGCTTTGTCCAGTCATACATTTCTTCTTTCCTGAAAAAGGGACAGGTACATTCATATGTGCTTAGTGAGTTATACATCAGACATCACAAAGGTCCTTAAGGACAAATGTTTTAAAGCTAGTCTCCTTTTGGACAGAAAAGGGAGGAAGTTGTCTCTGTCTTCCAGTTCCAAAGTGCAGTGTCTTATTTCTGATCCTAACCCTAAGTCAATGTTTATTGATCAAAAACTGAGTAAGCTTTTTAGGTCAACAAGGTCTCTACGAAGCAATTCTGTTCTCTCAAGCCTCTGTGGGGGCCAGCAACTGGTGCTTAACTACTACTTCCACTCCAGAATGTCACCTGTCCTCCAGCTGTCCCAGAGCCATTCTGGGACATTTGCACTTCTAAGAGAGCAACACTGCTGTGGGGGGACTGTTAAAAGCACTGAACTACTACAGCAGAGCAAGTCCCAGTGGGCTGTATGCTTTTTAAAGTCCTGTCCAGTTCTTAGTGACAAAGTTGAGCATGAAACCTGTGCTGCCAAATGTACCAGCCCCTTAGTGAGAAGGACAGCTATGGGAAGCAGTCTCGGAAGTGGAGATTTTGAGGAAAGGCTACTGTTTTCCAAGTCCAACTCATAAGCTTTTTTTTTTTTAAGTGGTTGAGTTTCCACCCACCAAAAATCACCATCAGTCAAATCAATTAAAACAATTGCTGCTAGTTTGGGCTAAAACATCCCCCTTGTATAACCCAAACTACCACCACCCATCCATCTGAAGAATTCTTAAGCAAAGAATCCTCAGGAGGCAGAGCCCTGCTAAGAGTCTGCACGCTAGAAGGCAGACAGGAAATCTGGCAGTGCAATATAATGTGACGTTTCTGATGACAATTACTTCTACAAGACAAGGAAAAGACAGAGGCAGTGCTTTGGGACAGTGTTTCATGCTCAGCAAGTTTGTAGAGGGAAGGAATGCAATTCTATAAATCACTTGTACTGTACGTCTGTTTCTAGACTTGAATGAATTTCACTTTTCCTTTGTGGGTCAGCATAGTAAACATTAAAGAAAAGGTCTATTTTTCTAAATCTCTTTCACCAGTAGAGGTCTGACCTGCAGCCAACAGATGGATTTATTTATCCACAGAGGACAGAGTGTTTATTTTTACACTAAGATTGGATATGGCATTGAATAAAAAGAAGTATGACCTTTGAACTATCTAAACCTTAAATACTATGAACAAATTCCACAAATGAGTAATATGGTGGACAATTCCATCTTTCTTCCCAACAAATCTCTCTCTCAAAAGAAGTTACCCAGAATTAAACTTCCAAATGAAGTACAAGAGATTCTTGTGGTCTAATTACAGATTACTTGCAAAATATTTAAGACTTCTCCCAATGTGTAATCTGTAGAGAACAATGATGATTGATTAAACTATTACTGACTATACTGTAAATAAAGCAACTTCAAATAAAGTAATTTGGCAACAACCTTAGCTATTTATAGCATTAAAAATGTAATCTGAACGTTCACATTGTCTTAATTTGGTAGCAGTTGAGTGGGAAGAAAAATAACTGCACACTGAATTTTAAATTGAGCTGTATCTACTCACTAGCCAAAAAAGCCTGCAAATGTAAAGTAAATGGAATGCTCTTTGTATATTAAGTTGCTTCTTCACGTGATGCTGTACCCTGTACACTTGGCTTCATTTGGCTTCTGCGTTGTGGTTTGTACGCCAGCCACTGTTGTTAACTGTACACAACACTTAGATCTGCACTGTAATCTTGCTTCATTTGCCACTGATTGTAACCCAACGCTACAGACTTCTCTGTATATAAAACCATAACCATGTCCCATTTGCTTCCAATAGCATACAATAAAGGCTTATCTCTGTAAACAGGAATTACGGCCTTATGATTGGTTTGGGGGGTTTTTTTTGTTTACAGTGAGGAAACTGGCTTTAAGGTTTTTTGAAGCCTGGGAAGCCAAACCACAGAAGTCCATTCTACTTTAGTCAGGTAATAGGCTCAGCAGAAAGGGTAGGCAGCACTTCCTAAGGCTGCAGTTTTATCAATCAATCAGAAATTATTATTAGCAACGTTGTGACTTTGAGATGTAAACATAAAGCACATTTATGCTGTAACAACCAGAATGCATTCCTTCACAAAAGTGGCAGTGAATAGAGTATACAGGACTGAAATTGTGCAAGGGCTCCTGCACACAAATACCACAGGGGGTTAGTCAATGGGAGCAGTAACAGAAAAGCCCAGAGAAGGCTGTGATGGGACTAGCCAGGAAGGCAAGTTTTGCTTCAGAATAAAAACTGGGCATTTCCTAGTATTTAGCTAATTAGAAAAACTAGATGTCTATTTTCTTAAAAGATAAATTACATATATAAAGAACGAGTAAGGTTCTCTCAAACTTTTTTCCTCTGCTGCACCTCATTTCACTGTATTTCCTAACATTAAATTCCTGTGGTTGCAGTTTGTCCTCTGAGGTCTGAAGCAAATCCGAGCAATTTCCTTGTCCAGAGCCATTGAGGGCAGGAGTTGAGGATACCATGAGAATTGTGTGGCTTTTGTTCTTTGCTTGAGGCTGCAACTCATGGCAAGATTTACTGGAATATACAAGTATGTCCAGTTGCCTGGAGTTACAGAACACAGTTTTACTCTAGAAGAGAAGATAGATATAAGTCATTTTATCATATGCTCTTACCTTTTCTTAGAAGTGTTTTTTCTGGTCTTTAATTCAGCATTTCAAGTCTAAGTGCAGAGATCATTAATTAAATTCAGAGATCAACCTTGAAGAAGGATTAAAAACTGTTGTGAGCTGACTGAAGTCGAGATTGCTCTTAATCAAATGAGATGTATGGAACCCCACGGCTTAGCATATGTGACAACTGGAGTAAGACTTGGTGTGAGACTTTAGCGCTCAGCAAAACAGTGTGCAGCCAGCTGAGTCTGCTGTTGTGTGGCAAACAAGTCAGTTAGTTATGCACATAAGAGCTACTGAGGGACCACTGTACCAAAACCAACCAAACCATGCGTCACTTAAAATTCAGAGCTGCATCAAATATTTAGCAAGTAAGATCCATAAAGAACTGAACATAGTCAGTTAAGAAAACATCATTAACACTTGGCTGAAACTGAGGTCAGTTCTACCCTATCGGCACAATACCATACCTACGTACATGCTTAATGTTAGCTAGCTTATTAAGAGGTCATTCAGAAAGCTACATCAGAATTACCATCTCGGAGGTGCTGAGAAGGCTGACAGCTCTTCAGCAGTAGCCTGGCAATTGCTGGTCAGTGACAGCTAATGAATGAGCTGGGCCCACTCCAGGAGCTGGCTGACATTCTGTGGCCTCACAGCGATGAAGCAAGGGGTAGATAAGGGAGTGGTGCGTGGGAGAACTAATACAATACTGAGTCTAGATTGATAAAGGAGGTTGGCATGTTCTTTCTTCACTGTGAAAGTGCCTGACATCTCCTGCTTAGTTTTATTGCTGTCCTGCTGTAGCTAACCTAAACTTGCCCAGGCAGTTACAGTGTCTTGCTTGGGAGAACAGGGAAGCTGCCATTTGTGACCTGTTGTACTCATTACTATTACCACCTCTCCCCCCTGCCCCCTCCAAACCAACAAACAATACTCAAATCTGTCTACTTTTTCTCAGCATACTGCAATGTCTCTCACTGCCAACCTGCAGATGAATGCATGCAGTGAAATCTGCAACAGAAAGCTCCTTCATCATTTTCAGGCCCTCCCCAATGTTGCTTGACCACTCTAGCCCCATCCCTTCCTGGCACAGTGCTGAAGGGACCCATGCAAAAGGAACCATCTGCTTAACAAGCAGCATGCCCAGTTTATCTTGCTGCAATCTACATCACCTTGAAAAAGTGTATTTGATTACAGAGGAAGCAGGAAAAATTATTTATTGACTGATGTCCATGCAACTAAGAAGCCAGCCTGTCACTTCCATGTGCAAAGAACTGCTGCATCTACAAACCTGCCCAAAAAATCAGAGTACTAGCTCTAGTCTCACTCTACAATAAACACACAATACCAAACAATGGAAATTCCATGTCCTACTGTCTCTTAATTTCAGCAGCCTGATGCATCTAGATGTCAGTTCCATTTTCTCATTAATAAACAACACATCCCAAAAGCAAGGCTTTGTAACATACATTTGGGACACTGAGGGCCGACAAAAGCTCCTGTTTACTCAAAAGCACACTTATGGGCTGTGTACAGCAAACACCAAACCATCCCTCATGCTGGTCTGCTTTGATGCTGGTCTGTTTTTACAAGACTTGCAAAACGGTAAGGAAAAGCAGTTAATGCAGAGTGAAAGTAGAGGTCTGCTTTCAAAAGTAAATTAGGATACTTAATAGTATCTCAAACAAGGACATCTATGTTCCCCAGACTCACAGACACCTTCCACAAGGGTGCTAGACAGTTGATGATTCCAGGTTTCCTTGCCAAAAAAAAAAAAAAAAAAAAAAAAAAAAAAAACCAGAAGGCACTCATTTCAGCATTTAGGTTTCTGAAAACTTAGATGCCTGACAGCCTGAGCCACACCCTACTTGCCACAGGACCGGTAACTTGGGTGACAACTATTAGTTGTCACTCAAAGCAAAGACTTAAGCATCGGATCAATTCCTATTGTTCCACAAAGAGTGTATAAGAAGCCAGACTACAAAACTGTCCACTGGATGCCAGCTGTAGTGTTCTAAATTTCATCCTCAGACCGAAGTCCCATAGAACTACTGCACTCTCCTTTAGTCGCTCCATCAAGCACCTAGCCTTCCCAATGCCAGAGCAATCTCCATCTCTACTGCAGAACTCCCTAGTGGCACTTTACATTTACTTGAACATTACCTATCCTTACAGGGCAAGCTTTCAATAAGAGAGAAGAGTAATTTCTTCACCAGAACTGTCCCCTCCGCTAAGCCAGCACAAATTCTTCGTGAACAGCACCCCTCTTTCTGCAAGAACAGAAGTGTCACCTCACTTAATCGCTCACGACATAATGCTGACTTTGGTTGTTTGCTGCAGGACTAAGTTCCAGTCAGTCAGATAGAAAGAGTTCTTCTCTTTCCCATTTGCTAAGCTGTAAATTATCCTTCCCTTTTGTCACCACAATCATTGGTACACTCAACTGTAAGAAAATGGAGCTCCTAACACTTTCAGGGCCTTGAGTTCATCTTCACTTTGGGCTACACATTCCAGCACATTTATTTGTAAAACTGTAAAAAGCCTGTGTGTACTCTTGTTACAGTAATACAAAAAGGCCCTTTCTTGCTCCAGGCACGAATGGGGGGGCAAAAATCTAAAAAGGCCTTTGCATCTCAAAAAAGGGTCACATACCCTAGCACAAATAACATTTCCCTCTAGTACCCTTTGCTTAGGTGCTGACACATAGCAAAGATGGGATTTCCTGCTTGCAGTAAAGGCAGACTCAGCCCTCTGCTGGTTATCATTTATTCAAAGGGACTTTTTTTTTTTAAATCTGTATAACTTCGGATAACAGCAGAAGAGGGAAGGCCAAAACAGGGCAAGATGGCAAGCTACAGCTCATTACATCAAATTATGCTGCCCTGCAAAGCAGTTTCACACAAACTCCTGTATTAATGACACCGCAGGTCTTGAGGTAGCAACAGGATTTTTGCATACAGCAAGCACAAAGCAAGCATGTGGAGAGAGATTTGAGTTGCAAATTACAGGTCAGTTATCCTGGTTTTAATGAACAATGTGGTTTTGAGAAAGACGCTGTTACATGTTGAAGACACATACCTCCCTGGGTTTGCAGCTTGGGAACCACACAGATCTGTGGGTGCCTCAGTTTAGGCCATGAATAAACAAACCTGAAAGACGAAGATGAGACCAAATCCCAGTGACTGGAGGAAGGGTGATGAGAGCTTTCTCCATCTTCTATTAATAGTTATTCCAAAAATCTTCCTTATGCTGGTTAAGATTAAAGGCTTAAATCCCCAGAAAATTAAGCCAAATTGCAAGAAACTGCTCCAAACTGACTTTGAGGGCTCCATTTCTATGCGGTCTGAGAAGAAAGGTGCTCTTGCAGAGAAAGCCAAGAGCCAGTTTGCAAGCCTCAACCTCAACTGGCAGACCTCATTTCAGTCAATTTCATCTTATCTTGGCAATAGCGAAGGCAGCGCCCTGCCCGCGCCCTGCCTGGCTGAGGGGTGCGATTATTCCTACACAACAGCTTTGTACTTGGAGATGGAAGGCACAGAATTAGTAAACCATTCCAGTGATGCTACAGTTACAAAAAAGGACCCGTCCCTCACAGCTCTGGCTGACCTGTACAGAAAGGGCAGTATCACAGATTCTCTGTAATTATTCCAGTCCTTTGTTCTGTAAATTTTGTTCTGCAAATTCTGTTCTGCATATAGCTGAGGGTAAAAAACACAGAGCTCCTTAAAGGAGGCATCTGTTTACAGCATCTGACAGAAGCCCAACAGAACTGGTCCGCCAAGACTGGGCTGCATGTCCAAGCAGCTATCTCAAGATATTTTATACTCTGTTTAATCTCTCACCTTGCTTGCTATGTACAAAGGGCACATCGACTATTCAGGGTTGTCTGGGACAATGAACTGGCTCATTTTAATACTGGAACAAATTAAAAATTGCACAGCTGACGCAAAAGACAACACCCTCCCTTGCAAAAATAAAATCAAAAAAACCCAAACAAACCACTAAGCCAGACTAGCACATACCCAGATTAGAAAAATGCAGCAACGCTCAGGTGAAAGATGATGAATAAACTAAATTCAGGTATGTTACATTATTCTCACTGAGAACAAATCAATGAAGGCTTGGACAAAATTTAGAACTTCCCAGTTACACTACTTATTACTGGCCTCCTCCCTCTGTCCTAACCACAGAAATGAGCAGCACTGTAACTTCTAAAGACATTAAGAGATCAGAGCAAGCTGTTGAGTTGCTAGTGGATTCTAAAAACAGTCTGTTACTGTAATGCTGAGACTGAAAGCACCCAGGAGCTCTACAGTTTGCTGTTCCTGTCTGTGCTAGCAGCAGACATCTCATCCATAATTCATAGAAGTCTGGCAGAGGCTTCCACAGTCCCTCCAGCACGCTGGGTTTTTCACCATACCATGCAAAAAAACACCTCAGGGAGACACACAGTCGTGATCTCGTAGAAACACTATCCTTTCCCCTCCATGCTAAACAAGTGATTCTCAGTGGGATTATGCAGCAGTCCTACCATGCCCTGAGTAAGCGGAGAGATCAGATACACATTACTCTGTAAGCAACAAGCCTTCATCCTCCTCCTCTTTCCCATCCATTCACTCTGCTACACCAGTATTAAATTACCATAAAACCACTTCTTTAAACTAGCATCAGCCTTCAGGGCACAGAAGACATTAAGTCACTTCCCTCTTTTCTTGTCAGCCAAGAACTGTGCCAAAAGCACAGTGGTTTTCTATGGTATTCTTAAGAATTGATGATAACAACCCTTTGCTCACATCACGAAAGCTGATAGTGGCACAGCTCTTAGTCTCAGCAAGCATTTTACTACTTTTTCTCAGGCACAGAAATTGAATGGAATCTGCACAGCAGATTTATGCCCTGCGTGGCATAAACTGGCCAGATAGGTTAGAATACCCCATCAGAAGTCATTCCAGTGTCACCTCCCAAAATTCGTTTATGAATGTGGCTCTAAGGCTATCCTTTACCCTGGATCACACAGACAACTCTATGCATTAACAGATGCTCACATCAGGCAGTTTAAACACACAGCTTTGATGTATTCATGGTATACACTAACTGTACACTCTGCATGATGAGGGCTCCTGCTCACATCTAGCAGCCTGCAAGTCTCATCACTTCTGCACCTTCTGGCGTCTGAGAGTCTGGAGCGGCTGTGATTCCATCTGAAGCACGGTAGAACCTTCCTAAAAATCATGACTCTTGTCATACAAGGCAAACCTCTGCAACACCATAACTAAAACAGCGTGCTCGTTTCTATAAAACAACCAGTACTCTGAATAGTTATCACCTCCAAAGACAGCCATGTACAGAGTTAAGCTGCACACCAAAGGCCTGTAAGGTGAGATCTTGATATAGCAAGTGATCAGCTAAGGTCATATCACCTCCAGTTGTAACTCAAGTCACAAAAGCCAGTTAAAAAATACTTTTGCCCTAACATTTTAATTAAGGTAAATTTAAAGTTTTTTGTATTCTGAAAAACTTTTCACTATTGTGTGATAAACTTTTGCTATAAAGTTTGCTACACCACATATCTCAACCCGTATTAGTAAAGCAAGAGAGTAACAGAAAGACTTACCAATACTCTAAGTCAAGTTCAAGAAGTATTAGAAATACATCCCACAGATTTACTTCCAACGCACTTCAATTTTACCACAGTTCCTCCTAGCAGATCCTTTTCATACAAGGACATAATAAAACTTTCAGAACAGACTCATAAGAGAATAATATGGAGCATTCCAGTCTTGTAACTACTCCAGGTATCACTCAGATTGTAGATTTTGGATTTGCTAAAAGGAAATGAGGGTTCACACAGAGGTTTTTGCTAATGCTGAGCACCTAATATCATTAGATTTCCTGGAAAACCCCATGCTTAGTGATTTGAACATTTCTCAACAATTCATTCAAACAAGCAACAGTCTATAAAGTTTAGTGACAAAGGTCAGCATGCTGAAAGCAGAAGGTTTTCATGAGCATGTCTCCCAGACCCAGCTGTGCCAAAGCAATAGGTCCCTGCCCCTGGCAGCTTTGTCACTGTCATCCTCCGAGACACTATCACGGCCTCGGACTTCCTAGCTGCACAGTTCATGAACGTGCTCCCAGCCTGTACCAGGCAAAATCAGCTGGGTCAGTTTAAGCAGTTTTGTTGCTGGTCTGAACTAACCGCTGCTCGTTTTCTAAGAAGAAAATTATTAAACACTACCAACTGCTCTGCTGGCAAATCAGCGTGACTCCTTGTTCTAACAGCCCACAGCAAGTGGCATCCAAGCGCAAATACCTCTGATGTCGGCACTGCATCTGGAAGACAGCGTCTATCCAGAATGCTAGAATACACTCCTCTTCTATCCCGAAGCAAGGGAAAATTGTAAACACAAAATAAACTGCGAAGCTTATGTGTCATGTGTCATCTACATCTAGTTCAGAATACCTTTTAGGACAGAGCCTATGGTATACCCTTCTCTTAGAAAAAGCTCAATCAGCAAGCGTATCTCCAAAAAAACAGTTGGCATCCTTCCTACACCACCTACCTACAGAACATCAAGCTCCTGGCACAGTTATCACGAAAACTTTTCACTACAAAAAGTGAAAAGCAGCATTAAAACAGCAGAGTTATCCATAGCAAAAAGAAGAGTCATAAGGATAATGCTACAGGATGTCTTTACTGCAAAACCGTTTTAAGATACTTGAGTTAATCCTACCGGATTGAGAAGAGCCTAAGTGTACATTAAAACTTAACTGCTCTGTCTCTACTG
Source organism: Fregata magnificens (assembly GCA_013389945.1). NCBI lineage: Eukaryota > Metazoa > Chordata > Aves > Suliformes > Fregatidae > Fregata > Fregata magnificens. Next base: position 552,907 of record WAAD01000482.1, on the reverse strand, counting down.
CTGCAAACTAAGGATTTGACTCCATAGCAAATGACCATCAGGCTGGCTGTAGATCTGCCTCCTCTCTCACGCCAGCACTGGTATGCCTGGATGAGTGCTGTCACCAGGAAGCCAGGAGGAATGTGCAGTTGAGAGAGCGAGACTGACCTTTTAGCGCAGTGTGATCATTCTATCAGGTCTACCACACTGTAAATCTGCACCTAATACGATGGAAAATATTCATCAGAGAGTGTGCTTTTTAGCAAAACTGAGGGTTTAGGACTTGTGGAGTTAATCACTAGACAAGCAGAAACTCAGCACAGATGAGTGTCCTAAGGCAAAAAAAATCAAATAAATGAAAAGTACAGCATGAGAAATGCACCTGCAAGAAAGCACCTGCAAGTGTTTTCTTTCTTTACCTCTTCTCTGACATATGCAGAATTAGTATGACATGCCAAGCAGACTCAATAATACATGTAATAAGGATAAGACAGTACAAAGAGAAATATTATCTTGAAATCTGCATCTCTGGCTGAATGCTATTTGGCATCCTGACAGATTCTGTCTTTATTAGTTCATTGCTTGAATTACCTAGGTACTGAATTTTATCATAGATTTCAGCTCCCTAAAAGTATAGAGAACATTAAAAGATCATTCAACAAAGATGATTTCTGTTAAGAACATTACCATTTAACATTGCTCTTTAGAAGTCTTGCAGGGTCCAGGACTTCTACAGTGCCATCTGCGGCAATTTCATCTACGCCAATTTGGGCCAAACCCTGTAATATAATTACTCAATTAAAAATAAAAGATATTTCACAAAATTGGTTAGCAAACTGTTTCTGCAGTCCTCAGGGGGAGATCAGAGATATCATATTCTCCTCCCATTACTTCAAGAATAGAAATCAGAAAAGTTCTATTTACAATAGTTTTTACCCTATATAAATACATTTGTATGCATTACATGTGTACACGCATAAGCTACAGTAATTTTTTTTCTACACACATTAGTACTGCACAGAAATAGCTTTCTTTTATACATCTATACAAGCATTACCTCAGTGATTCTAGGATTTACAGAAGTTAGGGTTTTTTCTTCCTTATTCGAGCTTTCTGTACTTCCAGCATCAGAATACAACCAACATTCAGCAGAGCCTGGAACAGGGAGGAGGAAACCATGAACTGCCTTAACCTGCTCAGCAGTCAGTGATTTGATTGGCTTCTTGTTGTGCAGGGTCTCCATGGGGAGAACAGTACAAGGCAGCCACTCATCACATTATAGATCAAACAGTTCAAGCACACAGTGCTTTATTAGTTCTCACATCCTATTTCAAAGCTTTCCACTTCAGGAGGCCTCAATTCACCTCTCAGCAAAGTCAGTGCAAGAAAGGAACAAACCTGTCTACGACTGTGACAAGCTGGCATAAAAATTACCCCTGCAGAATAGCGGGTGCTGATGCTACACAGTAAGAGAACTTACCACCTTCCTCAACCTAAGGGGCCTATGGTGTTGTCTGCAAAGGGCAAAAAAAAAAAAAAAGAAAAAAAACGACCAGGGAATTTAAATCCCACGCAGATTAAATTTTACAGCTGCTCCACAAAGACCATTAACGCACTACCAAGTTCACCATAGGTTTCCCCAAAAGTATTATCAATCTCCAGCGATTAACATTTTCTTTTAAACCTCTGCCGTCTTCCCCTGCCCTAGTGCTCTCCAGACGCCAGCACATGGCACTGCAGATGCCGCGGAAAGCTCAAGGAGAGCAGCCCGCTGAGGGGCTCCCCCACAGACACCACAGGCGCCGTGTGGGGAATGAGGGAACCACCTGCGGAACCGCCACGCTCAAAGGTGTCTGCTCCCCTCAAAGCCTCAGGATCAGGGGTGGCTCAGCAGCTCTGGGCAGGCTACTCGGGTGCCCGCACCCAGCCCCTCCTTCTCCCCCGAGCAGACCCAGCCTTTCCTCTCGCCACCGCCCTGCTCCACGGCCCCTTTCCCTCGGCGCAGCGCCCACCGCCATGGCGCTGTACCCCACCTACCACGAAGCTTCCAGCAAACAAGATGGCGCCGTAGAGAGGCCGCCGTGGCTGACGTCCAACGCCAGACCCACGAGCCGCCGTTTCTCAAGGGCTACTCCTGCTGCCAATCAGTGCGCCAGCCTATCGCAGATCGCTCTGGGACGCGCAGGCTGCGCCCCGCCANCGGCGGGGTTTTCCTCTTTGCAGGCGCACAAGGAGGGGCCTGAAGAATTCGGGGTGCTCCGCACTGCCCCTCCTCAATTAAATCAATCTCAGACAATCATCCGCATGTTAAACTTCAAAGTCAGCTCAGTTCCACTCATCTCGCATGAGAAAACACTTCTCTTTCAACGTTACACCCACGTCAGGCAACAACTATGGTTTCTTAACAGGGGCAATCATGTTTTTCTCACAGTCCTTGCTTTCTTGCCATTCCTGTAACCGGACTGCAGCTGTGTGGCCAGATGATCCTAAGAAAAAGCCTTCAGTACAGGATTACACTTTGTCCTATTTCATGAGCATGCAGAAAATGCAGCCAAATCCTCATTCTTCAGTGTCATTATGGACATGCAGCAGTAAATTCTAGCAAAATTTTGAAGGTTTTTGTATGCAGAGTCCTTGATTGCCTTTGGTAATACAGAAGGAATAACACTGCACAATTAAAAAAAAAAGTGGGGGGAAAAAAAGAGGAAAATTTAAAATAGAAAGCAGTCCTCACTGTGCACACAGACGCCACATTTTCGTTATTTTTGTATTTAAGAAGGACCTTCGGTTTAGTTAGCTGGCTCACACTAGCTTCCGTGTTCAATCAGGGCACCGGGCACATGGCCGGGGTAGGTCACCCACCCCGCAGCACCATCCCCTCTCCCGCCGAGGGCTGAAAAACCTCGCCGGATTAAGCTCTTACATTAGGCACCATTGAAGTATCTAAAGTTAGGCTGGATGAACGCAAGCCAAGCTGTTGAACAGATGGAGTGAAATCCTCCTCTTGATAACAGGAACTTTATATCACTGCCACGGATAAGAAGGGCAGCTAAAAAAAGTCAGGGAGGTGGTTATATAAATTTCAAGAAGGCTTACCAGCAATGCTTAAAGGTAAAACTTTCTGATAGATCTTGAATATCCACTTCCAGCTACAGACCCTGAGCAGCCAAGAAGTTCTGCAACAAAAATAAGATCGTAACACTAGAGCTACCACACTACGAGACCATAGAACTTAATGATGCAGCACAAACATGCAAAGCATTAGGAAGTTGGAGCCTGGAGCAGACGAGACTTAAACCCCAACATCAGCACAGTGGCACTTATCTTCAGTTCAGTGCAGAAAACCAGCTGAGAGGCATATGTGAACAGAAAGGTGATTGATTACCAGCAAATAACTAACCATCTTATTAATGCCAAAAATGCTACCAAATACACTCATTCCTTTTCACTTACAGATCTGTAAAATACCCATGCTTATAGCAGCTCTGACTCAATGTCTTTTTTTTTTCACCTTGCTTATTCATAAACACCTGCAAATTCATCTTCCTCATCTTAAAAATTACCTGCTTCCTTGTGTTTCACAAGTAATTGCACTTCAAAAGATGTGTTTCTCAGCAAAGGATCCATTTTTCTTAATTAGCTGTGGATATTTTAGATGGAGTCAGATGTGAAATACATTTGTAATATTTATTTGCGAGCATCGAAATCCTTCAGGTAGATATCTAAAATAATCCATAATGACTGGAAACTGGCTATAAAATGTTTCTTACAAAATGTTGTGAAGAAATTAGTTTCCCATTATGCATGTAACATGTCCATACTAAAATGGGGAGTATATGCTGCATGCAATTTTGAAGTAATGTTTACTTAGAGAGTGGAAGAGATCTGAACAATAAAGCAACTTTTCCCCTCCCTTTAAGTACCTCATTTTTGGAGGAAAGACCAAGCTACACTATTTTCCAGTCCCTTTGGGGAAGATAAGTGGATGAAGGGCTTTGGGCTTGAGTTGTTCCTTCTTCCTCCCGGCTCCCCCTTCCCACATTTACCTTCAAACTTTCTCCAAAGGTTCTAATTATTGAGAAATTGCAGAGGTGAAGTTACCAAGGGATGCACCTCTGTGAAAGACAAAGCAGCAAAGACTAGGCACAACCTTATAATGCCATTCTCTTAAAGCAAAACTATGGTTAGAGAAGTGACAGTGTGATAACAGCCTCCTAGAGCAGGGCTGCTTTTGGAGTCACCTTTAGTCATTTTGGTGACAAAAATACATTTTTACTCCTTGTTATCTCTGCAGAACACACACAGCTAGGGGAGCCTGTGCTGCGCTGTGACCCAATTACTGCAGTCACCCAGTCGCACAGCTAAGCCCCACAGTCAGCTATGACTAGAAAATCCTAGTGAAGATGACGTGAACGACGCTTGACCCCACAGAATTTGTTACTGATGATGATAAGCAGAGCTAGCCTACATTTATTTTGCAGATCCAAGCAGAATTTGGAGGGCCATGGGAAAAAAAAGTTCTAAATTGGACATGTTTGAGAAATACTGAGTCATAAGCCTCAAGCTGCACAAGGTCATTTTTGCAGCTTCTTTTTTTCAAAGCAAACCCTAGATTTTATTATATAAAGCAGTGTTGGCAACACTTATAATATGCAGTCTTTTTTAGCAAAGCACTTTGCGGCATGACTATAGTTTCGGTCTTAGAGAAGCTTGCAGATACTACTGCTTCTACTTTAAGAAGAGAATTAGTTTTATATTGCAAAATATTTAATTAATTTCCTGTTAAAATGAAATGAAACAACAAAATAGTTATACAATTTTACTAGTTTATATTTCAATTCATAAAGTATACACACTGCAACTATGCTACCACAATGTCCACGCATCTAATATTGATGGAGTTACAGTATTTTTTTTGGTATTAAACAATAGAGATAATGTATGTAGTTAAGGAAAAAAGCTTGGACATAGCATGTTCTATTCCGTAGTTACAGAGTACATTAGCTAGCATTAGTACAGTAAACAAGAAAAAGGTAGAAATACAAAATAAACCAAATATCTTTATATACAAACCAGTGCCTCTTATTGTTACCAGCTTATACTCACACTGCACACAAAATTTATCCACTGATGCAATAGATACTTCAGCATAACACAAACCATTATAAATTAAAAAAATTACAAGGTGCAAAACTCCATTCTACAGCTTTCTGGTGAGAACTCAAGACAATCCAATGAATAAGAAATCCAAGCACGTTTAGCACCTATTAGTGCAACTGCATCGAGCGTGAAAAATGACCTACACAACCTCTGAACATGTTACCAGGGAAGCGAGTTGGATAGCTATAGATGCTCGCAGCTACACTCACGCAGTGATTTTTGCCTCATATATATCTCAGTTTATTGGTTCTTTGTCCCACTCATACCTATGTGCAAAACTAAATCCTGGAAGCTTTCTCAGAGCTTCACAGAAGGCCTGCTACAGCCGGGTAAAAACAAACAAACAAAAACAAAACACCTGACAAAAAAACAAACAGACTCAATTAAATGTCAGACCATCCACATAATTAGTACTTATTAGCAGTCCTGGTGTTGGGGATTTTAACGCTGTTGATATGTGGATCAAACAATATGACACAGAAGTGAAACGGAAATTTGCCAAGAATTCTGATTATTCTTGTCTAGCACTTCGACAAGTCTCCCAGCCTCAGGTTGTGAATTTGTTTGGCAGCCCGTGCCAAAAAAGCCCAGAGTTGCATAGAATTGATTAGTAACAGAAAGAAATACCAAACACAGAGAGATGGATGCTGCATCTACTAAAACAAAGTGGGGTTACTCGACAGGAATGCTGAAATCATCCCCATTCATAAAGCAAAACATGTCACCTCCTACTCTCCATATCCTACCTCTGGGGACTGCTTTCTGGCACTGATGTAGTTCTTGCTAAAGTTGTCTTTTTTTNTTTTTACTTTTTTTTTTTTTACTTCGTTAGTGACACTTTTCCTTTCAAATAAAATATTAAAAAAGGTTATAACTGTAAAAAAACCTATCATATGTAAACTTAACAATTAGGGTTTGGTAAGTTCTCGTACCTAGTCTGTGAAAAGCCTCCAGCCAGACCGCAGAATGGAGTGTTTCTCTGCAGAGCTTCAATCTAGCTACATCACCTGTTAAATATCAGTAGTATGAAGATCCCATGTCTAGCAATAAAACCTTTCTTGTGTTTCCATCCTCTTTATCACTGACCTATTGAAACCCTGACATGCTGTGTTTCTATTTTATTTACATTCTGGTCCTCTCATGTCACAGAATTAAACATCTGGCCAAGGAAGGCAACAAAAGGTGTTAAGAAGGTGTGTGTTTGACAGAACTGCTTTTCAACAAGTCTCTTTTCCTTGGACTCCAGTCACTGTTTTTATAGAGCTTATTGTTCTGTTGAACCATGTTTTCTTTGCAGCTTGTACTTCATTCAATGCCAGACCCAAATGGTGCTCCAAATCCTGCAAACGGAAGAGTAATTTCATTAATTTGTTATGTTTTTACAGCACAAGGTTATACGAGTCAAACCTAGAAGGCTCCAGGACATCTACAATCTCTTGGCCACTTCAGAAGTTAAACAAGTCTTACATAAATTAAAAGTAGCATAATAAGCTGATGAAGAAAAAAAGAAGCTTTGAAAAGCAAAACAAGACTTGTGTCATTGCCCTTAGTGAAACATTCAGCTTTCTTTAGTACATCCAAACCCTTTAATTCTTCCCATCTGAGAAGGAGCTATTCCCACAGGAAGTGGACTTTCTACAAACTCATTTTTACATTTCTGTGAACTGACATACCAGTTTTAGGCTAGAAGAACAATGTTGTCATATTTTACACAAATACCTCAAATACCTGGAATGCTTTCCAATCATGTTTTAAGAAACATGTCTAACATTTGTCACATGTTACTTCTTCATTTAACATTGATTGTGAGATAAAGAAATGCATGATTCAGTACTTTGTCAGAGCTTGGATTTCTTCCAAGAAGTTGCCGAAGATCAGTAAGTACCGCACTGCAGCCAGGCAGATGTCTGGAAGTTGTAGTAGCTGGTAAATACAGTTCATGCAATTTCAATTATTTTGTCTGCATACACTAAGTTTCAGACCCAATGTTTGGTTAAATAACCCGTGCAGGAAATAGCAGGTTACAGTTTCAACCAACAGGATCCGTTCCAATTCCTCTACAACACACACATTTTTCTAGGAATGCAGGCATACCCTATAGACTACAAAATGAACCTCCAAAGCATTACCTGTATTTTACATTCTGCCTCCACAAGCTGCAACTTGGTCTGGGCCAGCTCAAGCTCCATTTCCCTCAGCTGGTTTTTCAGCATTTCCTTCTCCTCATCTGTGTCCTCATCTGAACCGTCCTTGGCAGAACTAGCAACCTTCACACGGCCTTCTTTATTGAAGAACTCCCGGCAATGCTCACAGTCATCCACTTTTTGCTAAAGTAAATACCTGATTGTGAATGCTTGCATTGAAGTGCTGGTGATATGATCAAAGCCTTTTCCTGCCTCTGCTCTGGAAGAGCAGCACAACACGAAAGGGACCACTAATGACTTCCAAACTCAGGAACTTTTGGGAAAGCCCCGCCAAGCAAGAACTCCTGCCACCCCCCCCAGATTTATGGGCTCTAGAAACACTGCTGTATTTTTGGTAAAACTGTATTGCTACAATAACGGGCCCTGTACTGCCCACATGTTACTTCATGGTAAAAGACAGTCAGAGAAATCTCCTCCAGAAAAAAAGACCCCTCAAAAAAATTAAGTTATTATTGCCCAGCATCAACATTAGTATGTAACCAACATAGCATGGGAGAGAGCTGACAGTTATTCATCTCTTCTCCAAGATCTCCCCCTTATAATCTACTTTCCAAAACTGTACGTCACTAAGGAACTCTCTTTCAGCCACCATTTTAGTAATGAAATAAATTGTGTGCTTGCTGTTACGATTTTGCTAAGAGATTTAAACATTGTAGACTGTGGATCTATCTGGTTTCTTACCCGTATTTTCTCAATTTCAGCTTTATTTGCTGTCTGTTGCTTTTCCAGTCGCTCACTCAGCTGGGAACAAATCTGACAAGGAAAATTATGTTACCAGGCCATTTATAAATGTAAATTTCCTCCCAAATGAATGCTAAAGCACAAATAAATGCTACAGGAATATTAACACAGATAGTCTGAGGGCTCTTAGAAAGCCATGAAAATTGGGATACTGCATTAAGTTGTCTCATTGTACCTATTCTCATTCTCTACATATTCTTCTATGCCCACAGGAAAAGGTGCAGTTTCAACCTAAGTTATTAGCAGTTTGGCCTGGCTAAAGGAGCCAGAAAAGGTTAGGAATAGCATGGCTCTTTTTGGTTGCCTTTGGGATAAAAGAACCAGGCAAGACAGCCAGAGTAGTCAAAAAACCAGTTCATTCCTCGAGACCTGTGTGATGCAGCCTTAAGAATGTTTTCAAGGTTACGGGCCCACCAAAAAGATACATGAATTTGCTCCCTTGATACCTTATGATCAGGAGCTTGAATTCCAAAGCAAAATCTTTGAAAGGAAAAAGGCATCTTTTTTACTTCTTAAGTGCAGTTACCATTTGATTGAAGAAGGGGAGCTGGGAGAGAACTTTTTTTTTGGAATGATGTGAACCTTTGATGTACAAGAGCCCACTGGAACAATGTTAGGCTGTAACCAAGGCTGTGGCGACTGATGACCTACAAATACCTACATCAGGGGCAAACAGAACTGACCACCAAGCATCAGGATCTCAGAAAAAGAAAAAGCAAAACCAACCACAAGCTTCCCATTTGAAACAGCTAAAATGCCTCCTCAAATGCATGGCACAGATTACACTTATTTTCAGAAATCTCCTAAAATACCTGAGAAAGTCTTGCAATTTGATAGCAAACCACATTGTCATTAAGTTGTACTTACCTGTTTGTAGTCACCAATAATAGAGCTGTTCTTTTTGATCTCTGACTCTGCCTTATCTAGTTCCCTACGACACATTTCCTTCAGCTGCAGAAAAAAAAAGTGAAAGGTTTATATATTTGTACAGTCTGAAAAATAACCAGGTGGTATTTCCTCCTTCTCCTCAACTTCACTGCTGTACTCTACACCAGGGAACAACAGTCTAGCTCAGCTCCATGCAGACAAGGAAAAGCTGGACTTTGGTGGCCATCATTGTTAGAAAAATTGACTAGCTAAGAGAATAAAGTATTAAAAAAAAAAAAAGTGCTGACAGCTGAAGTCCTATGCTGCCTCTCTGTGCAGCAATCTCTGGCACAGTCTGTGCCATTGTGATTTCAAGTTAAAAATTCGCTACCCTATATGAAGCGCCTGGCAGGAAAGTGAAAAATTCTGCTTTGCTGACGTCCTTTACACTACAGAAGAGGGACAAACATGACTTAGAACATTAAGCCCTTCCCACACTTGTCACTTTTTTTTTTTTTAAATTTGTGTACCGCACAGAAATGTGAAAATGACAGAAATGCCCCTAACCTGAGCTGATTCTTCTTCTAGGCGCCTCTTTTCTTCTTCTGCATCAATCAACTTCTGTTTGGTCATTAGCAGTTCCTTATTCAGAGCATCTGCCTTTTCCTCCGCCTGAAACACAAAGAGTGGAGTACAGCACTGAAGAGAGGCTTTCTTGCCGTGCCGATGCTGCTGGGCAGCCATGGGCACAGGCTCCAGTAGGACACAGCCAAGATAGCAGTCTTTTCATTCTTATTAATAAGGGTCTGTTAATTGTTATTAATAACAACAAAACTTTATTCTGAAAATTATTTTTCTAAAAATTACCGTCTGCAATGGCAAAGCAGCAACAAATCAAAATTAACAAAGTATACCACTACACTCCATCACTCCAAAACTCCTCCTTGATTTCAGTGATTAGTTTTAGCAAAACTGGAGTAGGGGTTGCTCCAAAAAAAAATCCAATAACAGAAATAAGTTTTGTTTTCTCGTCCAGACTGGAAGTTGACCAATACATTTTGAAGACAACAAAAGGCATAGAACAGCTCATAATGTGCAAGATCGCTAAAAGACTATAACCAGCTTAGACCTAAGTTCATTTTGCAAACATTCAACCTTGCAATGAAAACAGAATTAGTGAAAAACGCCTCTAGAACATTTAAAAAATACCCCCAGAACTCTGACACCTACCAATGGATGTGATACCATCTTTATTATATCACCCAGAAAATACCGCATGAAAAAACTTAGCTGCCAAAGCAAACGTAAGAGTCAGACCCCTCTCTCCTTTCCTCCTTAAAGAAAAGAGATGTCCCACCAGAAACCAACCATACAATCCTTTTTTACTGCAGTTTTTTAAGAATAAAGATGTATTGTTGAAAAATCTCTGGCTCTTCATAAACCACTAAAAACTCTGCAAAGTTAAGACACCTTTTCCTGTCTTACACGCAGCAACGCCGTACTTCCCAATAGGTGTATGAATTCTACATAAAAATAGATCAATAACTCAACTGATGTATAAAATCTTCAGAAAGTAGCTGTTCCAATTCCCTTCAAAGGAAGAAAATCAAAAAGGGAATTTTAGTCCCTTAAAGTCCTGCTGATCCTTTAAAACAGATGGCAAAGGCAAAGAGAACGTCTTTTCATTATACACGGTTTTTAAGCTGTTTTAAAGTTAAAGAAAACTGGGATGTGGGAGTCCAACAACAGTACAAAAATGAAGCCTATTTTCTGGTCTAGTGCAAAGGATATTAAGGAAATTCTTGTATTTCCAAATGCTTTGCTTTGATCTTTTAGGCTGGAAGATTTCAGACATGTCATGAAGGTATTAGAAAAGGTGTGTTAAACAATGTCCTTTGGTACTTTTCTTTCAGGACATCTGGCTAGTAGAATGAAACTTATAATTTCAGGATCCAATTAAAAGAATTAATCAGGGTCCTAAAGTAGGATCAAACCTACCTATCTCCTCTTGGGGGATAACCCAAATGCTGCCAACATCATTTACCACCTTTGAAGGCATGACTATTATATATCCAATGAGGTACCTCAAAGATTTTGCTTAATTTTGTTCCTCTCTCAGCTCTCTATTTAAACGAATCAATGTAAAAGCATAACTGTGTCTCATACAGGCTCAAGCAGCCACAAACAACGGTTAATAGCTGATACAAAAAGCTTCTTCAGTACATTTTTTTGCTGGAGTCCACCGCTGGGCAGTCTGCATAGCCTTCTATGAGCTATCTTTAATGAAGTGAAAAGGTATAGGTAACAAGAACTGAACATACCAATGCTTTCTGAAAACCCTGCTTCTCGAACATACTTCTATGATTCACAGATTTTAACACTAAAGAGCAGTAGATGTAATAAACCTGAAAGTAATAAACCACACCTCATTAAGAGCAACATTCACCCATTAGCATCAACATTTACTATGAATATTTCTCCAACAGCAAGTTTCCAGGAGACCATGGGAAACCTTAAATTCTCTGAAGCAGATAAGCTGAAACATTTTAAAGCCTGTCAACTGCTGCACTGCATGATTTTCAAAAGTCATCTTCCTTTGAGATTTCAGAAATGCACTTATCTTGGTAGAGAACAGGAATGGCAAAACACGAGCACTTGAACTCTTCCCCTCATCTCCCCAAGCAGATAGACTAAATGCGTTCTAGCCTACCACGTGCACTACAAATGCCAGTATCTTCGTGTCTCTGCATGTCCTGTTAAAAAAGGCATACCCTAATAAAAACTCCCAAACATGAGTATGTAAAGAAAGGAATGGGGCAGCAAGCTTAAAAAAAATCCTGCAACACAAAGCAAACCGTAAGTTTCCTCCTGAGAGCTCTACTGATATGGGAAACAACCCAGGATGATGAGTTCAGATGGGCAGATTTCAACAAGCCAAATGGAAACCACAATAACATTTTCAGAGTTGCCTAAGGTACCTGAGAATCTGATTCCAGCAAGAGCCAGACAGACTCAGACTTTCAAGTTTATTAGGCACCTTGCAAAAGCCTGTCTGCTCTGAAATCTTATTCATAAGAATACCAGTTGAAGGAAAACAGAATACAGCATCCATGCTATTACCTCTGTGACAATTCAAAGACTTGACTTAGCTCCTGCTAGACTTTAATATACATAGAGAAGAAAGCAACCACTCAAGTACAGGCTCAGAACCTCTCCTCTCCCTCAAGTTACTCTGAATGCTTTTCAGAGTAATTAGTAGTATTTCAGTCACCAGCCCTGTTTCCTGTGGACCTCTGAGACAGGCCTATACATCATCAGTCTGTAATAAGGAAGCTGAGGAAAAGAATCCTATCCCACCCAAATAAAAAATACTCTATGTATCTCTTCTCCAATGAGAGGAGTAATGAGGAGTTAGCTCTAGTACCTTGTCTCCACTAGACAGCATAAAGACATGTCTTACATTATCTAAATCTTTTCGCAGAGCAATCTTGCTAGTCACCAGTTCGTGTGCAAGATCATCATTTTCTTGCTCAAGCCTCATGTTTGCTTCTTGCAGGCGCCGGTTTTCACGCTGTGGGGAACAAAACAAAAGAAATCAAGAAAAGGGTCTTCCCAGGTGTTTGTCTACGAAACACAATGCTTACTGTGCCTGAGCACAAATGCCTGCCATGTATCTTAAGTATGCAAAGACAACTCTACCTGCATAAAATTCAATGAGGACAAAACTAGCTAGCCATATTGTAAAGATAAAATAAAGTAAAAAAAAATATTAGCCTTGAGAAGAAACCACGTATAAATAACTCTGCTCAGCTACTGCTTGTTGAGCTACAGAAATTATTTTGAAGAATGCAATAGTAGGGGTGTCATTCTGCCATCAGTACCTTGCCAGGAGGTTCCTACTAGTACGGATTTTCTTGGCTCAAAATAGAATTTGCATGCTGGAAATAGGTGAGAGAGGAGGATCCTGGGAAAACCACTCTATTTTCTCCTGTTACAACTCCCAGCACACAGACAGATATTGAAGAAAGTTTACATAAAACTTTTCAGCTTAAAATATATAAAATTGTAGGGGTGTGTATGTTTGTATTAATGTGTTATGTATATGCATACATAATTTAATATATAAAATTTATTCCTATATTATATTTATTTGATAAATAAAATATTTATAAAATTATATACTTACCGTAACATGCATCATTTGAAATTAGGGAGAGGAGTGAAGGCAGAGTTATAAATGGAAGGCAGAGTTATAATCAAGTAGGCATTTTCTTTCTGTTCATGGCTTTTGGTGCAATCAGCATGTTACACAAGTGCTAGAAATTGGCTCTAGTGAAACAGTTGCATAAGCCCAAATATAAATTCATACTATTCCTTTTTTTATGGTGAAGGTGGGCTTACAACAACCCCATCCCAAGTAACAGTGCCAATATATAGAGACTCACTTCATGTTCAGGTAGCCGATTCCCCTGTTGTATCCATATTGGTCCCGAAACAAAGAAAACAGCTCAAAGAAAAAGGAGTCAAAGTAGGAACTTCCTGCAGGTACCGTGTGTTAAATCAGACACAGGTAGGTAAGCGTTACCTCAAATCGTTCTATGGGATCCTCCTGTTGAGCTTGCTGCTCTCTCATGGTATGATATTCCTTTTCATATTTCTTCAGCTTCTTCTGGCTAATCTAAATTAAAGCAGCCCATTAGTTCCTGCCCAGAACATCAATAAAAGAACACAATTCACAAAGGGTTATGGTACAAGCTTTAGGCAACTCCTGCCTTCTACAAAACACAGCTAATATCTTCACTCAAGTTTGAGTATCAAACCCTTAGACATGGTCAAAAATTCTATTCCACTCAATATAATGACAGAAGCATCCCTTCCTCTTATCCTTTTGTGGAACATAGAAAAGTTTTTTGAAAGGCATCCACAGGAGCATCCTACCTGAGTTTTCCTTGGTGCTGTGCAGCTATTTGATGCTACAAATACTACAGTGGCTTAGCATAACAGATTGCCTCAAACCCCACAAGATGTGTTTAATTTTTGAACTAGCATGATGCTGGGGTTTCTTCAGCTGCTTTTTCAGCTGTAACATTTATCATCATGCAGAAGTGTTTGGTTTACTTTACATGAGACTGCAAATGCTGAAAGGGCAAGTGCAGGCTCAGCTGACATTTCTGCGAGTGTCACTCAAGCTCAGCAGAAAACAGTCCGGTCCCAGAGTTGCTTAGGTGTCTCGGCAAGCAGCAACAACTCAGAAGCACGTATGCTCTGTCCCCTGCTGCTCCGGGATTCGGAAGGCTGGAACTCTGTCCTCAGCTCTGACAGACACACACCACTAGGGAAGTGACTCTCTCAGGGTCCCAGTTTCCCCTTCTGTGAGAAGGGAGAGAAAGGTGCTGTTGAATTCAATATTTTGTGCACAGTGTTCAAGTCCTACAGGGACAGAGAACACAAGAGAACCTGTAACAAATCCTGACCAGCACCTTTCCTGGTGTCACCTGTGCCATATGCTACAATTGTTTAGCAACACAGACCATGCCAAGACCACTGTGAGCGTTTCACATGCAAGTTAGTATGCATCTAAATTAAATCTCTTGTATTAAAAGTTGCTGCCAAACCTTTATTATTATTTCAGTAAACCAAATAAATTAAAAAGCTATGGCCATGTTTTCCTCCTTAAAAAAATGTCTGAGAAAAAAAAAAACATGTCTGAGAAACATGTTAAACAAATTTTACATGCATAAATGACAGGCAGAATGGAAAACATGTTTAGTTTCTCTTGTCTTTGGTTCTATCATTAACAACCTCACTTGAAATGAACTGTAGAAAACTGGTAGCTAGGCTCCCTCTAGTGAGAGCTGCACAGAAACATTCCACCGTACTTCAGCTAACATTTTTTTGGAGATGCCAGCCCATTTCACTGGAGTCAGTCCAGCCACATAACAACTGCAGAAGTTATTCTTACTAAGCACTCCAGACAAACGCGCAGAATATTAACCCTTTACTGACAATGAAGCCAGTAACTTCAGTAGATTATTTCACTGCTCTGCCCCTGCTGAAACACTGCCCAAATTATTGGGTTTCATACACCAAATCTCAAGCTATGTAAAGGTTAAATCTTGAGAAGTGAGGCATCCAGCCACGGGAGAGAGAAAAGGAAGGAAGGCACACCATTGTATTTTCATCTCCTACTTTTCCAAGTGCATCAAACCAGTTTTGCCTCTAGATACCAATAATGAGGTGATACTGAGAAGATTTGCTATTGTCACCGATTCTGGACATTGGAGCCCTAACGGGAACCACGCCCTGGGGAAGGAAGTCAGCGAGGCCTTTGGGTTTGCATGGTGACAGAAAGCAGAAATGAACACTGAAGTCCCACCACAGTTTTCCAGGGGCACAGGAGGCAGCAGTAACTCTGTTAACATTTGACTGCAATGTTGAGGAGTGACTTTAAGAATACAGTGTTGTCTCAAGCTGATCATTTACTGACCTCCTTTCCAGCAGAATGCTGCTGTAATTACAATGCCTTAGCCAGGCTACTTCCCCCTTCCTATAAATGATTTATTTTGACATCAGGCCCTTTTCTGCACAAAAACACTTCCAGATACAGAGCCGGAGATTTCTACTGACAGCAAAGGACTTACATTTTAGGTCAAAGAAAGCAATTATGTGCAGCACTCCCATCAGGGGCAACACACACGGATGTGATACAGAAGGGTTCAGCATCTGTGCAGAGCCCAGTAGTGCAGTCTGTACTTTCTCCATAACCTCCCATTTAACCCCCCCGAAAACACAGAGCACCCGAGGAAGGAGTGGACAACCTTGCTGTGTACCGCTCAGAGAAGACTCTTTGCTTTAACTACTTCACATGGCACTGGGAATGCAGGGAATTTTGGCAGAGTGGGAAGAGGAATAAGTTGTTATTCAGAAACATGAAAGGCAAATGCACTCATTACACATGATCTTAACCAGATGCACGTGCAATATCTAATTTGTGGCTAATGTTAAACGACTGCAGAGCTAAAATAGCTTACTTTATTCTTGATTATTCTGTAATTTCTACACTTTTTTCTATACATACGTATATATATAAAAAAATATATATACGTGTATATATAAGATATGCTTCAACTCTGTGCAGAATACCGCTATGCGTACTGCTACTACGCCAGGAGTACAAGATGCCTTGAATGTTAACATACTAGGGAAGTTGTGTATTTATGCACTGATGCTAAAAAGAACTCCTCTAGTGAATTTTAAGGAAAAATGATATTTTGAACCATACCACTGTATTTGGCTAAAAATTAATCCACATAAAACTGTAAAGAAAGAATCACAGCTTCCTTAAAATACACTAAATAAATTATCAAAGCTCCATTTTAGAACTCAATCGTTACATCTATAAAGAGGAATCAATAACTTCCTAACTGTAACTTTTTTTGGAATTTTCACTTTGAGAGCTTATTCCGAAGTGCCCATATAAAGCTTTAGTTACAATATTAACTGATTAGAAAAGCAATTGCCTTTCAGCTGTGAAGTAATGCAATATCTGCTATATATAACTAAAGTCTTAACGTCAAAGGCTAGAACTTTTATTTCATATAGTTATATTTAAGAAATAGGGCTTAGTGGGCAACTGAAATCTAAAAAAACCCCCACAATCAAGCAAAAAAAACCCTCCACTGTTTACCTCAGTAGTTCAAACATATAAGAGACCTCACAGAGCTCTCTGAATAAATTCTATTAAGAAAACGGGAATTACTGAGATTAATTCATTTATGGGACAGCATCTCTCCAGTCTAAAGTACACACCGAACTCTAGTTTCTATGTTTCTATTCTGTTCAAAAGAAGGCTCCTACAGGGATCAGAGATGACATTTTACTGTGATACATGGTTTCTGTTATATAAGTCAGAAATCTAATTATCATCAGTATTTCCTAAACATTGACTGTTTGAACAGTTCATCAATGATTTGTGGGAGAAGTCAAACAGCTGTGATGACCACATTAAAAGACAGTAGATTAGCTTGCTAGCCTCAGAACACCCTCGCAGAAAGCAGTAGGTACTTAGAAAAGATTCATGTTCAGAAACATCTGCACACCAAACACCATACGGTACATGTCAGAGCTCTACTTCCAACCAGCGTGTCTTAGCACTTGTTTCCAGCACCCAAAGGAAAAGCCAAGAAGGAAGCCAATACTGTAAACCTCCCACATGGGCTGCTCATGAAAAACAATGCTTTTTTGCATTATTAAAAAACTTCAGCTAACTGTGGCAGCACTAGACAACATACCACTCAGCCAGCACTTTGTTTAATTTCATATAAAGTAGACCCTCTTTAGACTACAAAGATCGTAACAGATTAACCTGTTATTGTCAGCTACCTTGAGTACAAGTGAAAGAGTCTTGAACGGGAAATTAACTTAAAATGCTTTTTAAAAAAGTGGCATACATCCCCCACCATAAAACAATGACAAATCAAAACACCACACAGGGAATACATAAATCTCAAAGTAATTTCCCTAGCTTGACTTGCAAGAAATTTTAAATGCCAAATCATATTCCTTCATCTCCCTAGAAGGTCTGTAAATCAAACAATGCATTTTTTAATGAGCTCCCTATTGCAGTACATAAACATCACATGCACCCACAATTAAAAAGAACCATATTCTGTCTGAAAGATGACATTCTGTTTCTGCATTATTTACTCTCTTTTAAATGAAACCTCCCCACTACCTCTCAATGAAAGATAGTACCCTGTTTGCAGCTACTACCGGAGAAAGATTTCATCGAAGAACCACAGAGATGTCCGCAATTATTTCATGTTAGTGCCACTAGTCATTTAAGCTTTTTTTTTTTTTTTTTGAAGTAGTCTGATTTTTAGTAGCACTGAATATTGCTTTCTGAAAGCCACTCTGTTTTTGAGTTCTCCAGGTGGGCCCATATCACTCTGACAATCTTGGGGCTTTACTGTGTTTCACTGTAAAGCATCTGCAACGCATTTGCATTTGGACAAGCGAGTTGCAAAGTTAAATATGGAGACAGAAACTGTACCCATTAAAGATATGCTTGCAGTTGCTATCACCACATCTTTACCTTCATATTACATGCTAATTCCATCAGCTTTTTTGCATTTTCTTCTGAACGATATCTCTTGGGCAGCTGTACACGGAAGAATTTTAAAGCCCCTTCAAAGTCAGTCAGTAACAAATCATCCTTGGTAGTCTAGAGACAAGGAAAGAAAAAACAGTAACTGCAAAGCAAATTTTGTACAATTACTGAATTCCCAGAGACAATAACGCAACAACAGTTTTGTAAAGCTCCAAGAACGTAACTACTTTTTAACCTTCTGCAAACAGTGTTTGTTTCTATTTCTGCAACCTTCCATTTCCCCGCCACCCCACCCTCAAAAGCAGTGTGCTGTACAGGGCATGCTAGACAACAGCACATGTAACACAGGAAGTTGTTAGCTTTTTTTAAAAAAAAAATCATAATATTTTTGTAACAGGCATCTTAATTTTTTATATTGTGCATGATGATGCATAAAACACAATGTAACATTGGATACTCACTTTTAATAATCCCAGTGCAACGTTAAAGATAACACTTATTCCCTGGAGAGAAAAATGATGACAAAATAAATTAATTTCTCAGTATTTACAAGCCTAGATACTAATTTATTTGGTGGGTTTTGTTGTTTGTCTCATTTCTGTGAAAGGGAGGACCAGGATACAAGTGTAACCAGGTGCTATATTAAATCAAAGGCCCAGAGAATAACTTTGCAAACAATTAGGAAAGTATCTTTACTGGATAGCCATTATAGATAGCAAAACAATGTTTCAGCACGGGTTTTACTGTCTCCTTAGTAGTTTGAATCTCTGAAATGATGAAGGCACTGTTGTGTACTTTATTGTATTTTTTAGTGACTAGTTGGTCAGCTCAAGATCATTTAATTTTCATATAGCAACTTCTGAAAACAGTGGATTCAAATGCAGCAATATATACATCAATATATTAAGTTCTGGTATTAACAATTGGGATAATTTGTGTAATGAAAAAGAAAGTGACTCACTTTAGGAGAGAGTCCCACATCATCTATTTTGCCACTACTTGTTAGAAGTGCTTTATTTATATTGCCCCATTAAATACGGTCTCTATACAGTAGCAGCATACACCTTCTTAAGGGTACCTTTTATAATCAAGACACATTGCTTATCTTATTTCAAGATTCTCTCTTTTTCCACTAAACTATTCTTTCACTATTACTTTAAGATGATAAAAAAACCCTTAAAACTTCACTATGAACACATTTACTATTTATGAATTGAATATGTGTTTCTAAACAAATAGAACTGATTTTCTCAATACCATCTGTTGCTTTCTATTACATTGGCACATGGACAAAGCAAGCAGCAAAAAGATACAGAGAAAGGATAAGAACATTGACCAGGAGATTTATGAACGCTGAAACCCTTCAGTAAAGGAAATGCAGACAAGCTGCCACTTCACAGTAACAACTGCAAATCCAACAAAGAATGGATGCAGAATGTTAACCAGTGAGTAAAAAAGCAAATCATTAAATAACTCAAGGATGCTTCAGTACAAAATGTGATTTGTTCACTTACGTTAATAAGCCCTGACTCAGAGTACACTACTTACCAGCACACTACCAAATATACTGTTCTAAACATGATTGCATACTAAATCTCAATGTAAAGAATTTTGTTCTCTAAATATATGCTGTGAAGTATAAAGAGACTTCAAGTTTCCAGGAGAAAGAGCTCCAAGCTTGTGAGATTACCAACATGAGAGTTAGCTGAGCAATTTTATACGCAATGGCCTCCATGCAATAATATTCTAGAAAAAAAAATAAGTTATCATTGCGTATAATACAATTTAACAACAGAGGAATCCACATATTTGTAAATTAACTCTCATCCCATGAGCACTGTACAGAATCTCACATAGATTCAACAGTGTTATAAGAAATAGGAGATTATAATCTTTTACATAGATATTGACTCCCAATTTATATCTTTAAAATGCTGAGAATTCTTTTTCATTGCAGAAACATAACACTTCTACATAAAAATAATTATCATGTGCCTAGCTCTGAAAGAACAGATAGTAACAAGGACATGGATCAAGATAGCGAGAAACTGTCAAAAGTTGATAGCAGTACAAGTCTCCAATTGTAACACATACCTCACATAAGAGTAAGTCAATAATATGGAAGACCATGTAGAGAGGGAATTTTGCAGTGAACAGGGTAAGGAACCACTGGGAAGCATACATGTGCGCTTCAAGGCTAATGTCCAGAAAGTGGTTATACAGATCAGGAATGTATTCCTAGTAATAAAAAAACCACATAAATACTGAATGTTAATTTATGCTATTTTGGAACAGTAGCTGAAATCCCAAAGTAACAGAAGTAGGGTAGAGTGACAATCAGTGCAGCAAGGCAGGCTTCTGTATCCACCCATGCCTGACGAGACAGCCGCCTGACATGCTGAAGGACCTTCTAAGGATGCCGAAGGTTTGCCCCGGCATGGATGCTCAGAAGGACACTATATCACATGCATAATGAGTGCAATCTCCGAGCTCTCACCTTAGCAGGAAACCCAGCCAGTGGATGTCCTGACACTGCAAAGCCACTCTGTGGTGTGCCTGCAGTGAGCTCAGAAGTCACTGCTACGCCAGGCCATACGAGACCCACTCCAACTGGTCAGACATGTCTGCCTTCAAACTTACTGCGCACTGCCAGCAGCATCAGATTGGTCTCAAGTCAACATTCTCTACTCTTAAAAAACCTCCAATATGGATAGTCCTCACTCTTCATCCTTACTAAGAGGTCACAAACACTATTCACATATAAGATAAATTACTAGTTTTGAATTGCAGGCTCTGATCCGTTCACTTCACGCAAGTTTGAACACCTACCTGCATGAGGCGCTCCAGCTGATAGAACTTGCAGTGCAAATCTTCAAAGTTTTGTTTGAAAAGTTCCCTGAGTCCATAATCAAACATAATTTTGACCAGAACACTGAAAGCTTGCTCCTCAGGCATCTGTGAGAAAGGAAAGTGTATTTACCACAGAGCATTTAAATCTTTCGTATCGGTTCCATTTGCCCTTACTTCCCTTCTCCTCCCTCTTACAGAAAGGCCAAATTGTCATTACTTTTTACTCTGGCCCTATCAGGTTTAAAAGTAAACAAGAAAATTAACACACAAAATGAGGTCTAGTGTTGCAAACGGCATTTCATTCTTATTCTGTGAAATAAACCACCTCTCAGTCGCCCAACTAAAAATACATCTTTCAGACATCAAGACCAAAGCAGTTTCTTGGTGTCTTTGCTCCAAATCATGTCAGAAGCAGAATCCTACAGATTTTGATCAGCCTAACCCCTTGTCACCTACGTAACTAAGACAGAAGCAGTATTACTAGAGGATGTTAAACAGGACCTTTCCCTTATTCTTAATGGTATATTTATCTTTTTAAATGACATTATTACATTTGATGTTTATTTATTAGATGACATGAGTAAGAGAGACCAGTAACTGCTAACGGAAGTTCCACATATCACAACTCAGCACTGGTTTAGGAAAGGTCAATAGCCCTTTCCTGCCAAAAACTGAAGAAACACTCATCGTGGCTCGTCAGTGTTTAGACATTTTTCCCTGACATCAAAATTCAGTTTCCATATTTCCATAGTAAAGTCTGACTTCAGGTCAATCACTTGTTCCTGTAAAGGACGAACATTCATCTCAAGTATTCTATTATTAATCTGCAGATGGAGTTTGTTAAAACTGAAAACTTTGCTGAGACATTCCAAACTGGTAGTGAAGGAATCGCAGAAATTTAATTTCCTTTTCTGCAACATTTTTTTTTAATATTTATTTTCCCTAGCAGCCACACTCCAAAGGCTGACTTCAAAGAGAATCAAATAAAAAGAAACGTATTTGAAATTTAGCCTTTTTAAATGCATACATTATTCCCAAAAGCAACAGCTATTGTTAAAGAAAGAACTCTAAAACAACACATGGTTCATTCTTGACAGTGAGTCTCTCTAATGCAAGGGATATTAAAAAAAATGGACATATGACAATGAAAAAGCTAAAAGAAAGCATGTAAGTTTCAGTAAAAACATTCAGTTCTCCTATCAGAAAGTATCACCCCTCTTGATCTGATTCAGTGTAGTAATAAAGAATTAATTGCTCATCAAGTAAATATTTCAGATTACAGTTACAAAGAACTAAAAGGTTGTTATCATTAGTCATTTGGCTTTTGTTTCAAAAGAATGGAGTTTACAATCTTTTCTACATCCTCCACTGTCTTAACATTATGGAAAATACTCCACTGAAGACCAGACTTCCTCTTCCACTGAAAACTGCAGAGACGTCTTCATACTTAGTTCTCTCTGGTAGCAACGATCACTAAAAAGCAGCTGGGGAAAAGAAATCTCAAAACACTTCTGGGCTTAGGAACTCTGTTCAGTTTCAACTACCCAAGCTTGCAATAGAAACACTGATAAAAAGCAGACATTACATTAAAAAAGAGCAGTCTATAAATAATTTGTACAGATTTCTAATCCTCTCATATTTCCCAAGCATGAGTTGAACCTAAAACTTTTGCTCCTGATATTCAGTAACCATAAATCTCTCTAGCTTCTGAACACGCAAGCAATTAAAGGATATTACTCTGATGAGATCACTTCTACCAACAACTAAGTTTAAAAAAGCATAATTCAGTATCTTAAAAAAAAAATTAGATTATTGTATCCTTCACCAACCTCTAAAACCAAGAAGCACAAAGGCCTACAACAGCGTGCATAGGCAGCATATTGTTCAAAGCACTCAGACCTAGTGAACTGACATCCCATCAATATCATAGATACACTTCTGTGTATACAAGACATATGGCAATTACCATCGATATTTGACTGATTCCAATAGAAATGTCTTCTAAAAAGCTTAAATCTGGCCTTGAAACCCTTTAACAGAAACATTTACAGTGTTGTCTTATACAGAAACATTTACAGTGTTGTCTTATACACAAATTCCATGCCTACTAGTGATCATGAATACAAGCCTGTAGAGTTTCAAATGGAAGGGGTCCTGAAACAGAAACACAGTGAAATGAACGCTGACTGTAGACAAGACTCGTTACGAATACCATAGTAAGTTTTAAACAATGTCCTCTTCTCTGTCTAAAATCACATTATTATTGACCAACATTTAAGTGGGTAGGTGACCTGCAACCCTACTAGTTCAGGAGTTAACAACGTTTGTTCTAGGCAAGTGGAACAATATTTATTCTTCAGCTTAAAACAAATGGAGGAAAAAACCACCACTTACATGTAGAAGCAGCACAGCAGCAAGAAACGATTGGCCTTGGCAGTAGCCAATCTCTTCATCATAGACAGAGTAGGCCTAAAAAAAGAATCAAGACTTTACAGCGTATCTGTCTCGAGCTACAAACACAAAGAAAACAAAACACTGCATTGAACATAGCTCCATAGAATTTTCACGGGGTGCAGTTGCCATTCCAATGAAGGGATAACCTGTATGAAAATCAAACTGTGATATATAGTGGCAGTGGCTGGTTACGGTGATGCACCAAGACCACTGCAGCCTATTACACCACTTCTCTGAGTGCTTTTACCTCTAAACAGGTGCTACAGGGATGTTAGGAAGAGGAAGAAACACTAGGAACACAAAAGAAAGACTGCTGGAAGCTTAAAACATTCCAGTTGAGATAACTGAATACAACAAGCTGTCCATTTTTGCTAATTTCTTCCTTTTAATAAGCAATTTCAATGCATGCCTATGGCTTTACAACATTTATGGGAGGTACAGAGTTATCTCCAGTTTTAAAGACAACTATGTATGACAACAGCTTATGGCGTACATGACACATGAAGGACACATCCAACATCAGCACATTTCTTTTTCAAGAGACAACATCACCGTGATTTCCTGCATGTGTCCCTAACTTTGCCAGAACAACTCGGACAATATTGACAAGCAGGGAGCATGCTGCCACCAAAGGTGAGCTGCTCTTGATCAGTATGGAATTAGCCCTCATCTCCATCACAGCATATAATTTGTCCAGCTTGATCCAGGCTGACATGTCTGGAATCACATGAAGTCTCTATACCAAACACTTTAGTGTTCAGGAATCCAGAAGGGCTTATTGCTTTAGGCCTCCTATCTGAATGGCACTATAACCAGCTAAATACCTACAGTGAAGAACCAGACTGAGTCCAGTGCCAGAGTCTGTCTCCATGACACGGTTAACTGTAATACATACACATTCTTCTCAGATAACAGTTATGTCTGTTAATGATGTTAAATACAAGTCACCAAAACCAGCCAAGAAGAATTTAAAGAATACCTTGCATATTTTGTACAGGGAGTCCTGGCCATCTCCCCCAGTATCTTTAAAATAATCATGAGCAGGGAACGTTCGATTGATGTCTCGGGTGATAGCACTGTCTTGTGGAGACTCCTATTATGGGGGCGGAAAAAAAAAAAGTAAATTAAAACACATCAAAAGAATATAAATTACAATATGCTAGGACTGAGAGTTAGGAGATTGGCGTTGTGTTCTGTGCACTGTTCTAAATTTAACAAAACACAGTCAACTCAACCAGAACAGACTGCCTGCAGGCTGGCAGCTCCAGATCACAATCTTGATAGATTTCGTTACCTAAGCACATCTGAGAACGGTCAGTGAGTGACAGAAAAAGCACACACACAAAAGTGTTCCAGGACATTGCAATGCAGACAGCAGCCTTCCCTTGGAGACCTCTGAACGCAAATACTGCCCAGTCACATTTCTTTTATCTCACAACTGTGGCCAGTAACAGTCAATTGTAAGCAGCTGCATGCTGCTGTCCAAAATTGTGTCCCTTAGTTTCAGCTAGAGAAACCACTCTTCATCCCCTCCACAGAATTAGACAACAGAAAAGTAGAAAACTGAGTACGAGCCCAAGAAAGACAGCATCGTATAGTAAAACGTAATATAATGCAGGGACGGTTGCCTGTATGAGCTGGGCATTTCAGCATGAGGAAGATGGAACTTTGCCGTCTACACTGCTCTGATGCAATCAGTTTCAGATGCCTTAGAAGTCTGGAAAGCTGAACAATAACAAATAGCATACAATTAAGAAAACCAGTAAATGTGAACAATGGACTGAAAAGACCAATTGGAAGAAACACCAAGCAAGTCTGCATCAAGGGCAAGTCCTACACAACAGGCAGTGAAAACTCCTGGCAGAGATGAAAGGAATTTGACAAAGCATAACAATTAAATACAGTAAACAGTCAAAGGGAAACTTAGGGCCTTTTCCTCACGACTTTTATC
Source organism: Fregata magnificens (assembly GCA_013389945.1). NCBI lineage: Eukaryota > Metazoa > Chordata > Aves > Suliformes > Fregatidae > Fregata > Fregata magnificens. The sequence continues at coordinate 527,592 of WAAD01000482.1, read as the reverse complement.
TGAGTGATTTAAACACCAAATGATCTGCATGAAATTAGTTGGCAACGCTCACCTCAAACAGCCCACCCTATTAGGAATTGTCAGTATTGCCGAGGATGGCTTAGAAGGAATCCTAGTCCTACCTTGGAGAACTATCCTGAAAAAAGGTTTCCAGAATATGGAAGGAAGAAGTTTGTGTCAGGCACATCATGAGAAACCATAAGCATTTGTGAACAATGTCCAGCTTAACCTAATTTGCCCTCTACAACAGATTCACGTTCTGAATGGGAAAATAAGCAGGTGCCATTCCCACACTGAGGTCATCTTGGGTCTCTGCCAATGTTAGACATGTGACTGAGTGAGATGTTCTGATCCATCTCATCCAGTTCAGTTTGAAACTATTTCTAGTGCAGTCATTTAAGCCAGACCTCATAGCACTGCAAGGAAAAGTATCCTCTGAAAACATAAAAAACTACCCTCCCCCATTAGCAAATGAAGTAATTTGCTTATTTAGGAAGCCAATGGAAATAGTTCATACACATCATACGTCCTCCTTTAATACAGAGAACAACAATGAGAAATATATATATTTTAAAAACACACCCGAAACAGTGACACAAATGAAAAAAATACTAACCGGGCACACAGAAAATAGTTGTCAAAAGATGTGACACAGTTCCCAAAACCTTTACTTTACAAGGAACATTTATGCAAATTGGAAGTCTAAGCAGCTTCTTCCACGTGGATGGAAATGGGCTGCTGAAAGAGGCTGTAAAGTCTCCATCATCACAGGTCTTCAAGACTCAAGTCAACAGGGCTGTGAGCAACCTGACCTGATAAGACCTGCTTTGAGCAGAGGGTTGGACTAGATGACCTCCAAAGTCCCTTCCAACCTAAGTTATTCTATGAGTAGCATACAACAGAAATCACTCACTCAAGCTCTCTTTAGAACAATTTACCCAGCATGTAATAGGCAATTTTAGCGTGACTTTTGAATCTGAAATTGTGTTCACCATATTGAATTAAAAAATCTGAATTGACTCCTACAATTTCAGAACTATTTCTACAATTTTATGCCATGTATTGTGATTTCTGATTCAGATTTCAGACTTTGTATGGATGTGTTTCACCATAATGTCTTGTACCTTTTGAGGCAGTCATGACCCAGCTGTTATCAAGCTGATTACTGTAACCGTTGCTATTACCCAAATTGCCAAAATAAAACAGAAACAAAAGCCCTCAGTTTGTCTGTAGGTATTTCCTTTTTGCCTACGATTGGTCCCTCTTTCTACTATTTAAAAGATGACTTTCCTGGGCAGCTAGTGAGAGCAAGAGCTCCTTGGTAGTGGGAATAATCTGAAAAGATGCCACAATAATCATTAAGCAACCATTGCTAATGGGAGGGTCAAAGGTTCCCTTGTTAGGTGGCTTCCCTGGCAATCACTGAACACACAAATAAAAAAGCCAGTCTTCTTCACATGTGAGATTACCATGTAACAGTGCCCGGGTTAACACTGCAAACATACAAGATGCTTTGTGGAAGCAAATCAGAAGAGATGTTTTATTTTTAAAAGAAGTTTTACTATATCCAAATAATCCATGTTTCTATTAGACAAATAGAAAAAAGTTTAGAAGTAAAATATTTAGTAAAGAAGTACATGATGTAATCAGTGTGAAGATCATTAAACACAGCTTTTAGTTGATCTTTTTCTTCACAAAACGATTTTGCAAAACAGAACAAAATTACCACAGCGTGCTTGATTTTCTCTTCTGATTTTAATCCAAGGTTAATGCTCTTCTCTGTGGCTTAATACAGACATTTCGTTAGGAAAGCACTACGCTGCTATCAAAGTTATTGGATTGTTTTGGAAATTACAGCAAAAGTCTGTTCGGCATCTCAGTTTGATAATAATTAACATGCCAGAGAGGTCTGTCCCATTATAAGGAAATCAGAAACAAACAAAATCCAATGCTAAATGAATTTCATATAAATATAAACCTTTTAAGTCAACAAAGACAAGTAAGAGAATGGCTGGCTGTTAGCATCAGCTAGTTTTGCAAGTAGAGAAAGACAATACTCAGAAACAATTCTGAAAACTTTAAAGCATGTGAATACAGTCTTAGTGATAACTTCCAGTTTCTTAAAAGTTTGCAAGACTGAATTCCAGTAAAGTACTCTGCTTTGCAAGAGCACAGGTACTGTTCTCTGCTAATAGCAATTTGTGGTACCAAACAAGTGGGTTTCCTGAGTGTTACCTGTGTTCTGCTGCAATGGCAAAATAATCTTAAATCCACTTGCCTTTCAATCCACTTATTTAATAGCAGAGACCAAAGCATCTGGTTGGAACCTCTGAGGGTAGGCTTCTCAAACAAATCACTTATTATGGCTAAAGAGAACTAATTAGTGGTCTCCCTCTGGCTTTGCGTGACTTGTTCAGCACTTGACTCCTATGTTTCAGTACAATTCTTCAAGTAATCTGTAACGCTAGTTCCTGTAGCTGAAACATAGCTTGGGGAGAGAAAAATTAACGGAAATGATAAGGTTTAAAAAAATGTTTTTCAAACCGTGGCTTTGAAATCTCCCCATTAGTACAAACTGCTGCAATCCAAGCATTGTGTAACCTTTTCTTTACTCCTATTTTTATACCTTGCTGTGAGAATTGGCTCAATGGGCAATTTCTCATGCTTTCAGGGGACTGGGAACTGAAGGAAACCCTTCTGAACCCACACCCTTCACAAACTGGGATTGAAAAATAGAAAGCTAAGAATGACAGGAAGAAAAAGAAAGTAATAAAGAAAACAGAATGGAATGCAGCCATGAGAACCGAGGCAAGTGTAGTGAAGATTAAAATTCTCATAACAGTTCACTGCTCCAAAGGAAAGCAGGAAACTGTAGATGCTCAGACCAAGAACATACTCTTCCTCCCCCGTTTTTTTTGCACTTTAAAATATTATGGGAGTTATACTGAAACCTTCCTCTACAGTTGATTTAAAAAGAAACTGCGTGAGTAATCATAGAATCATAAAGGTTGGAAAAGACCTCTAAGATCATCAAGTCCAACCGTCAACCCAACACCACCATGCCTCCTAAACCAGGTCCTGAAGTGCCACGTCTACACGTTTTTTGAACACCTCCAGGGATCGTGACTCCACCAGCTCTCTCAGCTGCCTGTTCCAATGCTTGACCACTCTTTCAGTAAAGAAATTTTTCCTAATATCCAATCTAAATTATGGATTAATTATGGATATCTAGTTATGGAAACCAGGACACAGTCCAGCAGATAAAAGCTCAACTATTGTATCAGCCTGTCTATAAAAGCATATTGGTTCCCACCTCCTAAACCGGACACACTTAAAAGGCATTTTCCTTGTATTTTCATGATCTTCCGGGGACCATCCCAGGATCTGCAAACCGTATCATGCAGTTACAACCATGATCAACGTCTTCAGACTGAGACTGTGTTACTTTAGAAGCTTTTTCCGTAGCTTAAGCCACAATTAAAAGACATGGATGAGCTGGAGTTCCTAGTACCTCTTCATGGGGCTGATCTACTTGCAGTTTTCAGCAGCTCAGGTTTATTCCTCTTAATCCCCTACATAAGCCCAAGAGGATGAAGCAGCAGCAGCAAAGAATTGCTGAAGGGGCAAAATCTGTGATGAAAAAAACCTGAAATAAGAAATCTCCAGAGAAGCAAAGGAAGTTGCCTGCTGGAAATGGCTTGCCACCCAAAGATCCACTCCTGTCTCACCAGGCTACTGGAGAAATCCGATGGGGGCATAAAACATAAAGCCATTACCTAGACACAGGTTGACTTCAAAAACAACATAAAAATGGAAAACTGTGAGGTCCAAACTTTAGATTCCCCCCTGCCCCCACCCCCAGAATGGTTCAAAATATGGAAGTTTGCTCACTGGGGTGAGTTATCTGACACATATACCACAAACCCCAAATTCTGCTTGATTCTCACTCTTGCCACAATGGGATCAATTTTCACGTGGCAATTATTTCTTAGGAAGGTCCCACTGACTTTCCAAGGATTCTGTCACTCAGTCAGAGATTACTGTGAGAAGGGTCTAGAGACTCAATCGATCACTGGATTTTTACCTGCTTTGGCCAGGGTCAGCTCAGCACATGGCACGTTGTTGCAAGGCATCTCTGTGCAAGGCGTAGACAAGCCACTCAAGAGAGCAACAAGCCAGCTGACAGCTTTCAGCAGTTGCAACGAGCAGAAAAAGCCAAAACTCTCCGAAACTTTCATGGGCAGCAACGAGGGTAATATTACAAGATGGGAATAAAATATTTTGAGCAGATCTGTACATTTTAAGTACATCCAAAAATATTAAAAGGTCTTTCGATAGCTATTTTCAATGTCAATAGGATACCGTGTCACCAGGTCCATTTTGCAGGTTGAGGGCATTCCCAAGTTTACTTTTAATAAGCAGTATTTACACTGACTTTTACACAGAGTGCATTTCCTGCATTTGTCTTCAACCAAACCACTGTGAGGAGGTTTCGGTAAGAAGAATTACACCTGTTAGCGAGACCTTAAGGAAATATCACAAAATCCACTTTCAAAGCAATGTCCTTGTTAACTTCTCACAAGAAATTCTGCCTGCAGAATGTGTGACCTGGAGTTAGCACTTACCAAGAACACTCATAAGTAAATAGTATTTGTGGAAAAAAAACTGAATACTTGAGACAAATTCGGAATGGTTAAACAGCTGCAATTTGATACAATAGTGCATTGATACAGCATACTTTCAGTCCAAATATGGCAATATAGTTCAACTCTAAAAATAAAAGTGAATCCCTTGTGATATCCAGCCCTTTTGCCATGTTCGTTTCCTTTTAGGGCTCAAGTTTCCCACAGGAAAATTATAGAGAGGAGCTTGCCTACAGTGCCCTACATCATGTATGGATAAAGCATAAACACAAAACGCATGCTGGAAGGTTTTCCTGCTCTTGGCAATTACGTACAAGCCAGACTATTTAGAGCAGTCAAGATAAGGGGAAAAAACCCCACCCACTCCCAAACGAACACACCTTTATCAGCACAGTTACATAAAAGTCATCCGAGACAAGACGTGAAAACATGTGACATATCATTTATTTCTTAAATGTATTTATGATCCATTCAGACCTTTCAAATAAAGTGTACAAGTGCATTTCAGAATAAAAAACTACACTCTTCACACAGCTCTGTAGAACACTACATGTCATCAAGAAACTTGAAGCAAAAACTTCCTATTAAACCACCCATGCATCCTTTGGCTACAATAATGTCACTGATCAACAAGTACTGCTATTCAATTCTGAGTTTCCCTTTAAAGAGAAGGAGCATCCTAAAATATGCTACCCCTTCCAGAGACCTCTCTTTAAAGAGAGAATATTAAATAAATTAGCTAGGCTTTTAGGCAAAACAGTAAGGCTACTTAGTACTGTTGATGCATGATCCATATATTTGGAGAACAGGCAATCCTACGCTATGTGAAATGCGTCAACAGCCCTTGAAATTTTAGTAGTATCAAGATTACATCAATCCAGAACAAATGGCAGACAAAAATGTAACCAGTGGAACAATCACTGAAAAATGTGCAGTTTCTCCTAGGATGGGAAGTGCTGATAACAGATTCAGAAAAGTGTTTATAAAATTCACTAAGAACCACATCGACATTCTTAAAATTACATCTTGTACAAAGCCCTAAACTGTGTGACTGTACAATTACTGCCGTGTTAAACTGCTTGTTTTGAAATACATATATATATATATGTATTTTACGTATGTGTGTGTGTATGTGTATATATGTATTTCAAAACAAGCAGTTTAACACGGCAGTAATTGTACAGTCACACAGTACACATACCTATATGTATGTACATCTACAGCAAAAAGGAAACGAGATGTATGACACAGCTGGGGTACAGAACATCTCAAAGGGGATAATACATTTCTTTGAGTTTTAATAGCTCATAGCAAAATTACCTCTTGGAAATAATTATGCAAAGATTTAGAAACAGATATTTACATGCTTCCGATTTATCTAGTTCCATTTAATATTTAAAAATATGCAAGTATTTTAAATCAGTAACATTTGTCATTTTTGGCTCAACTGTAGTTTTTATTATTATTAGTCTTAGTTGAAAAATCAGCTACAGAAATGTCTATTAAAATGATGGGGTAGAAGCACCCCTCTCCCCTGTATTTTAACAACAATTCTGAGTTGGCACAAAATACGTAATTCTGGAGCCACAACAAATAACTCTTCCTCAGCTGCCTTGCATATCAAAACATCCATCCTCACCACCTCCCCCTTCCCTTGCAGAGTACAAAACAGAGCAAACCCAGGCAGAGAGGAGGAACACCAAGGAGCCCAGGCTGAAACCCCGATACTCCCCACTGTGTCAGAATTAAACACAGCATTAGAGAGTCTCAAGGGCTGGATTGGCTCTAATTCATCTGTTTGCTTTTCTAATCTGCTTTGGTGGATTGTTTTCCATAGTTCTTCATCGCAGGGGTTTCACACTCACACCTTGTTCTCATCTTTTAATACGAAACAATTTCCAGCATTAAAAGGTGCACAAAGTTCTTACAAACACACACATACACATTCTTACCTGTGTTTCTGTCTATTCTTGGCCTTTTCACTGACACAGGAAAAAACTACCAGTTCTGACGCTACTCGTGTAAGGAGCTGGACTGTCTCCCAAACAAAACTCGTCATAACGACCCTCTGACAAATGTCAAATCTCCACAGAACACACTGAAATAATCTCACCAGTGGCTTCTGCTGTCCCAGTTACTGTGAAGGCGCAAGGAGACAGGTGGGACACAAGGAAAAGCAAGCATCCTTTAAAGTAAGATTGCTCCACTGTATTTCGTTCAGCAAAGCAACCTAAAAGCACATGCACGCATAGCCTCTCATGCTTGCAGTTTAATTGTAAACAGCATGTGGAAAAAAACAATTAAAAAAGGTACTAATACAATTTTGAAATCCCTGAAGAAAAGACATACCCACGAGTATTAAGAACAGTAAAAAAGCTCATCATTAGCAATTGCAAACTCATTTCCATCCTGTTGCATTCATTAGAGGAATACAAAATTGAATCTAGTGTTTACATGCTAGAATTACAATAGAAACTAGATTTCAAAGGTTACATACGGAGAGAAATTTATCAGCATAGGAACTTGCAAAACACTGTGCTGTACAGCATTTCTGAAGACATAAGTCTGTGAGGACAATATATGCGATTGCGAATCCTTTCAGACAGTTCAAAAGCATGGCTGGAGGTAATGCTGCTTCCTGTTATCCGAAAGGATTAACTGCACCATTATTTTTAGTAGGTTTTAATGACAACAATTTATCCTCAAGAAATACCTAACCCCTCAAAAATCGAGGTGATCAGAAACATACAGGTACCTTACAGCCCTCAGGGTTTTATTTCTTTGTACACTAAACAACAATTCCTTTGACAGCATCTACAGAAAATGTTTTAAAAAAATGTTTTTATGAAATACTTTTAATACTCAGTAATGCTAATATTTAAAAATACTTCACAGTGTGGTACTAATGTAACTTCATAAAACGAGCAACTTGAGTTAGCTAAAGCTCAAAGCCTTACATTATATTAAAATAGTCCAAAGATTTCACACACACACACAAAATCACTAGCACTATAAATATACCTAAGCCACTTTAGTGCAAAGTCTGTTTTTGCTTCCCCTGACAAATCCCTCTATATTCCTGCCAGCATATTAAAACGTCATCTTTTACTAATCTAATTATTGATTTTCAAGGATTCATTTACAGTTTAAATCCCAGAAGAACTTTTTTCAATTTACCATAAAAGTAATGACTTGGTTTATTAAGCATTTGATTGCTTGTATCACATGATCTTTGTAACATTTAAGAATGACTCGCATATGCACAGCAAGATTTGAGTTCATCTTTGCAAGGAGTTACTTGAATTCATTTAACTTTTTAATTAAAGGATCTCCAGTAATGACCATCAGAGAGAAGCCAAAGCTTTGAATTACAAAATTGCTATCCTCATCTTACAAATTCGTAAAAAGAAAGAAGTCAGAACAAGAAAGTTCGGACTCCCTTCCCTCTCCCTAGCCACCCAGGGGTACCCTCATGCTGCATCTCAGGCGCATGGAACTCATGCAAAGGAACTGCCCAGGGGTAGCACTCCTCCGCACAAGCAGCAATTGCTAACTTCAAAATATGTTTGTCTACCTAAACCCCAATTCTAAATATAACCTAATGCAATGTGCATCCACTCAGCATTTCTAAAAACTTCGTAGCAAATAAAGCTACCGGTTATCAACCTGCGTACAGGTCACAGTCCCACAGTGACTTGGCCTCCTGGTCTCTCCCCGGAGCAGAGCCTGCACCTCCTTCGATCGCGACACTCCCCCGCAACATCTGCAGGCCACAACAAAGATGACTTTTAACAACTTCTGTTTCTCAATTTAAGTAACCACAAATTCACTAGCTAGACAATCAGTTTTGACTGGACAGATTGCTAAAGTAGACCAGAGGCCATAAATAAACAACCTGGATCAGGACACAGGAACGTAACTTATGTTAATGTTTTCATTAAGTGCTAAAGCTCAAGAGATCCAAATACGATATGGGTGAAATCTGCAAACGCTTCCATTTGCAACCACCACTAAATGCATGCAGAGCAGACACAGACATTGCAATGAGGATAAAAACTGAAATGTGACAGAAGTCAATATCAAGTGGAGAACCATCCGCAAAGCTGCCTGCATAAGCGAAACGTTTCACCTGTCTAGAAAACATTCTGTCACAGAACAAAAACCTGAAAACCTGACTAAACAAGCTATATCACATCAGATTATTTTCCTATTGCTAGAACACCTCAGAATGTCAACCATGACACGGACTGGTACTATCCCATTTTACCTGAACTGAAATGGAGGGGCTGGATCGCCACTCCACACCTGAAGGGAACCCGTTTGCTGCGGGTGCGGGAGCCCCGAGGCTCAGACGAGCTGCCTTTGGAGTGCAGCAAAGCAAAAGCAAGAAGGTTAAACTCCATCTTTTAAAAAATGTATTGCAAAGGATATGACCCAAATTAAATCCTCCATTGTTTTGACAGAACTGCAATTTACATCCTACCATCAGTACAGGCACAGCTGTCCAGCGGGTTTCCTTTGTTTGTTTCCACTGGCCACAACTTTCAGTTTCGTTCTCTAAATACGACTGCATCTGGGTTTACACATAGTAGATTTTAATTCTGAAGAGCTCTCCTCTTCCAAAAACATTTTACATAGAAAATTTTGGTATTAAATTGTCTGCCTTTTCAAAGTGGTACCTCTGCAATGCACAGGCAATAAGGGAAGCAACAACTGAGAAGCTTTAAGAGTCGGCTGCCTCTAGAAGTCAGAAGAACACTTCTTCTCTAGTGCAAAATGGGTTGTTTTCACGATGGGGGATTCTCCCATCACCCTGAAGGAGGGGCTGTTTACTTTGCTGGAGACAGTCTGCAAAACCTGATGGCCCAGCGGTCTCAGCAGCTGCGACCTATCCCAAGGTCTAACCTGACCTCAGCCAAACGTATTTCAAGCCCACACTATTACAAAGTCTCAGGGACCCCGAAGCGAGTAATAGATTTAACATACCTGACGGACCTGAGACCACAGCCACATACAAACAACAGTATTCATCGTACAAAGATTATGAAATAGAAGAAAAGCCCTACATCAACCATGCTCTCTAGAGCTCAGAATTTCAGCAATAGGAATGGAAAGAGAAGAGCAGAAAGAAAATGGATTGAAAGACACAGGCAGGCTGAGACAGCAGGAGGGAAGCACTGCTTTCCCCAGGAGAACAAATGGACTCAGCTTGGGCATTTCTCCGCTGCTGTTATGCCCCAGCCACTCCTCCCCTGGAAGCCTCAACAGAACAATCCCGGGGTTTGCAAAGTGTCCATTCCTTTAAGTTGCATAAGGGAAGACAGCTGCTTTTCCCCCATTTAAGTATAAAAACCACAGAGGCCTTTACACCTCTTGGATCTCAGCAACATCAGTTACAAACACACGCTTTGCCAACTTCACATAGTGTTGGTAGTGAGGCAAAATACAAGTTTATCTTTAATGACACCACGGAAAGGATGTGTCGTATTCTGCAAAGTCATAGAAGAGAAGAAAAAGGTTTCTAAACCGAACAACAAAATAAGGACCAGGTCAGGCAAACATTTTAGCAGCTGCTTCAAGTACCCAGAACCAAAAATGTGTTAAAACAACAACAAAAGCCCTCCGAAACCTCTACCTCCTCTTATTAAATTAAAATTACCTACAACAGATGGATCAAGGAATTGGAAAAATTTTAAACAGGCCTTTCATTTGTAATGTCTAAAGGTAGACTGCTATGCTCAGATATTAGTTCCTAAGAAATAAGTTTTTTAAAGCACTGACCTGAATTAGAAGTTTTGTCAACTTCAAACCCTGATGTAGAGCAAGATCAGACTGCAATGTTTCAGACTTCCTGTCTCAGGAAGGTTCAGGACATCTCTTACCGTTACAGCAGTTGGTAATACCACAATAAATACCGAAAAATCTGCTTATTAAATTTGCATACTGAATGTTTCCATCTCACATCACATATATGCCTTGGAAGTGTCTTCTTCAGAACAAACTGCTGAAATCTAGGACTTCTTAGAGCTAAAACCTTTACATGAGCGGGAGAGGAACAATGCCACAGAGATGCAGCGTGAGACTGAAATTTGGAAATTCTCATTCAAGTCTGCTGTAAGAAAGAGCCTTCATACAACCTCACGCTACTCTTGAGCTTCTTGAGATTCTCCCTTGGCACTCTGACACTGACCCCTGTCAGAATTCCAACTAGTAGAAACAAATTTCTGAGTGATAAGAAGCTTAAAAACAAGAACAAAACCCCTAATGGCAAATAAAGATTGTAGAAGCTAGTAACATTTAATTAAAAAAACCTAACAGTAGGTAACAGCAAAACTTTTGTTTCACACAAAAGATATCTGTTGAGTTAAAAAATACTGTCACTTGATTGGAGATTATAAAAAAAAAAAAAATAGTATTTCACAGATTTTCTGCCAGCCTATTTGGAAAATGACAATATAATCACAACCTAACCTTCCAGTAAACTTAAAAAAAAAAAAATCAAGAGTTCTAGAGGAAGCAAAAATTATCACTTTCTGAGAAGTTGTGCATATAGAAATCCTTTCCATGGTACTAAAAAAATGCCGCTGAATTGCATCCTGCAAATTGAACCTTCTAGCAGCTTAATTTGAAAGTGAGGCAGATAAGTCTAATAAAAAAAAAATTTATAGTCTGAGATGGAACTTCAAAATTAGTTCATTTAATCATATCACAACACACAATTTTTATGAAGATGTAATTTGATTTCTGTATTCTCCTTGGTGTGGCGTTCATCCGTGCAATGCTCTTGATACCAGTTTCTAAAGCACCAGGCACACTCGGATAAAAATATAGCCAAGAAAGGATTAAATTCATACGTACAATGATGAAAGTGATCCAACTGGAAAGTTTGCTGCCTAACAATTCATAGCACAGATTGTGATGAAAAGGACTACTGTGCCTCATGTTAACTGTATGACAAAGGATGTCAAATGGACTGCTGAGCAAACAAGGTAATACATTTCAAAATTATTTCTTCCACAGCTGGCACAGTGAACAAGATTCACCCCCATGCAATTTCACTGAAGACAACAGACTCAAATGTTATGAATATTTAAAACATCTAATCACATACAAACCTAGATCAACATTAAATTAACTTAGAGAAAAAAAGTAATTTAAATTTTTTTTAAAAATCAATAAATTAACACGGATTAAAACAGAAATATTTGACACTAAAACTAAGCTACTGAGGCAACATTTAAAAGTGCCTATAAAAACACTGGATGAAATTTGAACGCATCAATTGGCTGCAACTCCTCTCCGTCCTCATCTCTTGGAGACTTCCAGATTCTGACTTTCACCTCTCACGGAAATCGTCTGAGCTGAAGACAACTTTGAGATGAGTAAGGCAACTGAACAAAAGCCTGGCTGTTAGGAATGTTATAACTGAACCTTAGCTGCAAAGCAACAACAGCTGCAAGCATGCATCTGCATCTGTAACAACCACTACACTTTAAGTACAATTCTAGGCTTATAACTGAAGTAGCAACTGCTTCATCTTGAGTTAAATCTCTATGCCATGATTTAGACCCCTTACCACTTTTTTAAATTTTCCATATTCTCAAAAACTAGCATACAATGCTCCTATTTAAACCCTCTATTCATGCCATGAAAAAAAAAAAGCAACAATCTTTGCTCTCCAGCTTCCACGTAAACCTGAAACTGCAATTTTTAGGGTTTTAGGCCCTAGCAGATTTTCTTCTATTAAATTTAATCAAATGCTATTTTAGTGATAGATGGCATCACTTCAAAGACTTGGAAATGTTAGATAAGGTGAGGAGTCAGAGAAAAGCTATTGGGAGTTTACCTGAGAGGCTGTTCAAAAATACCACACACACACACATGCTTTGATATTAGTGACTAAAGCCCTTAAATTGTTCCCCAAAGCCCGCCTTTGCCATAATACCTACAAAACACTTGAGAACAATTAGCCAGCTGATATGCTGTGAGCTTATTATACCATTTATAAGTGACTCACTACACCCTTACCCTCCGCCCCCCCCACGGCCGTCTGTGTCTCTAACCAAAATTCAGACTGCAAGAGCTCTGCAGAAGAAATCACCTCTACCGTGTCTGTGCAAGGATCACAGCGTAAGCCCTGGCTCTAGACACTGTCTTATTACAAAAGATAACGAGAATGTCATCGCGAAAGCATCAGGGTTCAGACAACCTTTGTTCTTAAAATTTCAGATGAACTAAGGGGGAAGTTTATCTTGAGAGGTTTGGACTATTGATGAAATACATTGAAAGCAGACCAAGATATGACTTAAATTTGATTTGTAACAGGGCTCTCAAACTAAAACTAGGCAGCAATAGCAGGGGGTTCAGCCCCATCCTCGCCAGGAACAGGTACACGCACATATCCGTAAGAGGCACTCGTGCCTATCAGCAACGAGTGCTGACAAGTACGAGCCGTGCCAGGAGTGCCTCATCCCACTGCTTTCTCTTTTCTTCACTGTTTCCTCACTGGCAGCCTCACAAGACTGTACTGGAGTAAACGTGGATGGGCAGCAAGCAGGATGGTCTGTAGCAACCGCTGCACGGGCAAACACGGGACAGAGACACAAACTGTTACCCTCCCGGGCAAAGCACGGAAGACGAGAGGCCAGGGCTCACAGCAGACCAGAGAGGAGGGTATGTGTATGCTTGCGGGGGGGACAGGGTAGAGTACTGAAAAGAGGATGATCTTGATCTATAACAACAGTAGACCTGAAACCGTTTAACAAAAATACAGAGTCTTCCCTTTGACCAAGAGAATTACCCCAATGCTAAAAAAATCAAATTGGTTTTCCCTAATATTTTTTCCTTCCCACTATGACTAACAAACAGTACACACCAACCGTAACACACGAGCTTACAGAATTCCCCAGGCTCACAGCAGTCCAATGCACCAACTGGAAGCACAACGAAGGAAGCGAACTGTGGACGGTCACGGTATATAACCTGCTCTCAGACCAGAGGTGTGGCGGGGGGATATCCCTGTACCAGGGATAGGGTGAGATAAGATGATGCAGACTGTAATCCATTATTACGGGAATAGATGGTTCACTTTCATTTTCCAATATGGCATCAGTAAAAAGACAAGGACATTCTTTAGGAAAACAAATCAATTTGAGGGCCATACTGCCTTCTTAACAGCATTACAGTACTCAAAAATATTTAATCTAAGCTAGCTTGAAAAAGCTGTGGTCAATGAGATTTAGTTTCTCAGATACTGACTTTGACCAGTTAGATATGCGTTTGCCAACAGGATTTAGCTCCTGCTATATTCGAACCATCTTTAATCCCACGAAGGCTAAAGAAAAATGTCTCCGATTTAGCTCTGTGCACTTATGAATAACTCAAATACTACAGTTAAATTTACAACATAGTTCCCTTAGCTGTTTAGAAGACAATTGTTTTCTTTCCTTTCCCCTTAAGTTCTAGTATGTAAAATATCAGAAGAATTTAGATTAAAAAAAAAAAAAGGGGACATGTTATTTTTAAAGTCGTTCTTGAGAAAATTTCCACATACAAAACCATGGCATTTCTCCACTGGTTTGAGAATATTTTTCACATGTTGGCATCATCCTCGAGTGGCTGCCACAACTCTGGTATCATAAAGCGACATGTATTTTCTCTTAGCTTATCAAAACACATTTTATTTAACTGCTAAATTTGGTCTGATCCAAGTTTTTCTTCTTACTTCACAACAAACAGGAAAATGCAGATGCCGTACTCTGACCGCATACCTGCATCCTACCAGAGAAACGGGGCATGGAAGCCAGATCAGTCCTCCTAAGCATACGACTGTTCAGATCACATCGCTGTACTCATGGCTCAATTAGACTTTTTCACACTAAAATGTTCACATTGTTCACTACTGTTCTGTAAGTCCTGTCTAGGTAGCGCTGAAATACAAATTGTTTGGCCCCATCTGTTATGATGCTGGAACATTGTGTCAATATACTTTGGCATATATTAAAAAATCCCTGTAATATACCATATACTGTGACATTTCCACTTCAGATCTATCATTTACATGTGAAGCACGAATCTCGAAAGAACCTAGTAAAGCTGTAAGAAAGACTACATTTTGCCGAAGCGCTCAGACACCCACTCCATTCAGTCACACCAGCTGGAGAGGTAAGTGTCAAGATAGAGCTTTATTCTTAAAAATGAATATGGAGGTGAAACTCCACAGCCTCCTCCACAGCAATATTTTTTTAAAGTGAAATCACAATGATATGTGCTCCTGGTTCTTCTATGTCAGCAGCATTTCTCAGAAACCTTTTTGCAAATCTGGACATCTTAAAATCGTATTTAACTTATTTTGCAATTTACGGAATTGTTCCTGCACTTCCCAGTCCAGCTGATAGGCGTCTTAGACATGACATCCATTGGAAGATCTTTTGCTCCTAGAGGTAGAGGAGTCCTTAGCTACCCTCTGTCTAGCGCAAGAGGCACAAATAGCCCCCGAGAGACGCTTAAGCCCCTTCTGAAAGACACTGTTGGAGAGACTGTAAATGACGCAGTTGCAGAAACTGTTGCTAATGGCAAGCCAAGTGGTCAAGAAGGATGCAACGCGGTTACTATAGACATTGGAGCTCTCCAGTAGAAAATAGATTATGTAGGGCAACCAGAGGATGTAGAAGACACTGGTGATGCGGAAAAGAACCATGGCATAGCGCTTGTCCGGGCAAGGCTGTGCCTCCCCAGCCTCCCCATCCTGAGAGCTGAAGCGCACTCGCCTCTCGTTGATCTCCTTGGTGTGCTGCTGGCAGATGCGGAAGATGTTGAAGTAAGTGAAGCAGACGATGAAAGCAGCCGGGGCATAGAGCATCACCACAATGAAGAGGGTAAAATAGGGATCGGTGTTCCAGGAACTGGCACACCACTGAAACACATCCCCGTGATATCCAGGCTTTCCCCAGTGAAAGGAGGGTAAGAAGACCAGGCAGGAGTACAGCCAAATGATCAGTATGCAGATTCGAAGTCTCCATGGGGTAACCAGCGTGTTGTAGGTCAGCGGCTTTGTGATGGCAATGTATCTGTCAATACTAATGCATGCCAAAGAGGCCATGGAGACGCTCTTCAGCACTGATACCACATAACCAAAGATTTGGCAAACCAAGGACTCACTTAAAACAATAGGATAGTGCAGCAGGGACAAAGAAGGCACCAGACAGCTCACGCCCACCAGGAGGTCAGCATACGCCATAGTCTGGATGAAGTAGCTGGTGGTGTGGTGGTTCAGCAGAGGTGCACAGTGAAAGACAAATATCACAATAATGTTGCCCGAAATAATCAGCACCATGAGGAACACAATAATAACCACTTCCAGGAGGCAAAAATTGATGGTCTCCAAATAGCTAATGGCCAGGAGACAGAACGGCCGGCCACTCTGGTTGCCAACCAAAGAGGAGTTCATCTTGAGCACTGCAGTGATCTCTTTACTTCATGCTCCTGGCTGCTGCCTGCAGCCACTCCAGGCAGCTGCTGTCATTGCGGCTGGTGCCGTGTGTGTAGCAATGTCAAAACCGGAGCTCCGGTCCCCAGGGCTGCTCCAGATGCCGCTGCTGTGCATTGTCTGCAGCACAATTCCCCTTTAAATCCGGCTCCCCGCCGCTACTGGTGCACCGGGACCCAGCAGCAGTCATGTCAGCAACTTCACGCACGCACACGGGAGAGGACCGATATCAAAGCCCTCCTGGCTGGGCTGCGCCGCCGAGGAGGGACGAGGGGCTGGGGGAAGAGGGAGGAGGAACCTTCACCGGCTCAGGACGGGAGCCCTCCCGAAGGCTGACAGAAGAGAAGGGGAAAGTGTTGTACAGAACCGCCTCTCCCCCCCCGCGCCACCTCCTCCATCGCCACCCCTCCTTCCCCACGCCCTGCTACGGCGCTTCCCCGCCGCCGCCGGCCCCCGCTCCCCGCCGGGCTCCCGCC
>WAAD01000482.1:472619-490915 GCA_013389945.1 Fregata magnificens | reverse complement strand
AAAAGGAGGAAAAATTAAATTAAATTTTGAGAACTCGGTCAGAAAACAGAACCAGTTAGAAACAGAGGCAAGCTTTGTTCACAAAGCTTTTTTGGTACTGATAAAGAAACACCACTTTACAGACCAGAACAGGTGAGTATTTTAATGAAACAGATCATAGCAAAACCAAGGAGAACTAATAGTGATGATCTTTGATAACAAATTTGAATTCTGCCTTCTTTTCTGCTTTCAATAACTCAGACAGAGATCAATCCTAAGAAGTCACAGGGAAATGGGTACAGATGAAGGGTTTATCCTTCATATTCTTAAAAGGCATGATATAACTAGAAGGTGCAATCACAAGCGGGAAATAAGAAAAGCTGGCTTTTTACTAGGATCAAAATAACAGCACGTCTACATAGGCAACGTCATTCAAGAAATTTACCTTCCTGGGCAGCACTGGAAGATTTCAGCTTGAACTATGCAACTCCAGTAACTACGAAAGCACTATCATGTAAAGAGGAAAAAGTCCAGCATGTATGATTTGTTCTATTACATTCTGCTCTCAAACTTCCCTAGAGAATTCCCTCTGTTCAACATATTTAAGAAAGATTGAATTGAATTTATCCCATTCATGGAGCAAAAGCAAACCTCATGACCAAAGTTAAAATGCAAAGTGGTCTTTATGTTCCTATATATTTGGACCTTCTGCCTCTACACAAACATCCTTCCTATGACTGTAAGTAAACAACTATTTAAGAAAGGGTTTTCAATAATATTATTACATTAAATTCTAGACACTTGCTGATCACAAATTCATGATTGTATGGTTCTTTTCTGACACTGGGTTGCGTAAAGAGCCAGATCTCTGGAGACAGAAAACACATTATGGACAACTACACCTTTATTTAGTTCTGGAATAGCAATGTGGGAACAAGTCTGAGATCTTGATCATCAAGCTCTTGGCTGATGAAGCAGTAATAGCCCTGCACTAGATATTAAAAGTAAATGTGTCTTGTGACAAATAGATTTGGCTGAATACTTCTCTGGAGAGTAACTTATCTTTTTGGGATCTGCAAAATGATTTAAAAAATTGACTTTTTCAGAGTTTCTAATTTTCTCTGCCTTCTTTCATGAGACTTTATTAAAATTATGTACCTTATGCCTCCTGCAGTATTCACACAACCTCAGTACCTTTGAAAACCTGGCCAAAAACACGCACAACTCTGGATATGAGAGCACAGTCACAATGATGCATTTTCAGCTTCAGCAGCAATTCAGCTGAACACAACTTAAAACACATTGCATAGAAAAGGGTTTAAAGACAAAAGAAAAATACGAAATAGAAAAACCACTTTGCAGGTAGCACCAGGTTCAGTTCAACGACCAAGGTGAAATAATCCAGAGGGTCATCACTGTTTTACTTCCCAAAAATGTTTAAGTCTGGGATTCATTTAAATTAGAATAGGAAACTTTCAAAAAGGGAATTTAGGGACCACCTCAGACTCACACTCTCTATTCACTCACTTTCCAACAGAACCAGATGCTGTATGCACAGGAATGAAGAATCTATACCTGAAATAACCTTTCCCATCATCTTCTTTGATTTCCAGTGACACGGAGAAGGTGAAAATATCACTGTCTGGAGTCTGTGGGGTGGCAATGGCTGAGAGTGGAGTTTGTTTGGCAGAACGACGGAAGGCAGTGGCAAAGCTGTACAGTATTCGGCTCACCTGCATTTAGATGGCACCGAAGAAATATCAGAAAGCTACAGACATACAGAATGCAGCAGTTGAAACCTACCTGAATTTTCACTAAAGAACAGAATGAGAAGTAATTGTACGAAAACAATTCAGTTTTAGCATCTAGTTAACTGGTTTTCTACACTTCTCAAAAGGATAAACCATTAAATGTGCATTCTTATTTCATATCTGAGGTTTCATTATCTTAACTTGGGGTAGAAAAAAGCCCAAAGCGATGAATTATGTTACTTCTAAAGTGCCTGAAATACGTCAGCTTCATTTCAGTAATAATGTTTACATGTACATAATTATCATTTGACAAAAAGATTCAACTTACAGCCTCTTGGATTTCACATCGGAAGACATGAATCCTGAAGAGTTCTGCATTGTAGTGGCTTTCAGTGAAAGCAAAGCAATCACTTTCAGGGGTTCCATCATGCCCTCGTACACAGAAAAGGATTTTATAGATTGGATAATTCGCTATTTCTGTGTTTGTCTGAGGATCTAAAAGTCTGTTAAAAGAAAGAGAGATTAAAAAAACCAAAGTTTGCACCTTTGGAAGAATTATTTCAGCCAGATATTAACTTGCAAGCTTTAACAATTTCATAGCTACTGAAGAAAGTACATCACAAAGACACTAGCTCCTGACTGTCATTTACTGCAAAGCTGGACCAGAATAATTATAGTTAAATTGAACAGCATAAAAAAGTACAATGCAACAGACATTTCCACCAATGGTTTCCCCATAGTTTTCAAGGCTTAGCCTCCAAAAAGCTACACTAATATGCAGCAGTGGGTAGCCTCATCCCTGCTAAGCCTTGTATATCAGCCACTTTCCAGCCCTACAAACTACTTTCCAGACTATTTCCAAAGTGTTTATCAATAACCACTCCCACTATGGCTTTGGGGACACCTTGGATCATCATAATATTTCATACTGATCCTTGGACATAAAATGTCTTTGCTAAACAAATTCAAAGCATCACTTTTCTCAGGTCTCTTTAAAACCCACTTTTTCCACTAAAAGAAATCCCAAGTTGCTCATGTCTCCTCCCAGGTAACCTGGTAGCTTGTTTCCTTTTATAAAAAAAGGAAATACTATTAAATGCACACAGTCACAGAGTACACCTGAGTGAGCTTCATACCTCACTGTTCCTTCAGAGACATTAGGCACTGACAGAGTCACATCTAAAGAAATCTGGCACTGGCTTCGTAAGATGGACATCATTCTGAGGGCCTCCACTTCACTCCGGGGAGCGTTCACAGAGGCACAGCCTAAGTAGGTGAGCTTGCTAAACACCACACTGTCCTCATCTGTCATAGGTGTAAAAGGGCTCAAATCCTCACAGTCTAGGGTGAGACACAAAGTTGAATGTAAGAAGCAAGACAAGGCACACGTAAGTAAATTATCAGAGATTGACTCATCACCAACTAAATGACAAAAGCAACCAAAAAACACATTACAGAAAGTCAGGTCAGGCTAAAATACTACAGGAAAACCCTGCCTGAAAGTGAGTTACTGGTGGCAGAGGGCAACTCAGCTATCCCAACTCTACAACCAGTTCACTCAGAGGGCTTCTTTTAAATATAAGAGTGCACCGATTTTCATTACAGCAATAAGATGCATAGACGAGCTAAACAGACTAATATTTTATACAGCCAGGCAAGTAAGCATAATATTTCTGCACACATCTCAAGGCTAGTGTAGCAAGTGTTTTCAGAAGAGAGGACAGTTCAGCATATGTTAACTCTTGCATCATACAACCTGGCATTTACTGCACTAGGTGATTATAATGGGAGAAATGGGGAAAGGTTGGTGAACACACCTGTACCTAAATTCTCCTTCTTTTCCCCACAAAAACCTAGCTCATAAGATACCACCAGGCATTCCCCATTTTTTTCCTAACCTCCCTGGGACGGTTTCACTGGCAAACTCATTTCTGGTTTCTGGAGTCCTGCCACCGACACTGGGTTAATGGTAGAGGATGCTGAAGCTTCAAGCACAACAGGTTCTTCCCCATCTCCATCAGTTCTAACTTCTTCTCCATGGTCCCGGTCACTTGACTGATCTTCCATGGGTGGGTCCATCAGCACGTCTTCAAGCTCCCTCTGCAGCTGCTGTTCGCTTCCATTCCCCACAATCTAAGAGCCACAAACAGAGTTGGGACACAAAAAAAGAGTGTTCAAATGAAAAAAATACCCCTCGGGCACAGGGTCATTCATATGGCTTTTTCTGCCAACCAAAGCAGCAGTTAACAAATTTAACCTAGTTACAACCATAAACACAAACCGCAATGTGCAAATGCTCACCAGTACAGATTATATCCTCCCCGCTTTAACAAATCAACAAGCTCAAAGCAGGAATTTTCTAGCACTGGAAAAAGTGAGGAGATTACTTTCAAACTAGTCTTTAATCATCACTTACAAAGGCTAGCTTATAACAGAAGAAACTTACAGATGTCCACAGTACAATGGTCTATAATAATTCTCAGAATAGTACCAGAAAGGCCAAATATAATTAAATACGCTACGTGGTTCATGGATAAGATAGCAAGGTTTCACAGGAAGAGAAGAATCTGGAACAAGATTATGCTATCATGCTGAGGAGAAGAGGTAGCATTTTATTTCCTAACACTCATCTACAGCCTGACTTTGCACTCATTGAAGCCAACGTGAAAGCATGAAGCAACCTAAATGGTGCGAAATTAGATCCTAAGCTAGAAAGAGAACAAAGACATTAATTCCAGGAAACTCTTAGATACTGTATCTAAGGAAACTCTTTGCCCATTCCTCTGCAATTAATAGGGAAGTGACTGATGCTTTACATACTTTAGAAATTAAGCATGGAAATGGAGTTTACAGAAGTATTTTACCAGATGGCAGTCAGAGAAAGGTACTGGATTCCAACACTTCAGCTGCTGCTGGTTATTATTGTTGGCACCAAAACTCAACTCTATGAGCAGACATGCATTTCTATACCCTTACGTCTCTGTAAGCTTACTGACTTAAGACGCTACACACAAGCTAATAAAATCCAAATTGTGCAACTACCCCAAGTTCTTAAAAAGACTGTAAATGAAATCTTATTAAAGAGTTTTTTCTTCTTTTTTTAATCTGTAAAATAAGATAGGGAAGAAAGGAAGTGCTTAAAAACAGGAGGAAGAATACAAAGCAGACAGGAATCTGCCCATAACACAATCTCAGTATTGAAGCAAATTCCATCTGCCTCAAAACTAGCATCTCATAGTAGAAAATTAAATTATCTTGAAAGTACCTGAAGCAATGGCCAAGATTCTCACATTTTAACAGTAAATAAATCAACCTGAAGCCCAGTTAAGATTGCTGAAATAACACTGGAACAGATAATAGAACACCTTCGTGCACATGGATGAGCCTTGCATTGAATTAAGTATACTATGAGCAAAACATCAGATGTCACTTAAATATTTGTACGTGCATTTCCGTCAGGCGTGTCTCAGGAATAATTACAGCGAGATTATAGAGGTGTCTCAGCCAAGTCAGAATTCTGACATATGGTCATCTCCATCGCATCCCCAAAGACAAACTTCTCAGTTCAGAGGGAAAAGGAAGAAACATGAAGTTTACTTACAGCCTTCTCTTTCACACTCAGACCCACAACATCCAGATGATTACCTGCATCTGCAGCCTCTATCTACATAGCATTAAAGGTGTAAACTGCATATTAGTTTTCTGGTAAAAAATAACTATTTAATATAGAAGAATATTAACAAAGAACAGAAACTTCTGACCTGGAATTACTCTAGAATAGAGCAGAATATAATTACTTTAAGAGAAGAAAAGTCCCAGATCCCTGTTCTTCAGAAGAAAGTAGGCAAAAAGTATGAAATTCACAGGTAATGAAAAAAACAGCAAGCACACAAGACCCTAGAGGCAGGAGGGACATAAAAAAAAGTAATAACCTACACAATCTAAACAACAACAACAACAAAATCTGTGGGATGTTTATGCTCTTGAAACTCATGCTCAAACAGAAAGTAATTTTTTAGTATGGATTAAAATACATTCACGTTCTATCTGGGATCATCCGCCAGGAGTAGGACAGAGTAACTGCCTCAGCCATACATCCACAGAAGAACCAGTAACCTGCAACTAGTTACAGGAATCCACAGATTTGCATTTTCCTCCCAATAATTTTAGTATTCATTTGCATGACTCATCATGGAAGCAATGAAAAATCTTGCACAAGCATGCAGTCATCAAAGGCATAATCCTTTTAAGTATCAGGTTTATTATTCAGGTCTTTGGAGGCATTCGTCAGAAAGATGATGATGGAAGATGCACCATGTTACTTTGCTGTACACAGTTTGTATGTTTTGCAACAAAATATAATGAAGCAATTATAATGTCCTGCCAGCCCCATTAAAGCCTATATATTAAAAAACCTACAGTAACTTCTAGTTTACAGGACCTGTTTTCTATGAAACTTGAAGTTAAAATTCATTCTGGCAAAAACCTGCATCTCACATCCTGTGCTGGTTTTGGCTGGGATAGAGTTGGTTTCCTTCATAGTAGCTAGTATGGGGCTGTGTTTTGGATTTGTGCTGGAAACAGGGTTGATAATATAGAGATGTTTTAGTTGTTGCTAAGTAGTGCTTACACTAGTCAAGGACTTTTTCAGCTTCTCATGCTCTGCCAGGGGCACAAGAAGTTGGGAGGGGACACAGCCGGGACGGCTGACCCCAACTGACCCAAGGGATGTCCCACACCATGTGGCGTCACACTCAGCGTATAAAGCTGGGGGTAGAAGGAAGGGGGGGACGTTTGGAGCAACGGCATTTGCCTTCCCAAGTCACCATTAGGCGTGACGGAGCCCTGCTTCCCTGGAGATGGCTGAACACCTGCCTGCCAATGGGAAGGAGTGAATGAATTCCTTGGTTTGCTTTGCTTGTGTGCGCGGCTTTTGCTTTACCTATTAAACTGTCTTCATCTCAACCCATGAGTTTTCTCACTTCTACCCTTCCGATTCTCTCCCCCATCCCACTGTGAGGGGAGTGAGCAAGCAGCTGGTTGGTGCTTAGTTGCCGGCTGGGGTTAAACAACGGCAGTCCTTTTTGGCACCCAACGTGGGGCTCAAAGGGTTCAAGATAATGACAGATTTGACTGGAATGTGCTAGATAGAATTTATAGCTGTTATTGCCGTGTAGCTATTAATTGGCAGGCTCCTGTGCTTGCTTACCTTACTCTATATTAGAGTCTAGGGCTCATTGGTGGCTGCTTTTTGCTTTCACTGCTTGCTGCACTGCTTATCACCTTACTCTGCTGTGCCTGGGAACATTTTGATAACAGCAATGGCCATGCGCCTGGGCTGGCAGATGGCCAGGGCATCGCTGCTGTTTCTGTGCTGCTGTACTGGACAGGCTGGAACTCCAGCATGAACTCGAGTCGAAGGGACTGTGACCTGTGGATGAGTCCACGCAGGAGCAGGACACCCTGAAGCGTCTGTGGCCATGGATAAGCCCATGCCAGAGCAGGTATACTCCGAAGTGTCTGTGGCCATGGTTATGTCTGTGCCACAGCAGGTACCTCTAAAAGGACTGTGGGCCAAGGATAAGTCCAAGCTGGAGAAGGTACACCTCAAAGCGTCTGTGGCTGTGGATAAGTCCATGCTGCAGCAGGTACACCTTGAAGCATCAGTGGTTGTGCACGAGATCATGCTGGAACACCTCAAAGTGTGTAGCCAGACTTTTGCTTTACCAATTAAACTGTTCGTATCTCAACCCACGAGTTTTCTCACTTTTACCCTTCCGATTCTCTCCCGCATCCCGCCGGGAGGGAGCAAGGTGAGCAGCTGTGTGGTGCTTAGTTGCCGGCTGGGGTTAAAACATGACATATGCTTTTGTTTACATTGATTAAACAGACTTCAGTTTGGGTTTGGGAAAGGAAGGTGAGGAATTTATATCCAGTGAGGATTAAATATTGTAATGGTATTAACATAAAACGCACATGAAAAATGTTCTATTCCATCAAGATTACAAGCCAAAAAAGTCTGAAGGGTGATCTAGTGTATTTGGTAAAATAATCAGTATCAATAACTTATACCTAGATACTGCCCTATAAAACATGATCTTGAAAATAAAAGTTCCTAAAAATAGTAGTGACAGGTAAAACATGAGTCCAAGTTCTTTACGGTGTGACACGAAATAGCACATAAAAAGAAAAAAAATCTCTCATAAATATTCTAAAATCTCATCATCAAAACCTTCACTTAAAAAGTAATTTAAAAGAATCCCTCCAAGAAAGCCTTCCTTCTCAGCCCAGACTACCCTCAAAAAAAGACAGAGTAAATATACTTTTGGACTGGAGGAGCTCTGCTGTTCTCATAGCCCTAACAGTCAAGTGCAACAAGCCAGCTGCCTGAGGAATGAGGCCTAAAATACAAACTAAGACTAACTTCATGTCAACCAAAGTCTCTTACGCAACCGTGTAAATTCACCACATCATGGGAACAGCGCACATTAAGATGTAAACATGCATGAAACTGCTGCAACCCAAAAAAACCAGTAAGAGGCAGCATGACAGAGTGCAGCAGAACTAAGGGCAGAAGGGAAGAATAAACAAGGTGTACCTAATAAATGCTTCATGTAGGTTTGCTCGAGATAGAGGAAAGAAACCATTTACCCTAATCATTTTTTTCTCCATTTCTCACAAAACTGAAAACTAATTCTACTTAACCATTAAATAGGATGTAGCAAACTTCCTTTACAGCAACACAGGGGATTTATTAGAACTGTAGTTCATTCCCTTCTCCTGACGCACGTGCTGCTGGCCTCTGCTGTAAGAGGTCTCATTGTACCATGTAGTTCAAGAACTCCTGTTCTACAGTGTGCTCCAGAAGCCAGGCTTTCGCAAATCCAGTTCAGTCCCACTGACAGTGCGCAAAAGCAGACACAGAAACAATATGGGAAAGCAGAGACAGCTAGCAAATCATATTTCTGGAAAACAATCACTGACAACCCCTTTTTAAATTGAACCAAGTATTTCAGCATAAACAAAAAGCAAGAACATGTCTACGAATTATGACCAACTGAAGAAAAACACGGTTCCTGATTGTATTCAGAAGGAATATTTATCTGCCTGGACTTGAGAAAGAACAAAAATTTAAATGTGCATTAAGTCAGTCCACAGCACTATTACTTAAAACTATAGCATATCAACAAATTTGAAATGAGAGCCTTTGGTTTGATTTACAAATTTTACAGCCATCGCATTCAGCAAACACAAGCCTAAACTTCTAGCACCATCCTCAGACTGCACTTAGCCAATGTAAGATCCTCAAACTGCTTTTCTAAAGAAACAGAACACCAGAAAAAGACATCTGCTCAAATATGAACCTGAACTTATTTTCCGCTTTTCTTAGTGGGCACATCAAAGCAAATGGGTTTTGACATATACAAACAAATTAAGTTAGTTGTAAGTACCAAAGCAATTGCTTCTCCCTGAAAAAACTCATCTCATTTGTTCCTATGAATGAGGTTCCTATTGAACCTCAGTTCTCATGTTGTACTGTTTAATATTAATTTTCATATACTACTTAAACACTTTTAGATATCACGGTGACAGTACTTTTAACATACCTCTGACAACCTTCACAACTCCACTTATCCGTGCACACAATAAACAGTTTAATAATGCAGTAAAACTGGCTACTGAATGACTATTTGGAAGCTGAAAAAAAAAAAAAAGATACCAAGAATTCTAGGGTAGTATGTCTCTTTTCTTGTAGAACAATACCAAAAGACAATTTCTGTCCCTAAGAACAGCTCAAAAATCTTCCCATTTCCTCTGTTAAACATTTTCACCTCCTTAAGCAGAAGGAAAGAGGTTAACAGGAAGATCCCTGCATGGGAGAATTTAGACTGTGCGCTGACTGCTTATCTAAGGTATAATGTTTCCATTAATCACTCAGATTGCAGCCAGTAACTGAACAGCACATACTGTCAAATGCCAGAATACTGAAAGGCTCAAGGTGAATCACTTTGTTCAAGGATTGTGCTCAGTCTTGGCACCAAATTCATAAAGAAGCTTATCTTTAAGACCTGCAAAGCTCTGTGACATTCAGTGCCAAATGAGGGAACAGCATAACTTTATTTTACAATTGTTGATGTTCAGGAGGCAGCAGTGCTAATGTTCTTCCCTCATCAAGAGAAACAGCATACCTATAGCCAGCATTTTATAAACCACTTCGGAAGTAAACACATGCAGAAAATTTAAGTACATTTCAGGAGTTGGTTTGAAATTCATTAAGCATATTCTTCTCTGAAATATTTGCAAGCTTTTTGAAGATGACTTTATATACAAGTCTATTCAATTTCTTTGATTGTACTAAACAAGATATAGCGTGTCATACAAACACTGCAGGACAGCCACAACAAGGCAATTGTTAGACCAGCAATGCAAACAGCTCCCACGTGGAGCAAGAAGTGTTGCAGACTACGGCATTTCATGTTTCCAAGCTTTCTTTGGGAATAACAGGATGGAATGGAAAATCTGGTTGACTATGTCTGTCTCCTGGGGTCTCAAATGATGCATCACAACTTCGGGAGCTCATTACACACACTGGCACATAAGCATTCTCAAGGTAAGCACCACTATGGAGACTATTCTGAATTCTTAAGTTTTTATAGCTGCTGGTATTTGCAGCATCTAGAAAGAAAAGCGTGAGGTTACAGTCTTTCAGTGGGTTTCATAGATCACCAGGCTGACAGTTCAAGAAAATTTCAGATTTTTTTAGACTATCCTATGATGTGAAGTGGCAATCTTCTGCAATAGCAATAAAATATAAGTGAACATTTTTGCCAGATTAAGCAAAATAAAGATCTTGAGACTCTTAACTAATGGAATTAGCTTGAAGTCCTATGTAAAAGAAAACAGCCGCTATAATAGCATGTCTCGTCCAGGACTCAAAGGAATGCAAGAAAAACAAAGCAGTTGGGAGGTAAAAGCAAGATGAGCAAAAGCATCAAGAAACGGTCAAGAAAGTCTCTGTTAGAACTGCTGCTAAGGAAAAGAGGAACACCCAGTCCAACAGGCAGAACACGTGATTTCTTATCATCTTTAAAGACGTTATTTTGAAGACACAGATGTGACTGTAGACTTTAGTCTCTTGTGATGGTGGAACATCTCTTTTCATCTCCCACAAAGAACACACTAACTTGACTCACTCTACGAAAGATATGGTTTTCAACACATTAAAACGATGGAATCTGGAGTGACCACCTTCCTGTGTCACTTTGCTTAAAGACTGCTGAAATACAAATTGGGATGAAAGATTTTCTTTAAGTAGCCAAAAAAAAAAAGGGGGGAGGGAGGGGGGGGGGAGAGTGACAAGGGTCTCTTTTCAGAACAGCACTTTTAGAAGTGAAAAGATGTCAATGCCCTCCCAGTTCACACAAGCCTACCACATAGGCTTGTATTCTCAGATTCATGCCAAGTTGTTAGTTATAACTACACTTCTGCATTTCTTAAAGAGAACATTTCACATTGGGGAAAACTTTAATACATGTTTCAATTAACAGATATGGTCAAATCAAGCGTATGTTAATATTGCTTTCTATCTGAAAGCAGTGATAAAAATCACAGTTCCAAGTTCTCGACAGGCAGTCTGTTTCATCCTAAGCACTTCATGAAGGATTCTGCAAAGTAGGGAAAAAAACCACAGGTAGCGATGGAGAGAGCTCTTACTCAAAACCTAATTATCACCTCTGACATCAGCAAAAGAAAATCTTTTTTTGCAGAAATCACTGGCAAAATTGTTTCTTGAATAAGTTATCCCTTCTGTCAAGTTTCCCACAATAAAGAAGTCCCTCTTTAAGCTGTCTATGGTTAGTTTGATTTAGAAGAACAGGGAACAAACTCAGGTTATTGATTCTTACCTTCAGTCCTGTTTTTTCATCATCACTACCATTATTTGTAGATGGTGTTTCATCCCCTTGCCTGGAAACCAAGACAAAATCTTCACTGTTAAGAGTGGATACCGAGTCTGAAGAGACACTGATTTTTCCAACAGAAGCCTTGTCATCCATGACTTAAAAAGGAAGTTCGATTCATGAATGAGATTAAATATGTTATAAACTCCTGAAAAACAAAAATCATAAAAATACTTATATAAAACTTCATGCTAAAATGTTCAAACGTTTCTTTTCAGAAACCTGCTGACTAGTTATAAAAAGTAACACATCTGACAGCATAACCAAGTTACAACTCTTCTGTCAGTGTACACTCACGGTCCTGCTTTGATTTTGCTAAGAAGCACGCTACTATTAGAGCACTGGTTTCCATAGCTCACAAAAAGGAAGTTAATAAATCTTTTTGCAGTATTTCATGATTGTCAGGCACCATTTTCTACACATAGCACAAAACAGGCCCTTGGAACATACACCACGCCTGCTGACAAAGTACTCCTATTAAGGCCAGAACAATAAAGTCCATTTATTTTCTTCAGATGATCTGTCTGCCTTCACCTACGTTCATGCAAAAATTACTTCTGTAGCTATCAGAGCTCACTGCATGCTGCAGTCACATTCTTTTCCCCCAAAACAAGAGTTAGATCTAACTCCTGGTATTTCGTGGTAAGGATGCTCTAAAACCTTGGGACATACAGCATTTTATGAATCTATGCTGAATCTTCTGTACCGTAAGGAACAATAAAAGAAAAGACTTCCAAGAAGCAGGAAGAACAGCGTAGGCTGGATCAGTACAGAGAATCAGAGCCAACAGAGGATTTTAAAAAGCTGGAACTGGCACTGAGAGGCATTTGAAGAAAGGAACAAAAGGTGAAGTTCAGCTGCACACCTTGAACTCTACAGCACAGATTCTCAGAATCCGTGGCTCAAAACAGACTGCCGTGATAAAAATAGGTGATTAAATTTCCCGGAAACCCAAATATACTGTTATCACAATGGCTCCGGTCTTTACATACTCCCAAGCATGACCAAACCCAAGTGCTTTTTCAGCCTCAAGCTCTGCCTTCCATTTGGTGGAGCACTGTCCCAACCCGGCTTCCAACAGAACAGCCAAACAACGGAGAAACCTGGCATATCCACAAGCACAGCTCATCGCATTCCTCGCTGAACCAAGAACAATGCACCAAAAATAGCAAAGCCTGCTTTTATTTCTATCAATACCCTTCTCTCCACCGCCACCAATATGACTTGAAAACCTGCCAGGAGGACAACAAATATTTTTTTTTCCCTCCGGGTTATTTTTTAACCTGATTGCTTTCCTGACCAAGTCGCTTCATGGTCCTGAAACATGTTTCACTGGACACCTGAAGTAGTGCGCAAGAGGAAGAACCGATGTGGGTTGTTCCTGAATAACAATATGCCTATGATTATTGGGTTTCATTTTCCAAAGCACGTAAGATATTTAGATATCCTTTTAAAAAAACCATTTTAAGATCCACTGACATTCAACGAGAATTACTGGCTGAGAAATTCAGATACTTTGAAAAGTTTTACCCACTGTACCTGTCTATCTGGTATTACCCACAGGTACCTTAAAGGTAGGGCAGAGTTCTCATTTTTAAAGATGCCTTTGTTTAAAGAATTCACATTAAAACATTTCCATATCAGTTCTGTATTGCACCATCTACATAATACACAGATCCTCTGAAAATAACTAAATGAAATATATTGAAACACAGAACAAAAATAAGCTTCAAACACTTAATATCCCTTTGGCTTTACTGTTTTCATTCAAACAGTGCAAACTCATCTGCCACTCTAAGACAGTATGAGTAGAAGAGCGGGCTTTGATCACAAGCAGCTGTAAAGATCATCTAGGCAAGGATCAATTTAGCAATTTATTTTGGTATAGCGCGTCTGTCTCGAAGTGTTAATTTCACCTGTTTCCAAAGTCTTTCAATCTGACACCTTTCACCAACATTAACTTCAATTAAAGAAAAAGTACGCCGTGCTTTTGTATACTCCTTTTTTTAGTAGCATGGTGTAAACGGACACCACACTTGATCCTGGAGCACAGCTGGCTTAGCCTAACCCCTACTGTAGTTTCACAATATAGCATTGCAACAGCAGAAGGTCCTGATGAGCCCAACTTTGCCAACCTTACATTGAGCAAAAGTCTTACTGAAATTACACAAGATAAGAGAGCACAGGAAAGGGGACAGTAGTAGACAACTGTAAGAAGTTTTTGTTTATTAGTGATGTATCAGCAAGCAAGGCTCAATTACCCAACCGCGTTGGAGTCAGCCACAGAAGTTCATCGGCTTAATGCTCAAATAGTTCAGGTGCAAAAGTGTAGTCTTAAAATACTAAAAATGCTAAAATATTGCCTGAAGTTAAGCAAAATTTCCATATCCCCATACTTTGCTTTGCATGCATTTTATTTCCTCTGTTCCTTGCTGTCACTTTGTTCCACGCAGATTACCACACGGATCATTTTACCTGAATCAGAAAACTCACAATGGCAGAATCAACAGCAGAAAGCCTATGAGCTCATTAAAATATGGGCTAGCCTAGAAGGGCACACATCAAAGACCAGCAGAGCAATTAAGTGTGGCAGGCTTATGACTCCTCTGGAATCAAAAAGCAAGAACAAACAACAGTGGTGACAGTGCTCTTTAGTAATACATGCAACCTGCCTAAGAACTGAAGCTTTCTGTTCTCACAGTTTAGAGAGGTAGGAGAAAAGACCCCAGCCAAGTGCAGATCTCAAGTTTTAATGTTTCTCAGAAGCAGCCAATGTCTCATCCCTTACAAGGAAAGAGACTCAGGTTTGTTTCAACGTAAATAAAATATGAGCTTATGAATTCAGCGTAGTTTAGTTCCTGACACAAAACTACACCACAGTAACATAGCATTTGCCTGAAGGTGTCTTTACACCTCTAAACGAGACAGAGTGTCTAGGTAAGACGCATACTAAGAGGCAAATTTTTAACAACTTATTTCTGTGCTCACCTGTGTAATTAAATGGGTACCCTGGCCTCTGCTCACACAAAAGACCATTGGAAAAAGCTGCAAAATGAGAAAGGCAACACGGCTGGCTCTTGGGTCACTGCTTTCAATTCACCTTCACTCTATGCTTGCTCTTGTTGTACGAGGCTACAATGCGAGTCCAAGACTCAAACTATCCTTTTTAAAATGTTCGTGTTTAATTTTTAAAGCAACCAAACAACAGTAGCAACCTACCTTACTCTCTCTATTCAAGCTAACATGCAAAGGTACAGCAAAGACACCATTCACCGTGCTAAAATCTCAAACAACTGGAAAACAACCCTATCAAAGTTCAAGATTAATTACACAGATTTATAAAATATTTATCCTTTACTTTCTTATCCTCTCCCAAGTATTTGGCACCTGACCTGCAACTTGTGATCAAAATTTTCCTTGTAAGTACTGCCAGGATGAATTTAAAAGAGCTTAAAGCAAATAGCATATAAAAAAAGAAAACCAGAAGCCCATCCATTTTACATTACTGTAATAAACTGAGGCTTGAATGCCACCTTGAGACACGTGCAACAAGTGAAGCAAGGCACTTGTAACTACGGCTGGTCTCGCTCCATCTCCAAGGGGTGCCCATCTTCCAGCATTTAGAACATCCACAGCCACACAAAAAGCCAGAGGGTGAGCAGAAAAATCAATGTTTCAGCTCTGAACTTCTTGGACTGTTTAAAACAGCACTTACCTTTAAGTCAATAGCAGATGCAGCACCCTCAGCACTGAATTTAGAGAAGAATACAACACAAAATACGCTTGAGCGCTGGGTTTTCAGGGCAGAAAAGAGAATAAGCATGAGAACAGGTATGCAGACCAGAGAGGAAAAGAGATTTTTTTTTCCCCCATTCATATCTTTCTCAGCTTTTGTACTTCAGCTGCAGTTCCTATAGCGATGCCACAAAGATAGAGTATATCTGATGAAGAATGCCCCAGATATAGAAGAACAATGTAGCAATATTAACTAAATTACTGCAGAATGTTATAATTCAAGAAACTACCTCAAACAGCAAAGTCAGAAAGCTTGGCATTCAAAATAAACCTATATCCTCTATCCCCTAAAATATAAAACCACTAAGTATAATGTTGGAAAACAAGGAGGCAGCACCCAGCCAAGACACTGAGGTGACTGACTCAATGCAAATTGATTCACTGAAAATAACCTATTTTCCATTTCTATTCCTCCGGCTTTCTGCATAACTTAACAATAATATCCAGTATGGTTCAATTTAAACACACGAAGTTCTACTTTCCCAGTTTTCATCGTCAGCATCTCAGTGTGGATGAAACGCGGAATTTGTAGCAGAGTTCAGAAGCTTTACAATGTACTTTGCAAAATAAGCCACGATTCTTTAGGATTCTTAGCTCTTCACAGTCTTTGACATCTGTGATTTTTTTACCTTCACAATTCACATAGCGTACACTTATTGTTTTACAAATACACAGTGAGTCCTGACAAAAGCCTGGAAAATGCTACAGCACAATGCCGTCATTACAGGTGGTTGTGCCAGGTGTTTCAGTCTGAGCAGCATAAGAAACGTAAGAGCAAAAATGATGTCACACTGACAGATACACAGGAAAGGAGCTGTGGTTTGCCTTTGTCTGAGCACATACAAGCCGCCTGTATTTTACTGCGGCTTCGGGAAAACAAAAAATACGAGAAAGATCAATCCTAACCAGCAACCTTTTTCTTCTCGCATATCAGATGATTACTCTGCATAATCATACGTTTGATCTTTACCCACCTTCCCTGTGCAAAACACATTCTCAAAAGCAACAAGAAGTATTTTGCACTCAAAATGAAGCAAGAAAGCCAGCGGAATACTGCATGCGAAAATAAAGATTTAGAATGACTAAAGAGAGTAATTAATAAAAAATAGCAACTACAGTACTAACTTTTCTGTTCATTCTAAAACACAGACAGCCACAGATGTTCCCACTAACCTCCAGAGACAGAAAAAACGTCATTTATTTGGAGATAACGCTGCCTCAAATTTCACCCCCCTCCCTCTTCTCAAGAAGGGAGAAGCGCAGATCTCAGGAAGCTGAGTGAATCATTGGCCAGTGTACGCAAAACCAGGAATCAGACAAAACACAACAGTTAAGCTAATGCAATCTTTGTTAACAATCCTTAACAGATTATTGCCAACATAATTTTGGCAGTTTAAACAGGTTTTAATTTAAAATTTGATTTTTAATTTAAATTTGTTATTCAAATTAAAATGTAACTAAATTTTTAATTTATTTTTTTTTTTTTAAATTTAAACAGCTATTGCCAACCTAATTTTGCTTTTAATCTTAATTTGAACTACCGGCTCAGAGGACAAAACTCTAATTTTAGGCTCCTGTAATAAGCAAATTCTCCAAGCCCAGAAACACGCGGCAGGTCCTGGGAAACCGTGGTTTATAAAAGAAATGCTGACACTGCCTTAGCTAGCCCATCACAAGAATGTCGCTGGAATGAATTAACTATGAACGGCTGGTTCATCCACGCTCCGCGGCTGACGCTCCATCAGCATCAGGCACATCTATGCGCTGCCTGCACGGAGGGGAGCCGGGACACGCAGGACACAACATGGGCTGGAGGCTGGCAGTGCAGCCAGAGGCTAAACAAACTCTGAAGAGGATGCTCGGTATGCCTCTGGAGCTCCTCTCTCACCAGGATTCAAACAGAAACAGAGTTATGCTCACCAGACAAACACAGCACTTTAAAGATACGCTGTGAAAGAACTGAAAAAAGGAGAGTTACATTCGGTGCATGCTACTAAAAGCTGTCTGCACTTGGATTTGGAAAAACGAAAGGAAACCCCTATGCCAAGCTCCATTTGTTAATTTGTTTACTGTGCACACAAAACTAAGTTTGCTCAGGTCCTTGACCTTTTCATGTTAAGTAGAGGCCTTTAAAAAGCATACAGTGTTTCTGTAATGGAATCAGCAACGGGGAAGTCCATGCAGTTACGCATTTTCTAATAAAGTAGCCAACAAGCTCAGAAATCCCATCAAGCTGTGCTTGAACAAAACCTGTAAGTAGAATAAAATTGGGAATACAGATCAAACTAGATCTGTATAACAATACAGGTAAGCAGTACTTGATCTCCAACTTGTATTTAAGCTATAAACATGACCTCTTCCCTCTCTCCAAACCTCTCCTGAGTGTTTTTTCTCCTTCTCCTCCTCTCCCCCAAAATGCCTCGAACA
Organism: Fregata magnificens; assembly: GCA_013389945.1. Taxonomy (NCBI): domain Eukaryota; kingdom Metazoa; phylum Chordata; class Aves; order Suliformes; family Fregatidae; genus Fregata; species Fregata magnificens. Next base: position 473,004 of record WAAD01000482.1, on the reverse strand, counting down.
GGCAAAACTACACAGATGAAAACCACAAAGCCTACTTCCACCAGTTCGATTTTCACTTGGTTTTGCTGACGCGTGTTTTTAAACCACCTTAGCGCAGCCTGTTTGTTTATACTTAATTTTCATCCCTAACTGACACAATCTGCCCTTAAAAATTACCTTCTGGGGATGTTTTAACTGAAACAAACACGTCCTTGCCAACAGGATGGGGGGAAAAAAAAAAACCACCGAGAGAAACACCGAGGTTACGGTACATGAACCAAATAAAGACGCCTGGACGCGATCAGGTGCCACATTTTAGGATCCACCTGGAAGCAACAGGCGACAACCGGCAGGGCCAGGCCGCCGAGGGGGAAAGCGGCCGCCCGGCCGGGAAAGCGGCGTCGGT
>WAAD01000482.1:435314-447595 GCA_013389945.1 Fregata magnificens | reverse complement strand
TCTTTAAAAGCTTATTCACACCTGTGACACTTGATTTTTTTTTTATTTTAAGTTTACCAAATATTCTTTTTTATTTAATAAGATTTTCTTGGGGCTAACTTTGCACTAAAGCTGAACTTTCCTCAAAGGATGGGTTTGAGGTCCATTTAAGACTTTAATTAAAATTCTTTTTGATAATGAATTACACAGAGTTGCCGAAGAGAAGGGAAGATACCTATGACTAGTATCCAAGTCCTAGAGAAAGACACATACATACTATTAGACATTTTTGTTTGTCTCATTCAGGTAAATTTATCTGATTAGAAGCAATAGTTTGCCTTTTCTTGCTTTCTTTGAAGGTGTTGCAAGCCTGAATCAGAGTGCACTGAGCCGTCCAATGCAAAGGAAGCTTGTGACACTAGTGAATTGTCAGCTGGTGGAGGAAGAGGGTCGGGTTAGAGCTATGAGGGCAGCTCGATCACTGGGAGAGAGAACCGTTACAGAACTGATCTTGCAGCACCAAAATCCTCAGCAGCTTTCTGCCAATCTTTGGGCTGCTGTCAGGGCACGAGGGTGCCAGTTTCTAGGACCAGGTAAAGTACCTGTAGAATCTGCAACAGAGTATATTTAGCTATACCTTTTCTTAACACAAAAAGCATTCTTTGGAAATTTCTTCTGTTCGATTGAAGATGTAATTACTTCTGTTTTTCAAGGTTTTGCCGGGGAGAAAGGAGAAAAAAAAAAAGACTACAAGTTAGTAAAATCTGCTGGTTTAAAGTTTTGGGGTTTGTGTTGTCTGTCCGTCCCCCCTGCTTATTAACTGTTCTTCGAAATTGTAAGGAAGCATTTAAAAAATCCTGGCAAAGAAGAGAAAATAAGCATGCTTTCCGCACAGTTTGTAATGCGGTGTAAGTGTAACGCAGGCTGGTTGTACTGCTGCCTGTGATTAGAATTGAATAGGAAACTGCAAATGCTCTCTTGTTCATACTTTTAACTGTGAATACACTCAGCCTAACTTTGGTTGCAGCATACTTTAATTTTAAAATTTATAGTGATCCTGTTTACATCTTTGATAGAAGCAGCAAATTCTTAGTTAAGAATGTTGCTGAAGCAAGCACAGAAATGAGAAGAAAATTGTTTAAACTGGAAGTAGTCCTCTCTTGATTCCATCAACTGATGACCGCATTGCTGTACTGTTCCCATATTTATTTTATACAGTTTCATGGTGTAGCATTGGTGAGATGTCCAAAATGACAAAGGCTACAAGACTGCACAGTGGAGAAAAGTATAAAACTGCACTACTAATGTGTTTATTACTGAAAATTAGTCTTAGCTCTTCAAGTTCGCTGTGCTTAGAGTGCTTCTAAATACTGCTTCTAAACTAGGAAAGTTCTTAATGTTTACAAAAATTTTTCTTATGATTAGTGAAATAAAAAGTAATAAGGAATTACGTTCAAGATGATTCAGATGCTCCTACTTATGGTGTTAATATACGATAGCCTTGCTGTTTTCTGGCAATATATTTCACTTCCTATCTTTTGTTTTTGTGTGTTAAAGCTATGCAAGAGGAGGCACTGAAACTTGTATTACTGGCACTGGAAGATGGCTCTGCACTCTCGAGAAAAGTTCTGGTACTTTTTGTTGTACAAAGGCTAGAACCAAGATTTCCTCAGGCCTCTAAAACGAGCATTGGTCATGTTGTGCAGCTACTGTATAGAGCATCGTGCTTTAAGGTAGAATACCAGTACTTGAAGTTTGTTACTGTGAACTAGCGCAGCTCCAGAGAACCCATCCTAGGATTAGTATCTTTCACCTGTAAAATGTTACATAAATGCAGTTTCTACACTTTTAAATAATGTAGACTGTAAGATTTTATCTAGAGCTGTCATGAAGTAGTTGTTTGATATTTAAAATTCCCTGCAAAAGGAGCAAATGATCACATGTGGAATTAGCTGGAATAGAGTACGAAATTACTGCCCTCATTATTAACCACTGCCCATCATCTGGAAATTACCTCCCCTGAAAGAGGCATGAAGCCTGACTCTGTAGGCACTCCTGGCCTGCTTCAGGAAGAAGTAAAATGCTTTAATATAATCATTTTTGACTATTTAGATTCATAAGAGTAGGCCATGGCCAGACATGCCAGACTGGCCTGGGTGCTCTCAAAGATTAGAATCCAATCCCAGCATTCTAAAGAAAACTTTTGGAATACCGTAGTCCTGGGAACTTCCCTGGCTCCAACACCAGGCATGAGAGGGACATACCATACACAGAGAGTGCTGTCAGCCTGAGCTCCAACATTGTGTTCCAACACATTTGTCACTCTCGCTCCTTTTTCTTTTGTCTGTCTAACTGCCTTGCACTGAAGAGCCCCTTTATTTTTGATATATAGGAGTGGGTTGTTTAAACTGGATATTCCCACTCTTTATATCTGGAGAAGAGTGAAAAGTTAATTTGATGGGTCTTTTTTCTTTTTGAATCAGTTAAAAACATGATTATCACAACATCACTGAACTAAACATTAAAATAGTGAGACCTGTTGCTCTCCTTTATGACAAATGTCTTATGTAACCTAAGAGTTTTACTTAACATTTATAGTGGACTGTCAGTTAAATATTCTGTTTTTTAAATGTCAATACCTTTTTTTTTTTCCCCCTTTGTACTATTTAAGTAACTTCTAGACACTTTCCTGTTTCTTTAACTCATTCTTTAATATCTGGTAGCAAAAACCACTAGTAGAACTACTAAATGTCTAACTGTATCTTCTGTGACTTGAGCAAATCTGATTACTTTCCTAGTTGGACGTAGTGGAGTTGGTATAGTTTTGCACCTGTGATCCTGTAAAAACTTTGAGCTGGCTGTTCTGCCTGTGTACTGCTAGCTAAGTGGATGAATACATGGAAGAAAATTAAGTATATGCTAAATATACAAAAGCAATACTTTTGTGATTTGTGCTGTGTAACTGTCTTTTTCTGATGGCCTTGGAGATTTTTTTTTTGTTAAAGGAGGAGTATTTAACTATTACATTTTATTAGGTCACTAAAAGGGATGAAGATTCTTCTCTGATGCAACTTAAAGAAGAGTTTCGGAGTTACGAGGCTTTGCGGAGAGAACATGATGCCCAGATTGTTCACATTGCCATGGAAGCAGGACTTCGAATATCACCAGAACAATGGTCTTCCCTTCTTTATGGTGACTTGGCACATAAATCACACATGCAATCCATTATTGACAAGGTTCGTCAAAGGGATGATTTTAATATCTTTGTAGGATTAGATTTGACTATTAAATGTTATGATAAAAATCCAAGAACCACTTGAGTTAACTTTTTGTCTGTAGTCCTATCAAATATTAGTTAAAACTAGAGTGAAGGTTTTCTCCCCACTGTGGTGTATTCTTCGTATGAAGACATTTTGTTTTCCAGTAGTTTAAGTCTAACTCCCTTTTTTGTGTCTTATGATGAATCTTCATAGGGCAGATTCTGAGCTGAGAAATTAAATTTCTCTCCACTGATACTCTCTATATGCCATCTGAAGACACTACGTATTGTGTTTAGGAACCAGTTTAATGCAAATCTTTTTAAGATTAGTAGTTCACAGTTGTAAGATGCAGCACACTAATGCTCACTTTGTTTTCAGCTCCAATCTCCAGAATCTTTTGCAAAGAGTGTACAAGAATTGACAATTGTCTTGCAGCGCACGGGGGATCCTGCAAACTTAAACAGGCTGAGGCCTCATTTAGAGCTGCTGGCAAACATAGATCCAAATCCAGGTATGCAAATCAAGCTTTTAAAACATTTCTTGACATTTTTCGTTTCTAGCAAAGTAAATTATTAAGATGATAACCGCCATTCCTGGTTCCAAAATTCCCATTAATTGACATAGTATATCATAAACTCTTCTTCAGGGCTCTCTGAGCTCTGTCCTAGTACTTGGTGTTTTGAAGTACTAGCAGAGTTGCCTCTTATTTATGATACTACTGGAATTATTGACAGAATGACAAGCCTGCTTTTAATAATTTTAGACGCAGCATCTCCAACGTGGGAGCAGCTGGAAAATGCAATGGTCGCTGTGAAGACTGTGGTACATGGGCTGGTGGATTTCATTCAGAATTACAGTAGAAAAGGCCATGAAACTCCACAGGTAACTATATTCGATTGTTGCATTATAGGTCTTAATGTACATTTACTGAAAGATGCAACTTTGAAAAATTACTATTGATTTGAAATACTTATGGCCTTTTCCGTGGAATAGCTGATGATACAGTTATTTACTGCATTCAGATTTTGAGAACTTGATGTTTCTGAATATGGAATGCAGCAGAGCTTGCTGTAGTGAGATCCATACAATGGCATAGTGCTTAGCCCATCAACAAGAAATTTCCTTACTTTTCTGATTAAAGATGCAAAATGTAAAAGCAGATCATGGATGTGTTTGTGTGTATGTTTTAAGCGTATTTTTATGTAAACCTGTATTAGATTGTAAGTGGAATGTCTTGTGGTTGTTTTGCATGGGTTTTTTTGTTTGTTTTAAAGCCACAACCAAATAGCAAATACAAAACAAGTATGTGCCGAGACCTTCGACAGCAAGGGGGATGTCCAAGAGGAACAAACTGTACGTTTGCTCATTCTCAGGAAGAGCTCGAAAAGTGAGTGTNNNAAGCGATCTCCATAGAATTTTGAAACCAGTTTCTTCTGTATGTTTATTCATTCGGAAGGATTTGTGAATCTCTTGAAGTGATAACTCTTTACATGAAATTGAAGGTACAGTAAAGCAGTATTTGTAAACTAATTCCAGGGTGTTTTTTATTTTACCCCATATGAAGTAAAATTTCCTTTCCTGAAACTGAGTCTAGGCTCAGTGTCTGTCAGGGATTGGTTATATCACCTACAGGAGAGAGAATGTTAATTACATTTTGATTGATTAAGGAATAAAGTGAGTTTTATTTAAATAGTATGTAATGTATGCATTCTTGAAGCTGTTTTCCCTCAAATCCATTTTCAAAGAACTACACAAGTGGATCTTCTAAGAGGAGAGATGATCTTTGGTTACAATGAACACATTGATGTTCTATTTACAGACTGTTGAAAATAAGCACTAGTTTAAAGTCCTGTAATTTTTTTTATATCATGTTCCTCTCAATCCCTTCCTTTTGCTAGTTTTACAAATGTATCAAACTGCACAATAAGCACTTTTTAAATCGTCTCTTTCATGTGTTTGTACATGTGTTTGTTTATAGATATCGCTTGAGGAACAAAAAAATCAGTGCAACAGTGAGAACATTCCCCCTTCTAAATAAAGTTGGCGTAAATAGCACTGTCTCGACCACAACAGGAAACGTGATTTCTGTCATAGGAAGCCCTGAAGCAACAGGGAAGATGGTGCCAAGTACTAATGGAATAGCTAATCTAGAAAGTGGTGTTCCCCAATTGATCCCTCGCTGTGCGGACACCTCCTTGAGAGCTTTGGAGAACACCAAGAAGGGAGGGAAGACTGGAGCCAATGGCCAGAATGTTTCTGGATCCCCTACGGAATCACTACCTGAAAAGTAGGTAACTCTTTTTCATAAAGATGACTAAGCATGACATTTTGCTTTTAGATTATCATGGAGTTTGTGGATGGCAAACAATAGATATTGAATTCTGGTCCTGGCTTGTGGTTGTTGCTGGTGCTCACTGGCTGCAGAGTTCTGTAAGATCTTGTACTGCAGTACAAATATCATTATACAAAGTCTGTGGATTCAAGTTGTCAGAGCCAGCATCAGTTGTTTTAGCTGTTGAATACTCCCATGCAATATAGATAAAATGGTAAATCTCTCCCTTTGTCTTTTATTCTGTTGTTCTCAGCCTGGTATCTTTCTTACTATTGGGTTATTACATAAAAATAAAACAAAAAAAACTTGCACTCAAAATTTGACATTTCCTGAAACCAAGAAGGGTACACGTAGTGCTTAGTCCCCTAATAATCATGGAAACCTTCTGGTTTTGGGGGTTTCCCTTAAAAAATTTTTAGATACTTCTCCAGGAAGCACTGAGCCTCTAAACAACTTTTCAAAGCCTTTGTCTTTACCAGAATATGCTTACAAGTGGTATGTAAGCTTCTGGGTACACACCAAAACATTTATATCCACTTTTGAGTTCTCTTAGGAGAAAGTCTGAGATGTAATAATAGTATCAGTTTGGGGTATGAAAAATAAAATTCCAGAGGAAATGACATGGCCCAAATTTCCACACTACACGGGAGTGTACGTGAAGAGATGACTAACTGAAGTAAGTAAAGATCTGCTTAATGATTTCTTGGTAATCCTTTTCAGTAAAATTGGTTCTCCACCCAAGACTCCTGTAAGCCAGGCAGCAGCTACCTCAGCTGGTCCTCCTAATATTGGAACAGAAGTTAATTCTGTGCCTCCAAAATCCAGCCCATTTGTTCCCAGAGTACCCGTCTACCCTCCACATTCTGATAATGTTCAATATTTCCAAGATCCCAGGACTCAACTGTCATATGAAGTTCCACAGTACCCGCAGACAGGTGAGTGAGATGAGCACTGAATCAAAAATAGCTCTGAACTTTTCTCTAGGTAAGCGTGAATGCTGAGAAATAACTTTGATATCAGTTTTGTGGATTTTTTTTTTTTTAAAATATCAACTGAATCTTCACTTAATGCAATACTAATCTGGTCCGTTGCTGAGTATGGGAGGGACCTGTAGTTTGCTCCCAGTGTTGGTGGTTCTTGTCTTTGCGTGCTGTATGTTATGCAACTTGTACCTCAGCATCCAGAAGAACTTGAACCTCAAGGTCTTCGATCTACTTTTTCCTTTGTTAGCATTTAATTGCATTTATTTAGCTTTGCTCACCTCATGCCTTATCCGTGAGGGTATCCATAGACAGGATTCTGACCCAGAGGCATAGCATGCTTCTACTGTGAGACTTATACATCTTCGTGCTTGCTCAAACGTCTTTGAAAGGTTTCAGTCATCTTTTTAGGTTGCAGTGTGCATGTTTATATTCAAGCAAACAATTAGGTATTATAGCATCAGGTCGTTCACAAGCTCTCAAAACAAAAGACAGAGGTGTTCAGACAATCCTCTCCAAAGAAAAAAGAATAAGCCATGTGTGAAATGGTTGTTTATGGACCTTTGGAATTTTTTTTTAGCAATATAGCTTTTTATTTTTAGAGATAACTATTTTAACTTCCTGTATAAAGAAGTGCTTAAGATGCTGTCTTTTCAGTTATAATTATACTGTAGTACATAGGAGCAATGGCAGAGAAACTCCATTTTCCAAATTGGGTCAAGGTGGTAAAGGGTCAGCGCTACATCTGCAAATGTGGTTGTCATACATGAAACTGTATTCCAGAGAAATATGATAGGGTCAGTAACAGGTTTGTACAGTGTGACTCTTCATTCTCTAAAGGTACTTATCAACCCTATTTACAGTTTTAGAAGGTGTAAAATTCTGTCTGGGTCATTTGTGGTTACATTAAATATGCCTTTTTCCAATTTTTAAGGATATTATGCACCACCTCCAACAGTACCAGCTGGTGTGGCTCCCTGTGTTCCTCGCTTTGTGAGGTCCAATAACGTTCCAGAATCCTCCCTCCCACCTGCTTCCGTGCCATATGCCGATCATTACAGTACATTTCCCCCTCGAGATCGACTGAATTCTCCTTACCAACCTCCTCCTCCGCAGCCGTATGGACCAGTTCCTCCTGTCCCTTCTGGAATGTATGCTCCAGTTTATGACAGCAGGCGCATCTGGCGCCCACAGATGTACCCACGAGATGATATTATTAGGAGCAATTCTTTACCTCCCATGGATGTGATGCACTCATCTGTCTATCAGACATCATTACGTGAGAGATACAACTCTTTGGATGGGTATTACTCTGTGGCTTGTCAGCCTCCAAATGAACAGAGAACTGTGCCTTTACCAAGGGTGAGTGAGAGCCAGAAAGGGAGGGATGTAGTCTTGATTCTGAAGGTCGTTACTGAAAAGCTGGTAAATAGTTAGCATAGACCTCTTCTGTTTATTTGGGGTTACAGTGATCAAGACACGTGACCTGGACAAAGTTCTTGCTTTGTTTTTAACCTTAATAAAATGGGCTTGTAAAATAGACCACTCTAATCTGGATTAGGACCAGCGCCCCTCTGCCTCTTTAATTCCTGTGCATGTTGCTTGATTTAATTACATATTTAAGATTTGAGTTGCCAAACATGGGCCAGGTTCTCCCCCAAGTCCTTGTGAAATTCTTCGAGGAATATCAATGCATGGTTATGGACCCAAGGGAATTTGGGGGTCCAAGTGTGTCCTCTGCAAGTATTTACCTTCTGGTTAGAGTATGATAGGATATATAGTCCTATATTTATTATTGCTTAGGAGCCTTGTGGTCATTTGAAGACTGGTTATGATGAGCAATTAAGACGGAAGCCAGAGCAATGGGCGCAGTACCACACGCAGAAAACTCCTCTGGTATCATCAACCCTTCCTATGGCAACACCATCTCCAACACCACCTTCTCCTCTCTTCAGTGTAGATTTCAGCACAGAGGTAGGAATCCAAAGAACTTCTTTATTTTCCCTTCCTCTTTCTGTAAGATGCCATTTAATATTTCTAGTAAAGATTTTCTACCTGCCATCTATTGTTCATAAAATTAATCTTCTAGCAAAAGGAATGTAATATCTAGTAATGAATGCATTCAGTTTGATATTTAGGTGATGCTAAACATGACTGCTGAAAAAAGGTCAAGAAGTGAAGTGATTCAATTTATCCTCACTAAAGGAAATGTAATTTTATTGAACTAGCTTTGTGAACTTCCACGTTTTTGTATAGGGAACAACAGTTGTTTTCCATTAAGAAGGACCTTCCCTTTTATACTCCAAATGGCATTATGACATGATGAGTAGACTGAATCAAGCTGCAAATGCTTGTCAAGTCCCAGAGAATACATCTCCCTTAAAAGTGGCAAAAGGCATTGGTAGAACATCGTGTACTTACATGATAAGTCCTGTAAACAAGAATGGAAACTCAACAAATAGAAACGGTGTGCTTTTGGAAAAAAAAAATTTGTGATACTTATTTTCTGTACATGTAAATTAAATGCATCCACGAAACAAGTTTGAGAAACACTGTGCCAAGCACTCTTTGCTGTGGTTTGACAGTTCCATCAATGATATTTGAGGTGTTAGACTGATTATTCAGAAAAGGTCTTGTAAGGTACTTGAAGTCCCTTATGGGTGCATTCAAGGTAGATCAGGATTTAGTCCTTTTCATCCAGGCTGGAGGGTTCCAAGTCATTCTTCTATCTGCCACTGGCTCATACATTAAAGGAAAATGCATGGCTTCCTCTCAATTTAATTACTGTGGGTATTTGCCTGAAGAAACCTGCCACTAACATAGTGACAGTGATTTCAGTCTCTCATCTTGGCAGACCAGGCAGTTATTTGTAGTGGCGAAGCTTGCCCTTCAACAGCTGTCAGCTGAGCTGGTTTAAAATTTGACTGAACAGGTTATGTTGTCCCTGAGTCAAGTCTTGAGTATGGCTAGAACTCCTTGACTGACTTTTGAGATAATTTAATTAAATAGCAGTAAATGTCTTTTCTTATTTTAATACTGAATTCCCTGGTTTTATTATTCACTGCTTATTTATTCCCTTTTCCATAGTTCTCAGAGAGTGTCAGTGATTTGAGTGGAACTAAATTTGAGGAAGACCATCTCTCTCACTATTCACCGTGGTCTTGTGGCACTATTGGGTCTTGTATAAATGCTATCGACTCAGAGCCCAAGGATGTGATTGCCAATTCAAATGCCGTGTTAATGGTAGGGGTTTTCTGCATGTTATCTCATTAGTGTAATGATACTTACATGCCGAAGTGTCTTCTGTTTGGTTAAAAAAGACTTTTCTTTTAAAGTTGATAGCTTCTATTCTTAGTATTTTAAAGTAGTTCTGCCCATTTGAAGTTGTTTGGAATACCTTTTCCCAGTTTTGTAAATAAACAATGTATTTACTTCAGTGACAGAATGTAGTGCCATGAATAAAATTCTCAGATGTCTGAAACAACTATTTTAATAACAGATCTCTGTAAATCGAACTTGTAGCGAAAATGTTTTGAGTAGATGGTCTGTAAACTGGTAAGAATTCATTAATTTTAAATGTGTTCTCTCATTATTAGAGTGGGATAAAAATTTTTGACTACTTAATTTTGTTTGTCTCTCTTTAGAGTTCTTTGTATAAATGTATATGTGTACACATACATGCTTACATTTTCTGAGGCATCTAAAATAGTCTCCGAATACGTTGCAGTGGCAGGCTTGACTGGTTAATTACAGGGTCATTGTGGCCAGTTCGGAGCAGGTGTTTCCATTGCAGAAACCCGTTTCCTGTTTGGCTTAAGTGCAATAGTCCATCCTGTATGAATGAATCACTGGCCTTTTCAGGATTCTAAGATCTGTTACGTTGCCATTGTTTCAGAAAATCTTTACTTTGAAGTTAATCCCAAGAGCAATATACACTCACAGAGAAAAGTTGAAATACTGTGGATCCAGGATAATCAGCATGAACTTAATCTTGGCTGCTTTGTACCCACAAAGAATCTGTATGAACTATTTTCCTAGACTACACCTCTTACTTGGTTGGAAGGCACATTCTTCTGTAATAAACAGTTTAATGCCAACAAATCTGTGAAAATAAAATACAACTTATTTTTTATCACCCAATTTCCTTGAGAGGAAAAAAAGCTAACTGAAAGACTTTCAGGAACAAAAAATACGTAGTATGAATCATGGAATACAGCTTACCTTTGGAGGGGTGAGAATTCATGCTTTTTGGAGACTTTCTGCTATATCATGTAGCAGGTTACCTTTATGTTCTATGAAACAAGTGTAACCAAATCTCATCCCAAGCCTTCTTTGATACTGCCTCCTTCAAGTATAGGAAAGGGTACTGAAGGACCATAAAGCATACTTCTTCTGCCTGGAAACACGAGCTTGGAAAAGCAAAATTATTTCTTCTAGCACTGGTAATAGCTTTCTCGTGGTCAGTTTGCCATTAAAGGGCAATAACTAAATCATTGAGGCCCATCTTGGCTCTCTGGTTGGACAGATTTTCAGCATTGTGTTCAGCAGCAATAGTCAGAAAGTTATGGGCCAACTGAAGAACCTGAATAACCTCAAATGAATCCATGTATCTTCTGTCTCCTAAATATGTAGGATTTGGACAGTGGGGATGTTAAAAGGAGAGTGCATTTATTTGAAACTCAGAGAAGGGCAAAGGAAGAAGATCCCATAATCCCATTTAGCGATGGACCGATCATCTCGAAGTGGGGTGCAATCTCCAGGTCATCCCGCACAGGTTATCACACGACAGATCCTATTCAGGCCACTGCTTCCCAAGGAAGTGCTACTAAGCCCATCAGTGTATCAGGTACAAGTACAGGCTTCGTATGACAATATAGCATACATTATGAGCACTTCATCCTGTTCATGCTTACTGCAGCAATGAAGATGCAAAGAGCTAAAATACCTGTATATCCCACTTGAAGAACAGAGAAGATAATGAATGGTATCTTAATTTGTTGTAGATTATGTCCCTTATGTCAATGCTGTTGACTCAAGATGGAGTGCCTATGGCTCAGATTCTACTTCATCAGCACGTTATGCAGAAAGGTATGGACTTCTTTTTCTGTGTTCTGTTTAAAGCATTTTCTATAGCTTGCTGTTCTTTAAAATCCTGAATGTGGAGGGAAAAAAATCTGGAACTATTAATAGACAATCTTAAAGGAAAAGATTTTTTCCTAGCCAGCATAAAGCCTTGGAAAAACTAGGTTAAAACTTGTGTAGTCTTTAATACTTAATGCAGCTAATAATACCCAATTACTAGCAAAGTATCCCTTGAGAGACCTAATCAAAGAATTGGAGTCAGGTACTGCCAAGCTGTCATGTCAAAATCTGCAATCTTGAGTAGGTTCTCTCAAGTTTTCTTGCCACATCTTACCCATTTGTAAAATCAGGATGTTTGCTTCATATAATGCCTTGGGGTATTGTGAGCCCCAATGAAGATGAAGAGCACATTATATTAGTCATAGTTTCTGTCCAAAAAATCTAACATTAATAGACTAATGAAGTTTATAGGGCCTTTGATTTAGAGAACTTGTTTTTAATTCCTAGTTTTGTCATCTTTCTCTTAAAGGGACAGGTTCATAGTTACAGACTTGTCTGGTCACAGAAAGCATTCCAGCACTGGAGATCTATTGAGTATTGAATTACAGCAGGTAAGATCAGATATTATACTATGTGGGGTTTTTAATT
>WAAD01000482.1:401639-426858 GCA_013389945.1 Fregata magnificens | reverse complement strand
GGCGGCCCGGGGCCGTCCGGCCGCCGCCTCCGTCATCTGCTTAATCCGGGTTTAGCTCTGGCAGAACCTGCTGGCGGGCGGCAGACGAACGAAAAGCCCTGCTTTACCCGTACGTCGCTCAGGGTACGCACATTAATAGGGCTGACTTGTAGCGCCCTGCAGAAGTAAGTCTGAGCCCAAATCAACTGATTTGATTGAAATTGTTGGTTGGTTTTTGGTTTGGTTTTTTTTTTAAATGAAATTTTGTGGACGTTGAGACGTCGTTTGTGCGTCACGGGTCCACAGCCACATATCTGACCTTACTGACACCCCTTTCTACACCCTTTGCCCCTCACCCAGGAAAGAAGAGTAACCCTCCGCCGTTTTACGCCTCCGTCGGGATGAGATCTGATCAGCAGCTCTTTTAGAGGATTGTGGTGGAAGGAGTCAGTGGAGAGAGACCCCCCAAACCCTTAAGGTGCTCCATGGTTCTGCAGCTTTCCATCGCTTGGAAACATCCGATCTTTCTGTTCCCCTGATGTGAGAGGTGTACAGTCTGTAAATGCTGACGCTGTCAGTAGCTTTAGAGGGTGGATTCTCCTGCTGTTAATTTCTATTTAGCAGAAGGCATTTTGGATTAAAAAATGTTTAAGTCGGGAAAAGTGAGGATTTTTAGGATAGTTGCAATCACTTTATCAGTGCATCAGCGTCTAGTTTCAGTGTTGTCCATACAAACAGGATGCTGTTGACTTCTGTGAAGATGACCAGTGTGGTCAGTGCACAGGTGAAAAGATGACAGACATGAAGATCTTTCTTTTGATATGTTATTTCTTAGCCTGGAAGTGACGGTCATGAAACTGTAGCACTGACTGCGCTAAGCATTTGTATGTTCTGTCTCAACACTTAGAAAGTATGTTTTCTGTGTTGAGGGTAACCTTTTTTATTAAACAGCAAACATGGTTACATTTTCTTTAACCTTTTTTCTTGCACAAGTTACGTTACTTAAATGTGCCGGATCTCTGCAAAAAATTTTTTTAGATTCTCTTCAACAATTTGAATTGATATAATCTGAAATTTCTTCTTCCAGGTTTTGACAGAAGCTTGTTTCTGAAAGACTGGAAAGGAATAAAGGTCAGAACATTTTAATTTGATGAATTACACTGATGATTTTTCAGCTCAGATAAATCATTGTTAAAATAATGCAAATAATACTGGAAATTTAAATTTCAATAACTGGGAAATCAGCCTTGTGGAGCTGTCTGAGTGAGGCTGATAAGACTCCCGAATCATGGTTAGAAAATTCATTCTCCATGAATGGAAACACACATAAAGTGTTCCTGCACTGGTGAGCCTCAGAGCAGTTCTATTCGTAAAGGTTTTTAACTTAAGTGAGTTTGAAATTGTGACTAAGAATTAACTTACGTGACTGACTGCACTGTAGGCTGTTTGATAGTGGGCTGTAAACTGTTCTTATGTGGCTAAAAAAACTGCTCTGAGGAAGTAAAGGACTATCATGCATTGAAAGTGGTATCTCGTGCTGCCTATTTGAGTAAGAGATACATTCTCTATTTTGTTCATTTATTTTCTAGTCATAATGACTACTTTGGATGATAAACTGCTTGGTGAGAAGCTCCAGTATTATTACAGCAGTAGTGAGGGTGAGGATGAAGACAGTGAGAAAGAAGATAAAGAAGGGGAGAGCACCATTCCTGAAAGTGTTGGGGAAGTAGAGCTTAGCAGCGATGGCAGTGCAGTCAACACAGGTATCGTCATATCAAACTGATGCTTTTGTAAATACTTTGTTTATTGGAAGATTCATGTGTTTTTCTAAAATTCATTTTTCGAAATGAAAGTCTTGTTTTTACGCATGCTTGAGTCAGAGATTGATCATTTCCTGGCTATAGTCTAACGCTACTTTTAAGAGCCGGTTCTTTATTTTAATGTTCGCCTTCTCCTCTGAGAGGCTTCAGCATTACATCTAAAGCAGTTAGGCTTTGCCTACAAAGCTGATTTGTAGAATTTGGTTGATAACGCATACATTTATTTCCTGTAAGCCGCACAGTTGTTAACCACTAACAGGTAGGTGCTGAACGAGTACATGAGGAATAGACAGAAAGTGGCCTGGCTTTCCCAAAATAGCGTTCTCTACTGCCACTGTCAGAGACACAATACGAGTCTGTGTGGATCGTTGGTGTGATCCAGAGGGTATTTCTTACCTTCTTATGAAAGACTGGCCCTCTGTGTTTTATGGTTTCTCTAAGAACGATGAAAAACCTTCTTCCTGCATGTGTTCACATCTTTTACCTGAAGGAAGAATGGAAGAATTCTGCTACTAAACTGGCAGACTTAGAGAGGACCTGAAAAAGTAACTCCACTGGGCCCCAGCAGCAAGATAACAGCAAGGTGCAGTCTATAAGAATTAACACTAGCGTGCATCACAGAACATACTCCTGTACAAGAGCATTGGCAAACTTAAGTATACTTTCCCATCATTATTTTTGTTCACAGGAAAAGCCATGCTAACAATAGGGGAATTCTTGAGGGCTGGTGTTTCTGTTTCAAGAGCACAGATATTAATCTTTGGAATAGTCTTTGGGGCAATTATGAGAGTAGCCTAGTTAGATAAACTTTAGTCTTCTTAGAAGAAAAAAAACCAAACAGATACAAGCTCAAGGACATGTAAATGGCAAATTACTTCTTTCATTTCAACATTTTGCACAGTATACAAAAAGTTTATGGCAGGGCCACTATTTTACTGCTGACTTACAAATTATTACTTGAATTTTAAATGATAGGTGTAATTTTATTACCCTTTTACACGAAATGCCCACATATTTAATTTCAGGTCCCAAAGGAGTCATTAATGACTGGCGAAGATTTAAACAACTGGAAACTGAACAGCGGCAGGAGCAGCGCAGAGAAATGGAACGACTCATAAAAAAGTTATCTATGACATGTAGATCTCACTTAGATGAAGAGACTGATAAGCAGAAGCAGAAGGAGCTTCAGGAAAAAATCAATGGAAAGGTAGCATGGCATGAAGGAATTAAAATGCCACTGAAATTTTTAACATTTTCAGTTTCATCATTTGTGTACGTGAAGCAGATAGGAATCCTTGTTCTATCGGTAGATAACGTATTGTTTCTCCCTAGTAAATAGGAACACAGCAGCGGTATAAGAGGTGCATTATAACTGTATTTGCCAGGTGTTGTCAAGTTTAATTATTTTGCATTTTAGTGGTATTCCAGGAGCACTGCGTTTGCCTGTGTTAAGAAATAAGCAATTTAGCGGCTATACCAGAGAAGTCCAAATCCTTTTCCCAGATTTCCCTTATCTGTTTATCAAATAAGTCAACTTCAGGGGATTAACACAAAGAGTTGTACAGCAAACCTACGAATACTGCCTCCCATGCCTAAAACAAGAGTTTAGGAGTCCTTGATTTTGTAGTAAGTGGGTGTTGAGAATTTAGCTTTGACTTTGAGCTCCAAAGATGGAAGGCGTTGGAAATAGTGAATGGTTTTAATCAGCTGGGCCGTATAACTAGCTCTTACCGTTCTAGTCAGAGAAGTTACTAATGAGCAGACAGTGTTTCTTGGTTTCAGATGATGAAAGTTGGCCACACTGTCCTATGCCTTGAGTGACGCAAATATATTTAACGAAGCAAGTGAACAGATACGAAATACATAAAATCCTGTTAATTTTAGTTCTACAGGCAAGATAGTGGATTTGATTGCCACAAAAAGTTAACTGAAAAACTAAATGAAAAAGCTAATGAAAAAGAAGCTAGGCTTAGGTCAGGCACAGTATCCCAATCAGTGCTCATAGCTTAGTGAAAGCACATAGCCACCATTAACCTGAATTAAAGTGGGAGCAGGGAGCAGCCACTCGTGTTACTAGTGCAGCTTGTGGAAACTAGAATACCCAAGGCTGAAATCGCTGTTCCCACTGGACATGGTTTCTAATTAGATCAAAATGGAGTATAATACAGAGGGTGCTTGAGCCTTCATGGGTTGCACTTTGCTGTTATTAAAGATGAGTGACCCACATTAATCCTCTTGATTTAAATTCTCATTATATAAGTGACCCATATAGTGATGCAGATCTTTTTCTCGTTTTCATGTGTCTTTGTATGTGTTTTTTAGATGACGTTACAAGAATATAACATGATTCACAATGATGAAGACGATGAGGAATTTTTACAGCGATACAGGAAGCAGCGAATGGAGGAGATGAGACAGCAGTTGTACAGTGGGCAGCAATTTAAACAGGTTTTTGAGATTACCAGTGGAGAAGCATTTTTGGACACAGTTGATAAAGAGCATAAGAGCACACTGATCATGATCCATATTTATGAAGATGATATCCCTGGCACCGAATCCCTGAACGGCTGTATGATCTGCCTGGCTGCTGAGTATCCAACAGTTAAATTTTGCAGAGTAAAGAGTTCGCTCATTGGTGCTAGCACTCGCTTTACCAATAATGCTCTGCCAGCTTTGCTGATCTATAAGGCAGGTGAGCTCATCGGCAATTTTGTGCGAATCACTGACCAGCTTGGAGAAGATTTTTTTGCTGTAGACCTGGAGGCTTTTCTGCAGGAATGTGGTTTGCTTCCAGAAAAAGACCTAGTGCTCCTGACTTCTATACATAATCCATCTGCATGTTACAGTGAAGACAGTGATCTGGAAATAGACTGAACCACTTATACCAAGGGGCCAGTAGGTGTAGTTGTACTGTGGGATGTTGTTGTGCTAGGGATTGTTCTCTTTCTTCCTTAGTGTGGGTATGTATTCTTCCCCTTCATGCACTTTGACTTTTGCTCGTTAAAAATTTGTTTAAAATAACGTAGAATCACAAAATGGTTGGGGTTGGAAGGGACCTCTGGAGATCATCTTGTCCAACCCCCCTGCTTGAGCAGGTGCACCTAGAGCAGGGTGCACAGGACTGCGTCCAGGCGGGTTTTGAATCTTTCCAGAGAAGGAGACTCCACAACCTCTCTGGGCAGCCTGTTCCAGTGCTCCGTCACCCTCACAGTGAAGAAGTTTTTTTCTCATATTGAGGTGGAACTTCCTGTGTTCCAGTTTGTGCCCATTGCCCCTTGTCCTGTCGTTGGGCACCACTGAAAAGAGTCTGGCCCCATCCTCTTGACACCCACCCTTCAGGTATTTGTAACATTGGTAAGATCCCCCCTCAGTCTTCTGTTCTTCAGGCTAAACAAACCCAGGTCTCTCAGCCTTTCCTCATAAGAGAGGTGCTCCAGTCCCCTGATCATCTTCGTGGCTCTCCGCTGGACTTGCTCCAGCAGTTCCCTGTCCTTCTTGAACTGGGGAGCCCAGAACTGGACACAGAACTCCAGATGTGGCCTCACGAGGGCGGGGTAGAGGGGGAGGATAACCTTGCTTGACCTGCTGGCCACACTCCTTTGAACATAAGGGATTCCTAACATTTTCTTAAATTAATTCAATAAAGTACACACTGAAACAGTCTTGCTTTTATGCAATTCAAATATATTTTACTAAACATGAAGTTCTAATACAATTCAGTAAGTCTAGGAAATTGTATATTGTCATCTCTGTTCTCCAAATCACTTAGATTTTTTTAAAACATTCTGTTCTCAGATCAGCTGTGTATGGTCAGTCTCCTTACAGGTTTCCTGAAACAGTGTATGTGAATACCAGTTGGCTCAAGATATGGGCACCTACTCACTAAGACAAGAAGTGAGACTGCAAATAAAGAAGTTTTTAAGCATTCAAGACTTTATTAACCTGGAGCTGAACTGCTGACAGTTAACAGTGCAAGGTCCCATCTTCCCTTCCCCAGTTTGCAGTCTCCTTCTTGGAAGTACCTTCTTGTTCTAACACTTGACATCAGATTTTTGTTCCTTTCTCACTTACAAATAACAACAGCCCCTGACTTCATCCTGAAAATTACTTTTCAGCTGGAGAGGGTTGTTCTTTCTTTAACCTTACCTGAGACTTAAATGAGAAAATCTTCCTTCGGTTGCAGCTCTTAATACATTCTTGGGTTTTAAAATACTCAGCCTTAGAGTTCATAGTGGTCACTTCATCAGAAAATGATCTCTGCCTCTTAAGAAAGATATGAAGAGCTCCAACATCTGTGCTGAATAGCATCAAGGAGAGTTTTGTTGGCAAAATGCAGAATTAGGACTTGAATAACCTCACAATTTCGTCTCTCTCTAAAATTACTAAATCAGTGCTAAAGTTCACTTCTGTCTGCATTCGTATTAGCTGCCTCAGCTGGGTCATCAGATGTGCTTTGAATATTAATAACCCCTGGACCTGACAGGTGACTGGATGGCTTTGTGGGAAAGCAGCCTTGAGCCAAGAGACCAGGTCACCAATACAGGTGTTCAGTAGCAGGCCTATTTTTTTCACAGCTGATTCCGTTCTCTGAAGCCCAGTATCCAGTTTCTGCACAGAGTGTTCAGCAGAATCAGAAACTGCCACTGTCCTGGTTTTCCTCTGATGGCAGCTCTTTGGGAGCATGTTTTTTGTACCATGCATCAGTGGAGTTCACTAGCAGAAAAAAATCTTGTGGGGTGGGGGTGAAACCTTTGTGGAGACTGCAATTTTTCCCTCTGTCCTTTGTAAGAAATAACAAATAACAAAGGCCTCCTCAAAAGCATCACCACAGCTGTTTCAGTTGCCCAGTGACACTGATCTTAAAGTTCTCATCTTCCCCAAAAACACAGGGTGACTCCCACTTCTGGACACAGAATAAAAGCCGTCCCACGCTGGCTGAGCCCATTTGTCTCTTTATGAACATCGTTGCTACTGAATGCAGCAGCTGCATATTACGCTTCCCTCCTGCAGCACCTTCGTCATTACCATTTGTCAGTGATTACGTTTTCATTAAGGCATCTTTCTTTATTTTGTTTGTGCTCCACTTCCTTCATAAATCAGATCATAATACGGGGAAGTAATTTTCAGGGTTCCTATTACATTAAAGTTCACCCTGCCTCCAGCAAATCTGGTGCTACGTAGCTGTGAGATAACCTGGGTAGCGTGAGAAGCCGTTAGCAATTTATAGCGAATGCAAGCACAAAAACCTCTGATGATGCAGAGCGAGGTAGAGGCTTTACTGGCCAGATTATGGTGTCGCTGAATTGCTCAAACAGCGTACCTAGCACAGAGGAGCATACTGAATGTGTGCGCTCTGTACTTAGTTATTATTGAATCGTCTTCTACATACTTAATTTGATATTACAACATGTTTGCTTTCTCACGCATTACCTATTTTGCTCGTTATTTTTTAATTTTGAGGAAAGTAGACTATCATTACTTAAATATATGACCCAGTGTAATGCAATGTTTAATGATTAAATTTAATTGCAAGTTTTATGTAAGGCACTTTGGAACACCAGGAAGAAATGCAAATGTCTCTGTGTAAGCACTAGGTTCATAATAAGAATGGATCCTAGGACAGAAAAAGAAGAATTTGTGTCTATTTGAACTGTGTTTTAAAAAGTAGTATAAGCAGAAAAATAAATAATTTGTAATTAAAAGTTACTGAATTAGCACCAGTTGTAGCTGTTTTAAGGAAGCTGGCAGAAATCCAGATTTTAAAATGTGGTAAGAGATTATTTCTTTTCATCTCAGAATAGCAGAACACCACCCATGAAAGTTATATGAAATTGAATCATTGAGCATGGATATCAGCGCATTTAAGAAAAAAAAAATCAAAGTAGCTGTAATTTATAGTCAGGATGAGATTCAGGGAAGTCTGTTGTGCAGACAGGGTGCATATTAGCATCATAATAAAACCTGGCTTGGAGAGGCGGTCAGGGGAGAGCTGACTGCTTGAGTTGCTTTGAAGTTTTATTTTTATAAAGTGCTTTTTTTTGCCCCTATGGCAGCAAAACTGTAATAGGATCAAAACCTCTCCTGCTGCTGTATATCGGATGGCCCGCAGCAAGGTGACTCCTGGTGATTAATCTCCAGTGCTCAGGTATATGATAGATGGTTTACAGTGCCAATAGCAAAAAGGAAGAGAAAAAAGATCTGAATCCAATTAGTCATTGATCTGGAAGAATATAACAAGCACAAGGGAGAGAGGGGTAGAGAGAAAATGTGCTATAATGCTGCTGCTTCTTCTCAACACAGACAGCCCAAATGTGAGAAGGAAGGGGAGGCTGGCGGCAGTGGCTGCTGTTGAGAAGCGTTGGTGGCAGTGGTGGGCACTGCTGCTGATGCTTTTGTCCATTCTTGAAGCTAAATCCTTCCAAACTGACCAACTGGTAATTGTGTGCCCTAAAAAACCCAGCATTCTTAATGTGCATTAAACAATATAACAAGATAAAACTAATTTAGAATAGGTTAGCTACTGATTTCTCAGTGTCTGTCCCCTATCCGTTTCATACAAATAAAAACTACAACTCATACCAACGCTGTATCTGTAAATGTTCTGGTTGAAGTGTTAAATTCTCTTTAATTTCTCTGATTTTAGATGTGGTCCTGACCTGCAGATTAAGAATTGGGGTGTACTTATAGACACATATGGGGACTAAAGTGAAAATGAAATTGTACAAACAGCTACATAAAATAAAACTGTTTTGAAACACTCAACTTGGCATCGAGAGCGTCAGGTTTTCGGTTTGATCCAGGTGCCTCTCCTTCCCCCAAAGCCATTGTACTCTGTCACCGTCAGAACTTCATTTAAATTGATGCATTCCTACTAAATGGTTTGGTTTTGAATAAAGGATGCTTTTTAATTTTGTGAAAGATATTTCACCTGTCTTTTCTGGCACAGCAGCTTCCCTATTGCATAACACTGTTCTTGGCAGAAACCCAATAGATTGTGATAGTGGTTTTTGGTACAGTGCAGGGCTCTGGTGCAGCGGGTGGTAGAAATTAGTCAACTGTGATGGCTGAAGGGGTTGTACACTCAAATATTTTGTCACTAGACCTTATCTTGTCTTGGCCAAGTGTTCTTTGTGCCGCTAGACACCAGCTGAAGTTAGGAAAGAGTTGATTTGCCCAGCCACTCTCCCTGGCTGTTGAGCCACAGCTCCCTGTGCACCTCCTGAAGGGGTTTCTGTTTGCTGGGCAGGCAGCGCAGGGAGCCCCTGCCTGCAGGCAGATCCGCAGGGGCCCAGGCAGCAAACTGCGGGAAGGAGCGTCCAGAGGCAGCACCAGGCTGTGAACCCAGGCAGGCACCAGCCTGCGCGTTTATGTCCCTTGACGTCTCCCAGTTGTTTCTTCCCCCAGCTCCTCTCACCAGCAATTCTGCTGCTTTTTCTCGTGCATCTGATGAAATCAGTCTGAGATACAAACATCACTGGTGAAAAGCCAAGGGAGTCTGGAGTCTGGTGCAAAGTGACTGGAGTCACCTTGTCTCATGCTGGCAAAGCTGTGCAGGCATTGTTCACGTTTTAACATTTTTCTGATGCAATTCTTCCAGCATCTAAAAGCCATAAATAAAAGCAAACTTTCTTAAATCTATTAGTTTCAACAGGACAAGAGAGCTCAGAAAGAAAGCAGCTGGTCCTGGAAAATAAGGTTGGTATTTATCAGCTTTAAATGTTTTGAGACACTTACACTAGTTGTATATCTAAAATATGACTAAGTTAATGCGTGGTTAAGATCTAATGAACAGGACTTCCTCCTACTGAGATGTTATGTGCCCTGTCTTTGCTGTCTGTCCTTTCTTTGTCGCATTTTCTAGCTGCCACTTCTCAAGCGTAGGACAAACGTGCAGAGATGGCCCAGGTGGATTTGGCTCTTCCTGCAGCTAGCGGCTCTCTGGTCAGTTGGTTTTGTGCGTCACCTTGGCTGCAGCCTGGTCTGGTTTATGTGATACACCCTTCAGATCAAGAAGGTACATGTACCAAGTCTAAGTCATCTCTGTGTCTGATTTTCATCTTCAAGTACCACCATAAATAAGAGTTGAAAAAAACATTTGTCAGGTAGGTTGTGTTGCCTCTGGGAAATGTTTTGTTTTGGAAAAAGCAGCCTACTGCAAAGAAGGCAGCCAGAAACAACTATTTCTACAGGATGGCATAATTCTGCATTAGAAGAGAGGAGTGTAAAATCACCCGAGTTTGTTCACTTTTAATGATGTTCCAATACAAACAGCAGAATTTGGCCACAGAATGCAAATGCACAAGGAAATGCAGACGGCCGCTTGGCGAGGAATGAAATCACGGGATGAGCTTAACTCAGGCATTTAATCATGGTGCTGACCTGGGTGTTAGGCAATAAGGGATACGATTTAGAAAAGAGAATTTTATCCTGACTTTTTTTGGCCTCCAATCTACCTCCTTTCTAAAATGTTCAACATACGCCTTTGTTGAAAATCCAAACAAATGTTCCCGTGCAATTGCTGGCGTGACTCACGCCGCAAAGGGGCCTGCTGGGGCAGGCTCGGGGGAGTCCAGGTGACTTACTCAGATGGGGGATTGCTTTTCCATTCAGCCTCAGGACCCTACTTACTTTTGCCACTGTGGGGTCTAGATGACTTTCCAGCGTGGATCTTGATCGGGCGTGGGGCTGGAGGGGTGCGGGCTGCCTGGAGAGGGAAACCCTGGAGCAGCTGCAGCCTGGCTGCAACCTCTGCCCCTTTCTCTCTAACCATAGGGACCACTTTGCATGAAAAAGCATTGCAGACAATTGATCCTCCTTGTACTGTCTGATCTGGTCAGTAATAACCTCCTGCTCAGTGAATCATCACTGAAAAGGTCGCACAACCACAGACAGATGTTTTCATTGTTGCTGCTCACACCGCACGAACACAGGCAGCACCGTCCTCCCGTCCGCATCTGTCCCCGCGCGGGCAAGCTGCAGCTGGGCTCCTTGGAAGCGCTTGTTTAAAAAATCACAGGGCGTCCTATGAGCTGTGTTTACCAAGAGCTCAAACAGAGGGTACGTACAGCACTTGCCTCTGTGCCGTCCCCAGAGCTTGCAGTGGCGGGGCGAGGCTCGGAGCCCTTGCCTTGGTTGGGTGATGCTGGTGGATGCACCAGCCTAAACACCGTGTTAAATGCAAACTACTGTCTTCTACCTTGGGCGTGGCTGCGGCATTGTGATGGACAAGGTGGTGATGGTGTGAGCAATTTTTGCAAACTGCCATGTGAAAGACTAGCAAAGAAAACACAAGGGCTCGGCAGCGCTGGGCTGGGGGAAGCTCCATGTGCAGGGCTGAGGGTCCCCAGGCTCACGGAGGAGGAGGTTTCAGTAGCGTGTTGGATGCTGTGCCTGGGGTTGGTAAACATTAGTCCTACAAAGAAACAATTTCAAAGCTTTTCCCGCTAGCAGAAGGGTGAAGTACAGGAGGGAGATGCTTTGCTATCCCAGACTGTGCCGTGCAGAAGCTGGTGGCATGGCTGGAAGAGATGTCCGGTTTGCCATTGTTGGCTCAGCTGAACTAGTTCCTGGTGAAACATTCCTCCTTGGAGGCACAGAGCATCTAGGCAGCTCTCTGTGTGCCTGACGGGCTGTCATAGACTTATCAGTTGGTACCAAAACAGCGCTGGCAGCTTTTGATAGCTACAAACAAAAGCAGGATGTTTGTGGTCTAACTGAAATGAGCCGAGCTTGTGCCTTTAGCCAGATGGTGAAAGATGCTCGAGGCTGGAGCAGCTCAGCCTAGGGCAAGGGCAGTCATTTGCATGCTCTGGAAATGTGCTCTGGCTGGCTGGAAACATGGGGCGTGTGGATCCCAGTGTGGGTTTGGGACACACTGACAGTTTGGACGGTGTATCGCTCCCCATTTGCTGCTGTTTGCCGCCTTCTTGAGCATTGCGTTGCTGACTGAGCAAGGGAAGCACAACGAGGGTCGTGGTCCTCAGGGGTGCCACGGCACAGGGTACAGCTGGTGGCGGGGCAGACCCTGGGGGAGAGACCCCCACCACTGCCACCTAACAAGCTGTCGGCAGGTGTTGGTCATTTTGGGACCTGGGCACAGCGTCACCACTGCGTGCTGGCTATCCCACCCAGAGGGGAAGGGAAGGGGAAAGCTGGGGAAAGGGAACTGTGGGATGGGAAAGGACTCCATCCTCCTCTCAGCTTGCTGCTCAGCACCTCCACACCTCTTAGGAGCCTGTCAGTGCCTGGTGGTGCTGCCCCCGCCATGAGACTGGGGTGTCTGCATGCTGGTCCCCAGCAGCGCAGGATCCTGGGCAGGGCCAACCCAGGTGAGCACGCAGCAGGCAAACCTGCCCACTGTGCCTTCGTGGGTCAGACCTGCCTCTCTGCCTCCCTGTGCACCATAAGGAAATTAAAATCCAGATGATATCGTGGTAAAACCATCTCATTTCTGAAGGGTTAAAAAGAGTGAGAAGGCTCTTGCCTTGGGAGTCTCCACTCGCAGATGTTCCTTTGCCATGACGTCCTCCTAACACGTCCCTGCCAAGGCACCAGTTCTTTAAATCTCCCTGGTTTAAAATTCCTGTAACACCTCCCTATAACCAGTTTTCTTATCACCTGGAAATGCCTTACAACCCCCTCTTGAGGAATTTAGATCATTACATACTTGGTTGATCAGGGATAAAAAAATCAGCTGGTGCAACCAGAAATGATTGAAACTTCCAGGGCAGATGGTGGGACATCACAGGACTGTTGCTCCCCCCACAAATGGCCAACACCCCCATCCATCCTCATCCCCACCTAGGGAATGGCAGCAGAGAGTATGGAGGGGGCTGTGTCTACTGGGATGTATCTATCCGGACATATCACATCTGTGATACTCCTCACCCTTGCCTGCCCCGTCCCTCACGTGCTGCCTGGCCCCAGCTTTTGGGGCAGCGCCCTGGACCAGAACTCCCTGCCCTGGTTCTCCTCTTGTCTCCCATGGCTTTGTGCGATGGGCAGAGGAGCAGCTGGCAGTGCCCGGGGGAGTCAGGGTGGAGAACCCTGCAAGAAGGGCCCGGCCGGGAGCAGCGCAGCCCCCACGTCCTTGTGGCACGAAGCCACCACGCCGGGTGGAAGTCCTGCTGGGATGGAGCCCAGGAGCGGTCCCCTCCTCCAGCTCAGCACAGGGGGAAACTGCAGCCAACTGCTCTCTTACAGACTGTGGCTATTTCATGCCTACAAAATAGCTGGCCAGCAAGATTTATGTGTGGATAGATTTTATGTCATAGAAATACATATTGTTGGATGTAAGCGCTGTGTTATCAGCATCGGAGCAGCGCAGCACAGGGCTGTGGGGTGGTGGTGGCCAGAGGGCAGCACAGCTCAAACCTTCGTGGGAGACTCCGGCTCAGAGACCCCCCTGCCGAGGCAATTCTTAAGGAGGGTCGCTCCGTTTATTTCTTCTGATGCAGTCGGCAGTGACACAGCACAGCGCCAGGGACCATGGCCCGCTGCAGCTGCATGGCCCAGCGGTGCCCCAGCAGGGACACCAACCTTCCAGCAATACTCCAGGGACTTCTCCTCTCCCCCAGCTCCTGCTGCCTCCCAAGCATCCTGCCCTCTTGCAGGGCCTGGTGCTGGTGAGACAAAGCCTGGAAACTGGCTGGAGGAAATGAGAGGAGTTTTAAAAATCATTTATTATTTTAAATGTCCATTCTCCCGGAGGTGAACCGGGATCTGATGGGGATCAAGGCCAGTGACAGTGGCTGCCACCTACCATGTCATTATGTCAGCGAGGGCTGACATCTGTGTGCATTTCTAGAGCAGGACAGAAGCGGGCTCTGTGTGCCTTGGGGACACCATTTGCTGAGCTATTAATGCAGGGAAGTGTAATGATCGTAGGATGGAAGAGACTTCATGACTGTGTTTGCACAGAGGTAGCATCTTGCTCTGAGCAGCCCTGCTCAGATGGCCGGCGCTGCGTGCCGGGGTCCCAGAGGTGGTACCCTGGTACCCTGATCTGGTACTTCTCCCCTGGTCTCTTCCCGCAGAGACATTGCTTTGGTTCCTTCTTCTTGGCTGTGTCTTGGCTATGCCTGTGTGCTGGGCAGGCTGGGGTGGACAGTCCGGAGCAGCTGCAGGAGAAGCAGATCAGGGCAGGTTCTTACTGCGAGCTCAGCCACCGCTGGGCCAGCACAAACACCTGCGGTGTGTCCTCCCCATCCCTCTGCACACTGCCACCTGCCTCCTCTGCCTCCCTTGGGGAGCTCAGCAGCTTAACCGGGTGCAGCAGAGGAGGAAGGACTGCGAGGGCTCCCCAGGCTCCGTGCTCCTCTGTCCCAAGCAGGGAAGCGCTGTGGAAGAGGGGCTGCTGGTGGCCTGGTGCTGGAAAGCCGCAGGGGCAGCGGGTGACAAAGCGTGGGGGAGTCCGGAGTGTCCCGGGGAGGTGGGTGTCCCCTGGGGAACCCCAAAGCTGGCTTAGTGCAAGGTATTCGCTAGCAAGAGAATTGGGTCTGCTGAGGACAGCGGCGGCAGCCACAGTCCTGAGGCACTCAAGCTTTTCACAGAGCTGGTACCAGCCTCTCCTCAGGGGCTGGTGTGGAGGATGCCCAGGGTGGGACCGTCTTCTGTCCTGCTCCTGCTCGGCACAGGGGTGGGCAGATCCCCGCCGCTCCCTGCAGGAAGGAATGGGACATTCAGCGCCAGGCCAGGAGCTGGGCTCAGCCAGTGCCTGGGCAAGGACGGTCCCTACCTGGGCAGGCTGTCCTGCTGCTAGAGCTCAGTAGATGGTCCACCACCCCGAGGGCTGCCATTTTCCACAGCATCCGGCACATGAAACGCCACGTACGGGCACTTCTTCACATTGAGGCACACAAGTTTCTCGAGTGATGCTGTCTTAACTATCTCAAAGCCAGTTTCTCCGCCAAATGTACTGGGTTTCCAGTACTCTGGGGAGCAGATGGGGTTTCCAAGAAGCCCCTTCAGGGAAAACGGAGCTCCGATCTCCACCATGCTTTCTCCAAAAATACCATTGGGTTGGGGTTTCTCAAGCAGCAAGCCCGGATAGAACTCCAGAGCGTCAATGTCTCCATACAGCTCTTCCAGCTCTGCCGCCTTCTCTTCCTCTCCTGCATCAGGTGAATATCAGAGTGCTTTAGCAAGGGAATCACCCCTGGCAAGGACTGGCCTTGCTGTGGGTAACAGGAACGTGGCAGCTCCTGCAACCCAGGCAGCGGCGAGCCCGGCTCCCAGGCCAGGCACTGCCCTCCAGACCGCTCGTCCAGCCTCACAGGAGGAAGGACCCCTGCAGCCAAGGCACCGGCCCTGTCCACCCCGGTGCGAGGGTCACGACCAGGCAAAGCTTGGATGGGCAGGAGCGGCTGCTCTGCTGGGCAAGCCCGGCGGTGGGGGGGAAGCTCGTGGTCTCGTACCCCACTGCGAGCGCCGAGTGTCTGCGCTGCCCCAGCAAAGCCCCAAGAGCTCCTGCGGCAGCACTGCAGCCCTACCTGTTAGCTCCTGAAAGGACTTGTAGGGCTTCATGCCAAACCTCTTCCGATACTCGTTAAACGGCTGTAGCCTCAGTTGCCGGGATTCCTTGATGACCCCAACAGCCACTTTCAAGACGTTAGCATTGATGGTTTGTCCCCCACCGATCTGGAGGGTGAGAACACAAGAAGGAGCATGCATGAGGCACGAGGCGGCACTGGCAGCTGCTCCAGGGGAGCCACGGCACAGCCCCACTGCCCCGCACTAAAGCATCCATGTACTGGGCATGGTGTCGGGGAGACCAGCACATCATCGCAGCAGCGAGAAGAGGGGGAATCACTGGAGATTGCCAAAAAAAAAGCTGTAGAGCAGCTAGGGTTAAAGCCGGTCCTGTTCCCAGGGTGGGTCAGGGAACAGTGCAGGAAAAGCCCCGGATGGACGGTGACCCACCGGCCTGGGAGGCGGGGAGAGATTATGGGGGTTTGGGGTCACAGGGAGAACCCAAACACCCAAAGAGCAGCGGGTCTGCACCTCAGCCTTGCTGCTTTGCACAAGAAAAGACGGTCAGAAATGTAGATGTAATCACTTGGAAGAAAACATCCATGTGATGGCAGCAAAGAACAGTGCCAGACAAGCTGCTCCCATGCCCAGGCTGCTCCACAGGCTGGTCTGGACCAGGAAATCCCACCTTACCGCAGGCTCCTGGCATCACCGTGACATTTACTACAGAGTCCCGAGCACAAGCAAACGGCCCAGCCTGGCTACGGTGCTTGTGGGGAAGACTCACAACACGCATGTCGGGCGCTGCCCTGCGTAGAAGACTCTGTGTGACGGCAACCCGCTGCTGAACAGGGAGGTTTGATACTGGTGTGCTACAGCTGCGCTCCAGGCACTGCAGGGACAGGCGATGCCTTGGAGCGGAGCTTTGTGCAGGGGAAGAAGAGGACCTTAAAACCCCGCTGCTGCCCTGCGAGCCCCAGAGCTGGGCTCCACCACCCAACAGCACAGCAGCATCTGCCTTCACGGTACCATGAGCATCCCTCCCGGGGTCCCACAGCCGTGGCGCTGGCAGGGAGAGGAGAGCAGGACCTTACCCTTCCTGCAATCTGCTTGGAAAAGGACTCCACCAGCGCCTCCACGCCGTAGTCCGTGAGCATGGAGGTGTTGTAGAGGAACTGCTCATAGCTGTACTCTTCCCCCTGGATGATGAAGGAGTCGGGCATCAGCCCGTGCCAGTGATAGAGCTGGTTGAACTCCACTGCGATACGATTCCGGTACTGGAACTGTGTCCCAAACAGCAGCTCGGGGTCGAACTTGAGCCTGAGGAAGTACCCGCTGAGATGCTGGACGTAGTCTTCAATGACGATCTTAATGGTCTCCCCTGGGCAGGAGGCGAGAGAAGCAGCCGTCAGCTGGCAGCAGCAGGAGCTACCGGCTCTGTACCCTGAGATGTTACGGGGTTACACATGCTACGGCAGCACGTCTCACCACCCATCCACCACCTGGGACCTTTCTGACTACGAGCTTGTTGAGTTGGTTGGGAATTTTTCAGTGAATTTTTTCTTCACCAGCAAAGGTCTGTCTGCCAAAAGCGAAACGGTTCCTGAGGAAAGTGACCTTGATATGCTTCTTAGAGATAATGTGGTGACATGGGTATCGTTTGCATTTTGGTCAAAAATGACATTTCTTGAGATTATAGTAAATTTATAACAGAACATTAAAATTAAATAATTCAAAACTATGACAAAATTTTTACAAATGAAATTTTTTGATGGACCAAAGCCAATTTTTGCTGTACGGACCAAAGCCAATGATCCCCAGAAGGCTGCCAGAGAAACTCCTCCAACCTCTAAAGCCAGACTGGCCATCACCCTCAAACAGAGGCCAACCAACACCCAAGTCCTTAGGGCTTGCCCGGGGAGGTGGGACACGGGGCTCCGCAGTGCCCGTGCCCTGCGGCGCCACCGGTCCTCACCAATGAGGATGAGACGAGCCGTCTGGAAGAGCTGCTCGTCGCTCCAGGTGGGATGCTCCCGTTTCAGTATGTCGCAGACGCGGTTGTGCTCACGCAGCCAGAGCGTGGTGTACATGGAGAGCCCCGGCAGCAGCCCAAAAACCTCCTGCCCCATTGCCAGCTGCTTCTCCTTGGGGATGGCAGATGGGTAGACCATGTGGACTGGAGCGTCGGTGACCATGGGGGGGTACACCTCTCCATCCACCACCTTGGGGAGACAAGAACGGGATGGCAGAAAGGGAGGAGGGAGAAAACCACCCCAGTGAAAGCCTGCCCAGCTGGGACCTGCCTCCCTACAGGCACCACGGCCGCTCTCCTGCAAGTGCTGAGCAGGACAGAAACATCCCCCTTGTACAGCCCCAACTGCAGGATGCCTGCTGCTGTCAGAACAGCTCGACCCCAAAAGCTCATCCCCCTGATATGGCACCTCTGGCCAGCAGCCACCAAAGGGGGCCCTGGCAGTGCTCCGCACGGGGCACCAGGGCTGGGGTCTCCTACAGGGCTGGGGTCTCCTGATGCTCCTGGGAGTCTCTGGCCTGGCAGCTGCCAGAGGGATGTGGGCTTCAAACAACCCTGGAGCACAGGGCTGAGATGTTTCAGTCGTGCCAGGTGGTACCTGGAATTTCAGCTTCCCATCTCTGAAGAGTCGCAGCTGGTGCTGCCGCTGCAGGTTGTCCCCATACAAGTGCCCGAGATCCACCTGCCAAGACAGCACAGCGTCAAGGGTGCTCTGAGAGGCTGTGCATGCCCCAGTCGCCCTCCTTGCTCCCCGCATGCCCCTGCGCTCCCCGCTCCGGCAGCCCTCACCCCATGCCCCAGCGCCTTGGTGAAGCCACGTCCCATCTTCCCGGACGTCTTGAAGAACTGGTGGGTGAAATGCTGGGCAAAGAAGGCAAACATCAGGTTGGTGCCTTGGGGATCAGCTTCAAACTTCTGCCGCAGCAGGAACCTCTCCGCCAGGAGCTGGGGGTCGGGGAGCTGCTGCTTCCCTGTGAAGGATGGAGGTTGAAGGTGGTTCCCCATGCTGATCCGGCCAGGTACCGGTGCTGGCCGCGGGGCTGTTGGCAAGCACTGCTGTGCCTGCTGCAGCACCAGGCACTGACTCATCTGCACAGACACCTTACACCCCTCTCACAAAGGCTGTGACATGTCCCAGCAGCTCAACCTGAGCTGTCCCAGCAGCGTTTTGGATGCCACCAAGCTTCTCCTGCCCACGGGGCCAGCTTGGGTAGGACAGCGGTACCACACGGCATTGCCAACAGTGCCTTGCAGACATGTCTATGGCAGAGAAAGCTCGGGCACAGGTGGGTGGGAAGCACTGATGCTGCACTGGGTACAGACCCAGGGTGCTGCTCCAGTGATTCAGCCCCACGCCGGGCACCGCGCGGTGCCACTCCCCCCGGGCCAGCCACGTACCTTTGGTCCCCATGGGCGTCGGGCAGTTGTCCGGCACGGGCGGGAGAATGCGGGTGTAATAGCTGACGTTGGCGTAGGCCTCCCAGCTGATGTAGCCGTAGTCAGAGTTGAAGGTGGGGGGGCTGGGGATGAGATTGGAGCGAACTGAAAGGAGAGATGGGGGTCACCACTGTGGAGCCCGCGGCACGGGGCAGCACCTCACGAGCTCTGCCCCCAGCCCCTGCCTGCCCATGCAGTGCTGCCAGACGCCCTCCCCTGCCACCCTGAAAACCAGAAAGGTACAGGCAGTGGAGGCATGCAGGTGTCCCAGGCTTTGCTCCGAGCCTTTTAAAGGCTGCAATTCCCCGCAGAAGCGCAGGGCTCGTGCTAACGCGCTAAGTGGATTCTTGGATGATGAATGAGATGACAACCACACGGAAGTGGTAAAACCAACAGCTGGAGCCTTGTGAATGTGTCACTACGGTTCCAAGGGCTGGAACCTAAGTACTTATGCAAAGTGTTGAATGTGGGGACATGAGTAACAAGGCCCAGCTCCGTACTTCCACAGGCTTCTTTCCATGCGGCTGCTTAAGAGCCCTTTGGCCCAGTGAGCGCGGCATGCCGAGAGCCACTCGTGTTTTCCAGCTGGCTGGCAGCCCCGCGCGCGGCTGGGGACACACGGACAGCCCAGCCTGCCGACCCTCTGCGCCCCGCTGCTGCCTGGCCAGGCAGCCTCCCCCAGGCAGGGTGACAGCGTGACAGGGTGATGGAGTGATGGGGTGACAGCCTCCATGGGTCTCCTGGTCAGATGACTCAAGCCCGGTGCCCACTGTGCCCATGGGAGCTGCTCAGCATCACTGCAGCCGCGCCGCCCCCACCCACGCCTCTGCTGATGCCCGGGGGGTCCCTGAGTCCTGCTGCACCCCAAGACCCGCTCCAACCCCTCACCTGTAAGCACGAGCCTCATAAGCGTGTCCCTGATGAAGGTGCTGTTGATAATGTCCCAAAACCACCTGAAGTGGGTCAGGACGAAATGGCAGAAGGCAGGACTGGGCTTCAGCAGGTCGTGGAGGCGCGTCCAGAGCTCGGCTGGGGGAGACAGACCAAGCAAATCGCTCACCCCACTAACGAAGCCCGTTAACGGCCCCGGCCCACCCACGCTGTCACTGTCGGTGAGAGCGCACGCTGCAGGTGCAGCAAGCCGCCCCGGGACCCATGGTTGCCAGAGGTCCTCTGGGCAAGAGAGACTTACGGGAGGTGCAGTTGGCCCCGAAGTATCCCGTCCGCGTGCAGTCACATTCATATCCTCCCAGGCCGACCCTCACACACACCCCTTGGTGCTGGCAGGGGAAATAGCAACAGGGATTCACTGCGGGGAGAGAGAGAGACATCACCATCCAGCCACAGTGTCACCACGTCCGGTGGCTCCCTGCTCCTCACGGGGTGATGCTGCTCTAGACACAGCTGACCCGGGTCCAGCTCAGGGGGACGCACCCCGGGGGGATCCCCCTGAGACGAGGTGCTTTGATGCCAATTGCCTCCGTGAGGCGCACCCCAATTCTGGCATCAACGACGTGCTGCAGTGGGACGGCAGACAGGTGCTGCAGGAGCTGAGCACTGCCCTGACCATTGCAATGTCAGGCCTGCAGTGGATATTACAGCTCAGCTTTTTTTTTACCTTCCTGGTGAGCTATTTTGGGCAGGAGCATCGCTTTGGCACTGTCCCTCCTTCCTTGTGGAAGCTAGCCTTGTCTGAAACACCTGGGATTACCAAAGGAACTGTCTGCACCCCACGGCCATGCCCAAGTGCCGCAACCCTGGCCCCAGCTCCACCGCAGAGCCATGTCACAGTGGTCTCCTGCACGGCTGGGGCCACAGCCTCGTGCACAGGGAGCTGCTGTGCCCCCGGAGCCCCAGCGCCGGATAAAGCAGTGCAAACACAGCACTGGTGTCAATAATAATGGCAACTGTCTGGGCTGAAGTTTGCTTTGGCAAGCAGCTCCTCTGCCCTCACTGCCCCGAGTGCATGAAAAGGGCGGACCGCTGGGCTCTCTCCCCTGGCTCCCGCCCAGCCCCTTCCTCTGCTGCCTTCACACCCCAGCCTGCAGGCACAAGATAAGGGCCCCTTCCCGCCCGGCTCCACGGCGGCGGGATCCCATGGGACAGAGGGAGACAGGAGCAGCACTGCCACCAAGTTGGGTCGGTCCCCACAGACCCAGGATGGAGCCTTTGTGCCAGGAGAATAAAAGTGCCAAGAGACAAGACCCCCTGGAGCACACCGGGCTGAGGGTTTCGGTGCGCACCGGCAGGACAGCAGTCACCAGCCCCAGTGGGACGCACGGCGCTCAGGGACAGGGGTGCCACCGACATACAGTGCTCAGCTCTGGTGCCATCGGCTGCGGGGATGGGGATGGGCAGCGTGCCCTGAGCACCAGAAGGGACCAAGAGCCATTCCCAGTGTGCCCAGTGTCGTGGCTGATGAAGGAACAATCTCCCGGGTCCATCGGCTGCTCCACATGGTCCATGAGCTCACCAGGCCCCCGCCAGACCTGGTTCAGATTCTTCTGGAATTTGGGAACACGTTCCAACGCTGGGGCAGAGGGATGGGCACACAGAATAGAAACCACATTTTTTCCATAAGAAACTGCAGCTAAAAATTAACATCTTTGAAAAATAAAGCTAATTTTGCAAAGTTGCACAGTATCCCAGCCGGCCACACGCTTGGGCCAGGGCAGGGGCTGCCTGGGGCTTGGCCGGCAGCTCTGCCCTGGCTGCGCTCAGCCCTGTGACCCCAAATCCCTCATGTCACGGGGGCCGGCTTGCAAAGATGCGTTCAGCTCCCAGCCCTTCCATCAGGCTCCCTTTCATCTCAGATCTTTTCATGTATCCAGATGCTATTACAGACCCAGGCGAGAGGCAGCATGCAGGTTCTTATTTATCTCAGACAAATTAAGGTCAGACCACCTGTTTGTTTTTTCGCAAGATGGGAACTTTTGCAAAGGGGGCCACGTTGCAGCGCAGCTGGAGCATCCTCTGGGCTATTCCTGCGTCAGTAGCTCTGCACTCAACTCTGCTGTGAACTTTGCAAGCACCTAAGAGAGCAGCCGCATGCTGTGCCTGGTGCAACCTGGGGTGATGCAGGGCTGCCCACGGGCACTTCAGCCACCGGGCCAGGAGGATGCTCCATGCTGCGGGTTCTGGCACAGCAGGTTGTGTCCTGCCCCGTCTCTCCAGCTGACGAGGGGAGTCAGGAGAAGTTCTCTTTGCCAGGAGTCTCCCCAGTGCAGGGCTTGATGGCGTGTCATGGCCAAGCACTCCTCCAAGGCAGGTCTGGCAGCCTGCTGGGCTCGGCCAACCTGCCTCCTCCCTCGGTTCACAGCGGTGTCAGCGCCGCAGGGTCCCGGAGGTGGGGCAGGAGCAGTGTGTTCCAGCCAAAAGGGTGGGAGGGGGATGGAGCGTATCCTAGCCCATGACAGCAACCCCCTCGTGTCTTTTCGGAGCCTCCCTCCCGCAGCGGCTCTGTGCCTCTCCCCACCCTGGCCAGGAATCCTGCGCCTGCCCTGCCGGGACGGCTCCAGGTGTGGGGAAAGCTGCTGGCAGACTCCGTGCTGGAGCACGGCCCCCTCCGTGAAGGCAGAGCTGGTGAACATGCTCCATCACCGCTGAAAAATGCCAGATTTCGGGGACAACATCTGTTCTGCAAACCGCAGCCAAAGCAACCTGGGGTGAATCACGGCCGGGCTGGAACCGGGCTTGCTTGATGGGACATGGCTCCGCAGCCACAGGCTTTGAAGATGATGAAAGTTTCATGCACTTGTTTTTCTGATTCAGTGAGGTTTCCTCGGGCCCATGAGCTGTTCACAGCACACGCAGTGCAGCCAGATTGTCATCTGCAACCACTTCTGGCGGCACCAAGAGCAAGAGCAGCATGCCAGGGCCGCAGCTGCGTGCCACGTGGGGCTCAGCGATCCTCCTCCCTGCACCTGAGCCGGGCTGCTGGCCCCAAGGATGGGCTGCGGGCAGGTGGCTGGGCTGGCTGGAGGGGGTGATGCAGCCCCAGGGCTCTCGGTGTGGCAGCAGGCTCCCCTGTGCAGCCCGGGTTGAAACTCCATGAGCTGCGTTGCAGAGGGGCTGTGCTGGGAGGAGGCGGTTGAGCACAGGCTATGTAAACAGGCATGAATCAGAAGTGGCTCTGCCAGAGATCCCTGCCTGCCCTCACTCAGCAGGGTCCATGCCCGACCTGCCCCATGGCTGGAGCTGGGGCAGACGGTAATGTCCGGGTGCTGCCATACCTCCCATTTGCCAGCGGTGAAACAGCGTGAGCTGTGGAATGGCTGTGGAGAGGATGGTCAGGTTTATTTTGCAAGAACGCTTGTACAAAACTACACCCCCGAAGGCAAGCCAGCAGCCAAGGGCAATATCTGCCTGAGAAAGTAGTGAAACACCATGGGATCGGCTTCGGCCCGCTTACAGACAGGAAAAGTCTGCAGGGAGTAAACACCATGGCTCAGAGCCAAGATGCAGCCAGCAAGGAGTCAAGTAGAAGTGCTCCAACCAGCAAACACCAAGTGAGCAGGAGATCCCAGCCTCAGCCCAACATCCTGTTATTTGGTCTTCAAGAGCAGATCCGAGGGCTAGATTAGGGCTGTGGTCCTCCCAGCGCAGCGCTGGGGAGGAGCAGGAGCCCAGCCGCTCTGCTGACATCACCTTGGGGCACGGTGCAGTTCCCCTAATTCCTCAATCAGATATCTCCCTCCCTAATTAAGGCTTGGAAGAGAGCCGTCCTTTCATGTATATCCCAGGTATCTTTTTTTTCCCCCCACGTGGTGAAATTTGCTTTGATCCTGGCATGCAGCAGTCAGCTCCAGGGGTTGGTCACGGCTGTGCCATCCCAGCATGCGTCTCTCCCAGCTGCTTTGGGCATGTGGGTCCCCAGTGGGTACCCAGGCCTTATCCTGTGCCCAGCAGGACACACGGATGTTGCTCCCAGCTGTCCTCAATCTCCAGGAGGAGCTTCTGGGGGAGATGAGACCCATGCTGGGAGATGGCCAAGCCAGAGGAGGAACCACACAGAGGCTGTCCCTTGCCTGTCCCCACCACCTGTGGTCCAGCCCTGCGGGTGACAGCCAGGTCCATCCCATGGGGTTCCTCCTTTTGTGCAGACGTGCCCGATGGGCCCTGCAGCGGGGTGCCTGCTGCCTCCCCAGCGCTGGCCACCCTCCTCCAGTGCTCGCTCCTGTTGCTCCTGCTCTGACCCTGCAGCCTGAGGCTGAGAAGCCCGGAGGGCTGCAGGGTGGCTTGGCCATGCTGGGGGCACCCAGCCCCACTGTCCCCAGAGGGTGGACCTGCCACCTCCTGCCGGGTCGCACTCAGACTCACAGAGTCCCCTGCAGAGCAGGCACGGCCGCCCTCTGCATGGCCACGGCCATGGGGCCTCAAAGCGCTGCAACCCCAGGTCGTGTTCCCCTTTCGGACATATATCCTGCCAAAACAGGGAAGTCCCCACCTCGGGGTCACTATTTTTGCACAGGACCAGTGGCTCCAGCACAGAGAAGTCCCTCCTCTCCCGGCAGGATGGCTGCAGGGAAGGGGTGCGGGCAGTGGGAAGGGCAACGTGCCCCGTTCCAGCGCCCGGCTCTGCCTGCTCAGCCCAAACATGCTCAGTTCAGGTCGCTTCTCCCATGGTCCCACTCCCCCTGCAATGGGAGGGGTGCCTGCTCAGCTCTGCACACCCACCCCGTGCACATTTTGGGGGCTCTCGGGTTTGGGCACGTTGCTTCCCACAGCGGCGGGTAAACCTGAGCAGGCTGCTGGAGACGGGATCACCATCAGCTCTGTTTGCAACGCAGGCAGCTGGAGCCCCCGCTGAGGGATGCAGCCCAGTGCCTGGGCTGGTTTTGCTGAGAACGTTACTTTAGCGAGGAACTGTAAAACCTGAAAAGTGCCACGAGCTTCATGCTGGGATGGCGTTTTTCTGCAGGGAGGAACGTCATTTCACGGAAGAGGGACTGGAGTCAATGCCCCATTAAGGACCTGGAAGAAACTGCACTGTAGGGGCTCGGTATGGAGTTGACAGGATTAGAGAGGTGGTTTTATTTCACAACACACTCTGTGGATGCCTGCCATAAGCAGCGTTGCCCCTCAACACCGCCGGGTGCGTGGGCAGCCCGAGCCCACCGCGGCTGTGGGCACGGGCACAAAACGATGGCTCAGGCCACCAGAGCCGTTCCTGCTGCTCCCAGCCCTGGACCCTCACCCCCAAACTGCAGTTTCACCTGGTATGTGTTTGGGGAGAGCCGGAAGGGCCCTGGCTGCCAGCATTCATGGATATTGCTGGGAGGCTGCAGGGAGCAGCTGGGTGCTGCCCCTCAGCCCAGTGGTGGGACCACCCTGGGGCGGCCGTGGTCCCGTCCTGCCCCAGGGGCTCGCGGGATGGCGGTGGGCCTGGCGGGACCCCAGCCCAGTTGTGCGGCCACGGTCACGCTCGGGCCAGCGACGGCTCCTCCAGCCCCTGTGTGTGGTCCCTGCGCGGCCGCAGCGG
>WAAD01000482.1:376241-396252 GCA_013389945.1 Fregata magnificens | reverse complement strand
ATGCAGGCGTGGACGTGCCCGAGCCCTGCACGGGGAGCGGAGACACGGGGCAGCTGGGCAGGGGCACCCCCAGGGCCCCCCAGTCCTGGGCTCCAGGGGTGGCCGTGCCTGGGCACCCCCAGGGCCCCCCAGTCCTGGACTCCGGGGGTGGCCGTGCCTGGCAGAAGCGTGTCCCCCTGATCCCAGGGGATCTGCGTGGCCCACGGAGCATCCCCGGGCCTGCCCCATCCTTGCACATCCCTGAGAGGCTCCTTGGGTGGGATGTGGCTCAGCGGGCGGACCCTTGACCGTGGGCTGCAGGGGCTGGGCAGAGAACAAGGAAGCCAAAACTCCCGTTTTTCTACCTTTAGGTTAAGAGGCGACTGGTGCCGAGTGCCCCGTGGGGAAGGTCCCTGACAGCCGCAGGTACTGCAATCCAGCACAATGGCACAGCAGATGCTGGTGGCTGGAGACCCCTCACGGGGCATCGGTCTGGTCCGATTCACCCCATGCTGGGCTCAGGGGGGCCGTGGGGGTGCAGGGCCAAGCGGGGCAGCAGCGGGGCAGCTCAGAGAGCGAAGCTGTTGCCGATAGCTGAGCAGGGCGGGCGACCCCTTCCCCAGCTCTGCCGGGCACAACGGCAGAGGACCCAGCATTTCCTCTGGCACGGGGAGCTGACAGACGCTGTTTGGGGGGCTACAAATCAGAGCTGAAAAGCCGGGGCTGGACAGGCTGTCTGGGAACTCGTAACCTGAGCCCCAGGAAAGGAGGACTCAGGAAAGCGCTTTCAGCAATCATATTCATCATCTTCAGCTCAGACTCATTAGGCTCACGGAGCCCAGCCCCGCCACCGCCAACGCCTCCCGCACGCAGATAGAGCCGCCGGCTCAGACAAATAAATGCTTCCAGCTTCCCGGTGGATGCGGCAGGTCAGGGAGCATATGATGCCAATTACCTGTGGTGTAGGGTTCCCCGGCCGTACTTGCCCACACGGCCCAGCGAGGCGGCTCCCGCACTTCGGCCCTCCCGCCTGGGTCTATCCCGGCCACGGGAGTGCTCGGCCGCCTACACAGCCCCTCCAATTTGGAGCGGCCCTATGGATCACCCTCTGTTCCCCGTGCCAGGAGCCATGGGGGCAGCCAACGGGGGAGAGTTTTAGTCTCCCATCGCAGGGGCAAGAGCAGCCCTGTGCCACCCGTGTTTTGGGCTACTCCATCCTAGGGTCAGGGACGAGCGCAGAGATCGCCCACCCGAGCGTTTCAGGAGATGCTTGAAGGCCACCTCACCGCACGGCCGTCCCCACCATGGCTGGCTGTGCACAGCATTGGGCACCAGCGTGCCACTGCCGGGGTTTAACTCCCCCAGGTCATTTCCTTCCAGGCTGTCCCCATCACACGTGCTCACAGCATGGCGCGGCAGGGACCCCTCCTCCCCGCTCCCCCGGCGCGGGGCTAAGGGTGGAGAGCTGCCCTGCCTGGTGCAGCAGGTTTGGAGCCGTCTGGGTGGGAAGCGTATCGGGGCTGTGCATCACCGTGTGACACCGTGCGGATGCCCCGCACCCTGCTGTGCCCACCGCGCGTGGGTCCCAGCCACCCGACTGCCCGGAGACATCCCTGAGGCAGCACATCCCCATCTCGGGGCCTGAGCAGAGAGAAGCCGTGGGATTCCCCATCGGGTTCAGGTGCAAAATTACAACAGACCCCTCCATGGAGACCCCTGGATGGGGCTGGGAAGGGACTCCGGGGTCCAGGCACCCACCCCGAGTGGTGATGGCAGCCAGCACAGCCATGCAGCTTTGCTGAGCGCTGCGGTGAAATGGGCGCAGGCAGCTCCGCTTGCCCGGCAGCTCTTAGGGGCAGCTGCACGTTTCCACTTCTCCGGGCTCAGGCCGGCCTGGATGTCCTTAATTGCCCAAAGGTCGGCATCCCCGAGCCCGGGGCCACGTGTCGGAGGGACCCCGGGCAGGAACCTGACATGGACTCGAGTCATTCGGGATCAACGCTGGGGGCCAGGAAATTGCAACAGACACAAACCTAAATACGCCGCGCGTCCCCCCAGGTAATCAGGGGCCGGGCCAGATTCCGGCTGACAGCTTAAATGCCTTAATTCCTTGGCTGCTGCAGTTTGAGGGGGTCCCATGTGCTGTGGGCTTCTCCCAAATGGTCTCTGAGCTGGAGATTTGTCTGTAATTGGAGGCATGTTGCGTTCCCCTGAAAGTAGCCAGGTCCCACTGGAGGGGGGCTGCGGGAAGGCAGCAATTTCCCTTATGGAATTATTTACCTGATTAGAGAGTTTATTTTATCAAAATTGCTTCGGAATGGGGCCGCTCGGTGTGTCCAGCGCGGGGAGCTCCCCCAGTGGGGCCGGTGGCCTGGAGACAGGTAATTTGTGTGGTTAATGGGACTAATCCACCAGGCAATTACACCAATAGATTTCACGGCTGCAAAGTGCTCTGTTCCCATTAATTAAAAATCTGTTAAGAAGATTAGCACGTAAAGGTATCAAAAGAAACCCAAGAGTTTCTTTCCCTACCGGCCCCCAGAGGCGAGTGTGGGAGTGCTGGATTGCTCACATTAGCACAAAAATTATTCTTTTAAAGGTAAGGGCTTCGCATCCAAAGTAACCACTGACAGTTTTCCCTGACTTCCCTACCAAGGGGTCCTTTATGTTTAATTATAGTTTGTTTAAATTAGCCCTGATTGTTCGCATGGAGTGTTAGTTTAAATATATTTTGAACGTGTGGTTCCCCTGTGCCCTGCCGAGGAGGGCAGCCAGTGCGAGGAGGGCAGCCTCCAGCCAAGCCTGTGCCCCGGCAGGTGCCCCCGCCACGGGGCTGATGCTCAGGGCCGCCTGGGAGGAGACGGGGGTCTGGGGGGGGTCCGAACTCGGCATCCCCTGGTTGAGATAGTCACGCCAGAGCAGAAGCCGGGGATGGCGGTACCCGCCGTCGGCAGGGGCTCAGCTGCCAAACCTGGCTCTGCAGCAGGTGCTGGGCTGCGGTGGGCACCTCCCCAGCACGGTGGTCTGCCTGCACCCCACCAGCGGCTTCCCCGCCGGCAGGAGCCCTGTGCCATCGCCACCCGCACCCCACGGTGCCCGCTCCTGTCCCCACGCTGCCACCGCCGGCCATCCCGGCACTGCTCAGCCTCTCGCTCGGCCACCGGTGCCACTCCTGGCCTTTGTCCACAGCCAGACACTGCGCAAAACAAAAGCAAATTCCCCGGCAGCTGAAGGTGCCATTTTTACGGCTCAGCTGAACAAGGAAGTATTTTTTGATCTCTTAAAAATCCTGAATATTATCTGACAGTTTATCTTGTTTCTCCGCATCCGTGTCTTTGCAGCAACGCCAGCTCATTTACATGTGTATTGCGCCTGCCTCCACGGGTGCTGAGGTCAATTGAAACTCAAGAAAAGAGGAGAAATTTATGCAAAACTGTTGATTGCATTTGTATGTAATGAAATCATCCAATATTCATCTGACTATAGACTCTAATCTGAAAGGAGAAGTGAAGGACATAAGAGTCACTGGAAAGCAATAATGAGCTTCTGTAGTGATTAAAAAAGCACTTGAGCTTTCTGAAAATCCAGCCAGAAATCGTGTCTAATCAACACGGAATATAGGAGGCAGAGATTACATTGATACATTTTGCAAAGCTCACTGTTGAAAATGTATGCGAGCTGTAAACTCTGACATGCCATCCATGGTCTGTTTTATACAAATCCAGGCGGCACACAATCAGCGCCCGGGCTCGTCCCTGGCACAAAGCAATCTTGGTGTCTCTGCTCGATGACTCACAAGGAGCGCAATCACATCTATTTTGAAGAGCAATGTTGGTTTTTAACTATGTCGAGAGCTTCCAGCTTCCTCGGAGTTTTTCCTTCCTTTCGCCGCCGCTTTGCATTTCCCTGTGGCTGTGGGGCTCGGCCCGGGCGGCGGCGGGATGCCGGCACCCGCCCCGGTCCCTGCAACAACCCCCTTGGTGCACCTGCCCCGGTTCAGTGGCTCGGAGCAAACCAAAGCATCCTGGTGGAGCCGAGCGCGGCCGTCCGGGCAGCCCCAGGGAAGGGTGCGGGTCTCTGCCTTGGGTGCGATGAGTGGGGATGCGCACGGGGGCACCATGCATGCTGGGGGTGCAACCCCCTTGGGGACCACCAACGCACCAGGCAACGGCAGCGCTCACCAGGCAGGAACCCGCCAGTGCCCTGAAGCCATGTGCTGTTGGGAAAGGGCTGCTGGTGAGCACGGCAGCGTGTGGAGAGCCCAGGGCACAGCTCGAGGGGGTCCAGCCACGGCCCTCCCTCACCCCCCTGCTCTGCCCCGCACCACCCAGCGGCATTTGCTGCTGAGGCCAAACTGTTTGGTTTGGCATCACTGACATCAGATCCACATTACACCCAGCCCAACCATTTTCTGGCTCACGGTCCCTTTTCCTCCTGGGTTATTCAGCACAGCTGGAGCTCCTTCCCCACCCGCCAACAGCATCAGCTGCAGCTTCTTATCAGCTCTGGGTGCAATCCAGGCTGGAGCCAAGTGAGAGGTTCCTGCTGATGTCTGCGGAGGAGGTCTTTGGAGCAGGCAGGCCTTGTGCTCCAGCTCCCGTCGTGGAGCACCAGAACAGCAGGTGATTTGCGCGGCAAAAGGGAAAGTGGGACCTGCTCAGAGCCACCCTGTGTGCCAGCTGGCCGCGGTCACAGTAAGCACAGTGAGTCTCCATCCTCTCTTCTCCCGGGTGCTCTGCAATGGCCCTTGGCAGGTGCCCGTGCTGTGGCTGGTGGGGGGTGGCCTCTTGGGCCAGCACGCTGCCACGCACCCGGCCGTGTGCGGTGGGTGCTGCCATGGTCCCGTGTGGCTGGAAGGTGCCAGGGCTGCACCTCTGCCTGCTCATCCTGTGGGGCAAAGCAAGGGCAAGAGCAGGGTGTGGTGGCATGGCTCTGTGGGCTCACGTGCCACCTGCGCTGCTTTGCCGGAACGGGGGGTGAGAGCAGTGGGTGCTTCACCTGCTCCTGGCTGATGCAGACCACGGGGGGTGAGGT
Source organism: Fregata magnificens (assembly GCA_013389945.1). Taxonomy (NCBI): domain Eukaryota; kingdom Metazoa; phylum Chordata; class Aves; order Suliformes; family Fregatidae; genus Fregata; species Fregata magnificens. Next base: position 391,239 of record WAAD01000482.1, on the reverse strand, counting down.
AACGATCCAGATGGACTCCCCAAACCCTCCCCTGCTGCGGGGCCATCAGCTGCGGTCGCTCGGAGGACAGGTCTCTGCCTTTCTTCACATTTAAAAGCTATTTTTGCACCTGGTTTTGCCTCACGAGCGTGGCCAGCCCTGGACCTCCTCCTGCTGCCTCCCAAAGGCACAGGACACGGCTCCGTTGGGGACAGGTGGCTGCACTGGGGACAGGCAGCTCCGTCCCCAGCCTGGTGCTGGTGTGGTTTTACCACTAGGTTTTAATTCATGTGAGGTGGAGTGAGATGCTACAGGATAAGGAATATCTGTAAATACTTGGGAAATTCCTCAAACCCTTCAAGCCCAGGCTATTGCTGGGATGCCGAGGCTGTGACAACAGCAAAAAAAGCCTAGTTGATAAATGTCAAAAGAAATACAGTCATCAGCTGAAAGCAATTTACCGAGCCATGTAACCGCCCTGGGCTCGCCATTTTCCTTTATTCATTTATCATGGTAAGCGCTTTGGCCAAAATACACAAAGCAGAGAAATTGTTGACATGTGGGGCCCTAGCAGAGCAAATCCTTCATCCTCCTCCCCCTCCCCACTGTGCACAAACTAACTTTTTGGGAGTTGTTTATTTAAGGACTGCAGAGCACTTGGTGCTCTTTGAACCCAAATGCTTTGGGAGTGGGGCTGGCCACCACCTTCCTTCCTCTTGCCATCGCCCGAGGCCGCGGGGAGGCTGTTTGCTGCTGTCAGGAAGTACCTGCTGGTAGCGAGGAGGTGAGCTGCACGATGTGCCCAGGACCCCGATCTACTTCTACCTCCTCCGCCCTCTACAATGTGGTACTGGTGGCTTGCACGGGTGTGCCGTAACTGGTCAGGGAGGGCAGATGCTGGTTTTGGAAAGTTCCTGTGTTGGCTCTTGGTCATCTTGGTCCTGGCTAAAACAGCCACGCCGACAGCACTGGCTTCAGTTCTCTATCTGTGAAGCCTAGGGAACTGCAAAGCCTGCCTCCCCTGCCCACCCCGCACCAGTCAGCATTGAGCTCCCTCGTGCCTTCCCGGTGGCCAGGCTGCAGGTAACCGCTGGCCACGGCAACGGGCAAATGCTTCTTCTGACGCATGAACCCAAGAGGACACACCCACCAGGAACTGGTTCCCAAGGCTGCTCCTCCACGTCTCATTCTGACTTTATTTTAAGCAAAAATAAATGCTGAGGTTCACAGCAGGACAGCGCAGGTTTCTCTTGTGCGTGGTCCTTGCTTCCGCCAGGCTGTGAGGTGCTGGGATGCAAACAGGCTGGGGCACAACGTGAGCGGGGCAGCCCTTCCTCCTGTGCCCCAGCATCTGTGTGGCAGCCCTTCCAGCAGCCTCCAGTCCTCCTTCCTGCTGTTTCTGTTGCCGCCTGGATGAAGAAGAGCGAGGAGAGCTCCCCCTCCCTCCAGTACAATCCAAGGTGAGAATCGGAGCAGCCGAAGCACAGAGCTGCCCCTGCCCATCGCCAGAGGCTGCTGACTCCAGGCAGGGACGGCCGCTGGGGTGCACGGCAGTCTGTTCTTGCTCGAGGGGGGAGTGTGTCCATAGGGATGGTGCTTATCCAAGCAGCTCCTTGGTCTTCGCTGCCAGCAGCTTGTCCATCTCTGCTGCAGCACTGTCTGCCATTTGCTGGATCTGTGGCAACATAGCACAAGTCTGAGTCGCATGCTAGGTGATGCCAGAGTTTAAAGGGAAAGGAATGACTGGATCACCTTCTAAAACAAAACCTAAAGTCCTAATAAAACCCAAAATAGTGCTGGGGCAACAACTGGCTCTTCCTGGGGGCTCCCACCAGCCCTCAGTGATTCTGTGCCAGTGTTGCATCTGTACACTGAGAACTGGGACTGGTCAAAGGCTCTGAAAAGAAATGCACAACACAAACTCTTGGCCGAGCTTCAGAAATGACTTGGTCAGGTCCTTATTTAACAGAGCTACTTCGGGGGAAGGCAGAGTTAGAAACCTGCTGGTGTCGGCACCAGAGAGGAGAGGGCTTATCTCATTACCTCCTGCAACCTTTCCACTATTAGAACAAAGTAGGTAATAGCAGGAGCGCAGCCTTAGTACATGCTAAGAATTCACACATCAAGTAACAGATCTGTTTATTTCTTGTAAAAAGAAATAAATGGCTATTGTTAAAGCCCTGCCCGGGGATCAGGTCTCCTGGTAACACGGGATGGACATAGCAAGCATGTAAACAGGACCAAAATGTGCGTGAACTTATTTGAGTGAGTGCAGATAAAGGTCGGAGCACATTGCGAGGGGGTTTATGTGCTAGTTTTACAAGACTGATTATGATGTACTTGCTCCCAAGGTCCAAGGTATGACGATGGCTTTTCCTCATGCTGAAAAATTTGGGTACAAGCAAAAATGAGACTTGAGACGCTACCTCTACAAATGCAGAAAACCATCTGTCTGCTCTGGGAGAACTGCTTCCCAACAGGATTCAGTTACAATAGCATGGCCATTTTTCCTGCTTGCACAAATGCTCTGTATATCAATGTTTATTTTTGTGAGCATACAGAGAACTGTCCCGAAGCATTTGCAATGTATCTAACTTTAGCTGTTAATAAACAAACAGCTAAAAAGTAATGGCCTGCCTTCAGAGGCATCAATTCAGCAAAACACTTAGGCTTGTGCCTGAGTTTATGCCCAAGTAATTGACTTTAGTGACATCTGCTCTTAGGGAATTAGGCATGCGCTTAAGTATTTTCCTGAATTGGAGCCAAAAACTCCTCACAGAGATAATCTTGCTAGCCTTTTCATTAATAACAAACTGGAGCAATCCTCATTAATACCAGCTGTTTTGCAGTGGTCAGGCACTGTGTAAATGGTGGTAAAGCTATGGACATGGGTCATTTTGCTCCCCAAGTTCAGCTGGTTTGTGCAACAATCCCTCGTAGTACGAAAGCTTTCGGGGAACATTTTTTTTTTCCCCCCTGTGTCAGCTTACAGTGGTTCATATAATGAATTTGGCTTTGAGATTGAAGCCCCAAATCTCACAAAGGAAAAGCAAATACAACAGCCATTGCCGACTCCAAAAATTCAGCCCAGGGCCACCAATTCCCCAGTCGGGTTCTCAGTGCTGGAGATTTGTCCGCAAGGGCTGGGACAAATGCACCACTGAGCTGTGCAACATCATGATATGGCAGAAGGAAAAAAAAAATTACCTGCTTTTCTAGCAGCCAGATGGTATCTTCAGACACTTTGTTCTTGAACTTCTTTACCTGGTTGACGCTTTTGCTTCGCACCTTTCTCAGAGCCTCTTTGGACTTGTTGGTGGACTGCTTGGCAAGCTTGGCCAGGCTCTCCCTGTGCTCTCTCGTTACCCTAGCAGCAAGGGGAAAGAAAAAACACCAAAAAGAAGAACAGTGTAATGTGTAGCATATAGATTTATTTTCTGCGATGGACTTCGGGTAAATGCAGCGATCCTCTCCGCTGCGGTACCCCTCCGACTGGCCTAGACAGAGCTGCCATGCAGCACAGAGCTGGGCTGCGCAGGGACGCCCAAAAGCTGCCTGCATTAAGACAGAGCTTGCTCTGTGTGGAGGCCCTACGTTGCAAGGGCAGAGGGACTTTACAGCTCATGGCATGTTTTTATCCCACTTTGGCCCACCTGAGCGAATCGGCCACCTCTGCGCAGCATCGCCAGGGCAGCGCACCCCAGTGAAGCAAGTCTTGAGCCTAGAACGGAAAGTTCCGAGCACAGCCCTATGCTGAGGGACTTGGACTGAATCTTGCTTGTTTTATAGTTGTCATTGCAGTGCCTGAAAGTCATGCTGAAATGTTCAGACTTTCCTTTTTCCTGCTGCCAAAGCATCTGCGGGAAAGAGGGAAAATCCAGCTCCAGACCTGAGAGATGGAGCTGAAAAGTGTAATCCTGCAAAGCCGGGAGGAAAACTCCATCCCTTCCTGAAACTCGGTATCGTTTCCCTGCAACTGAAAAGCCTGAATTATATATCAGGAAGCTACAGAGCTTATGTTTTGCTCAACTTATTCCAGCTCATCACGACCAGGCTTTTCCACCAAGATGATGTGAACGCCTGGTTTGACAAGAGGATGATGCTAGACATGGCTAGCCACAGGTAACTCTGCCCAGGAGAACTTCAGCTCCACCTTCCCCCCAACGCAGGGCCTGTTACTGCTGCAGTGCCACAAGAAAATCCTCAACTTTCCATCCCAAACTAAAAACTGCAGGTGATGAGGGAGTCCGGCCATCTGATTAAGGCATAGGAAAGGCTGACGTGTCACCTCAGCTCTGGTAATGCTCCAGCACCTACAGCTGATCACTGTCAACATCAACTGCTAGTGCTTAACAATAATATTTTAATTATTTTCATGGCTATTGAAGTTTCCAGACCGCCTTGAGAATGAAAAACCCCGGTGCACTCACTGAGACTCGCTAGCAAGAGAGCGCCCGTCTGCTCGCAGAAGATATTGCAAAATAAACATTTCACAGGAGTATTTAGAAATTGGCTGCAACAGCCTGGGTCACCAAAACACTGAGGCCAAGACTCTTCCTGCCGAGAGCTCAGGAAATGTGGGGTGAGGGCTCCCAGGGCAGCGCCAGCTCTGCCCCCGCACGGGTGTGCGTTACGGAGAGGCTGTCGGGGCACGATCGGACCCTCAGCCCGTCCCGAGCTCATGCTCAGCCCAGCAAGTCGCATGCGTGCTGATACCTTCTCTCGGCAGCCAGGTCGCTCGCAGCAGATGTCTGCAGAGGCACTGGCCTCTCGCCAGTTATCTTTATTTCACGGTGCGAGAGGGAATAGGCTTCCCAGAACCCATTAGTAATCACAGGAATTTGGGATCGCTAGAAAAGCTGACCGACCTAGAGAGCAGCGACCCAGCCCCAGCACCCACAGTGCCCCCTCGCAGGCATGCTGCCCTCACCCAGGGGCACCCCGCAGGCAGCGGCTCGCCCCCCCGGCCCGTCCTGCTCCCTGCTGAGGGACAGCTGAAGGGAGATGGCCGGTGAATTTTACATGCGGCAAGAGGCTTCTGGTCAGCGCAGGCTCGAACCTGGACCAAACGCTTAATGAGAAGTGAGCTGGGTTACTTGTGGTTTCCTCTGCATCCCAACATCGATGCCTTTAGGGCTTCTCGTGTTCGATCTCCCCAGCCAGAGGTCCCACGGCACATGCGAAACCAGCAAAGCCGGCTCACAACAGAGGTCCGGGTGAGGTCAGATTCTCAGGCAGCTTTTTGCGGGGGTGGGGAGTCAATCTCGGCTGCTAAACTTGGAGGAGGGAGCTGAAAATCTCTCCCATCTCCTCCTGGGTGGCGAGGCGAGTCGGTCCGCAGCAGGGCTGCCTCAGCTGTGGGAGACGGAGCTTGCCGTCAGCTATTCGCCTCCCCGCTCCCGCTCAGCTTTTGCGAATTGTGCCGAGGGTATCACTCGCCTGCTTGGGGCTGCCGAGCCTTTAAGGAAATGTTTTTGTTTATGCAGCGCTGCCAGATTTCCTATGCTTCTTGGCACGGGGTCACAGCTTTCATGCCTCCTTGTCTGTCTTTATTAACACCAATTTCTTTTTATCACTGCGCAGCGCTGTGGAGTTTCTCAGCGGGTTTTATGTTCCAGCCAGACTGTGTGTAAATTCTCAGCAATGCTACCAACAATGCCAGAAATGGACACTTTTTCAAGCAGATGCTGTTTCTGGTTAAAGAATCCATCAACACGAGCCAGGCCCACGGTTTCTAAGGACAATTGTTTAATCCTGCCCCCAGATCTGGGACTTTTAGCTGTTCTTAGATGTATTTTCTTTTCTGTCTAGTAACCATTGCCCTTACCCCCTCTTTAAAGCCAAAAAAAAAGCGTGAAGTGTACCTGGGGAAGGGGTGCCAGAAGTGGGGAACAAGGACAAGGTCCCCGCCTGTCGCCCCTTCCCCTCTCCCCCGGGGAATGCCGCCCTCCCCTGCAGCTCAAGGAGCAGCGGGCTCAAATCCTGCCGTTCCCCTGGGGACGGTCCTGCCCTGCCAGGATCAGGACAGAGCCTGGTGACTGATGTGCCAGGGTGTTCAGAAATGCACGCTGCCCCACAGGTAACATCTCCTCTTTTTTCTGCTTCCACCAGCAACCAGTGGTTTAAGCACTGCAACCCTTGGATGCTCCTCTCCCCGCATACAGCTGGAGCAGACCCACGGCGAGCACGACGCAGGCCCCGTCTCGTCTCCAGCACAAGACGTTTATGCGGGTAAGAGTAATTTCTGTATCTCAAATGCTAGGAATTTCCTGTGAACGAGAGGGATCAGTTAAAGGAAAGGAGGCTTAACTAGATACTCTGCATGCATAATTGCAGATAAACATAGGGTGCAACATATATTGCTCAACAAAAAGCATGCAAGAGAGACTTCTGATGATGAGCGATCCAGAGCAACGCAGCTCAGAAACAGCTTTGCTTTTTTCAAATTAATTTTTTTGAGTCCTTTCTCCCCACAGTAGGTATCTTTGCTGATTTCTTAAAGGGCAAAGGAAAAAAGCTCACAATGAGTCATTAAACTTTAAAATGAGTCATCTGGCTTTCAGTAAAGCATGTGTAAAAATATTACTAGTTTACAAACAACATCCAGTGTAACACAATGGGTCCAAAAAAGATGAATCTAAAAATGAGGCAATACCATAAAAGACACAAGGTCAGGTCAAATTCAGCCAAGAGATCAACCAATACAAATGTTCCCATGGCTGGTTTTCTTTCTTTTTTTTTTTTCTTTTTAAACCCTCAGAGAATACTTTTTATACAAATAAATATTGCCTATGCAGTGCTAGCAACACAAATAGGTGAATGCCTTAGGGAGCAGAGGGGATCCTAGCAGGAAGCAGAAGTAAACACGAAAGAAACAAGTGTACTTCTGTTAAAACTGAAATGCAAAAACTAAACTACCAGAATAAATACTGAAAAGTGAACTCCATTTTAAAAAAATGCTCAGTTGAAACACGCTCAAGCACTGAAGCATAGCTGGAGCTGCGTAAGGCAAAATACGACACACGTGTGTCCAGCTGATAGGTCAGACGAAAAAGTGTGTTTAATAACAGGCAAGGACAATTCAGGTTTGATTTTACTTTTACTGTGCCTCCCCTCATGAAAGAACCAATTTCTGCAGAAGTAATATTGTCTCTTCATTTCTGATTTGTTTGCTCATTTTGCACACCTGCCATAGTTTTGGCAATTTCACTGCATCTGTCTGTCATATGTTCTTTCGTAAACATCTTCAGAGTTGGGAAAATGAAAAACTTAGAAAATGCAAAGAAGTCATTCAGGGATATAATATTAAAGAGAGGCCTCTAGCAGAATTTGATTATCCCGCCCCGCTTTGCATTAGAAGGTTTTAAAAGGTTTCAACCAACTGTCTGCTTGTCTTTTTGATAAGTGGATGAAACTCTGAAAGACCCAGCCATGTGAGAAAATGGGAGTGGAGGTGCCCGCGAGGGCAGGCCTGCAGGGCACGTCTCCCAAGCCGAAAACCTCTTTAACTCGGGACTCCCTGGGCTGCTAACCAGCCAGGGAGAAAGGGGCCAGGAGCAGCAACCCTTACACACCAGAGGAACAAGGGAGCACACAAGGCAGATCTTCCCTGGGGAGAGAAGACTCGTTTTTGCTCTGCAGCACCGCAAAAGATAGTGACAGACCGAACACGTTTGTTTAAAAACCAGTATTTTTTTAAAGATTGGGATTTGCGGTTTTGGAGTTTCCTCCCCTGCAATTCATATTCAAGGATGACCCAAGTGCCCATTAACAATCAAACCACTGTGCAGCAACCCAGGAGCCTCAGCAATTATGAAGATAATGGTGCCCTCCTCCTCCTCTGCCTCCTCTCCTGAGGAATGGGGGAAGGGCAGGGAGCACGGGGAAAAGAAAATCGGCAAATAGAATGATAATGTCATTCCCTCTCACCGACAGCAACGGAAAGCTGCAATTAGACTTCTCTGTTCAAAATGCTAGATAAAATTCCATAGAATTTTAAAAGTAGATCTAAAGCACGAGAAATACTTGGTTCATCTTTACTAAGAAGTCACCTGCTTGTAAAACGCAGCGCACGTGCAAGGTGTTTGTGCGCACAGGCAGAGTTCGGAGCCGTCTTTACCCTTTGTGGGAGTGGTTCGCAGCACCCCAGCGCCACGTAACCCCAGGGCATGAGATCTCGTACATCCGCACCTGCCCACGGTATTTAGACGGTTCCATCGCTGCAGGGTCCGAGCACCCACAGGAACTCGTGAATTTTCCTTGCACCACCCAAACCCGGGCAGAGCAGTGCCGCTGCCCCTGTTACAGGCTGTGTCTACGCTAGCGAGCTGCACAGCACAGTACGAGCAGAGCTGCTGGGAGGTCTCGCTCCACACGAGGCCCAGCCTGGTCCCAGGGACTGAACATGTGTGCGCAGTGGGGGAGCGCTCCGTGCACTCCCAGAGGGTACCTCTCTATTTGGTTTCATCTGAAAGGAATCCCAGTCACAGGCAGAGACCCCAGCATGCTGCAGCCCAAAGCACGCTAAGCAGGGATCATCAGGATCCCTTCAAAAGCGCTCTCCTGATCGAAACTGAAGCACTGATGCAGTGGCACCTCCTGCCTTGTCCAAGGGTTGGGAGACACCTGTGATGGTTGAGGGAAGCGATGCTCGGTCCTCGGCCAGGAGCAGCCTGCTTTTCTATCAGCCCTATACCAAAGATTCCATGCAGCCGTCAGTTACACAATGTGTATTACACAAGAAGAGGGAGTACTTTTTTTTAGTCAAAGCTATCAATTTCCTCCCTCTTTCTTTCATTGCTTCCTTTTAGTGTTCTCTGCAGCAAGGTGCTATTCACCCCTAACGCTACTGGTTCACTACTGCGTTACTGCTGCTCTACGCTGGTGTAACGCAAGGAATTTACAGCAGGGCAGTGAAGAATCAGCCCCTGAATTAAGGCAATACAGCTTCAAAAGCCTTTGGCTGTCTTGCAAAGTGCTGCAGCCAGCTAGGACCAACTTTTCTCTGCAGGGGGAGGATAAAGAACAATAAGACCAACCACCAGATGCCAAAATGTGGTGACTTAGGGCTCAGACACTTGGAAGAGCTTCCACCAGATGCTTTCAGGGGCTCAGATTTTTTTCTGAACCTGAAATACAGCTATTTGGAAAGCAGCTGCATCATGACATTACAGCAATCGTGCATGCTTACCCTCCGAAGGGCACTCACTGCAACCTATTGCGTTGTCTTGCATGATGATGAACTCAGGCAGCCATCAATACTCACTTAGGAACTGGCACCCGAATTATTGTCCCATCCACTTCTGGGTTCAGGTTCATGCCACTCTCCCTTATAGCCTTCGTAGCTGCAGCTGTGCTCTGTAAAACAGATCAAAAGGTAAAGGGAATTAGGAAATAATCATTCCCATATGCCAGAACTCTGTCAATAGTTGGCAATCCATCTCCACGGAACATGGAAACATTTACTTCTGTTACCAGTAAGATCAGGAAGTTACATTGGTGCGGAGAGCTTTGATCAAACCGAATGGGAAACTCGGGCCGCGCTCGGTACCGGGGTAGGGGGGCACGAAGGGGGGGAGAGGGGAAGGGAAGCAACAACAAAAGAAAACTGTTTTGCTTCTTTGAAACTATTTGAATGGTTTGAGGCAACGCAGAGCGAAACCGCAATAAATTCCCAAGGCATAGCCTGACTGTGGCGAAGGAGATGAAAGATTCTGAGCATTTAAAAATTCCAGTTGAATGTTTCCCACTAGAAATCACACAGTGCCAATTTAGAAACGTTAACTAACTTAACCACTTCAGTACTACAACCTAACCACATTACATCAGGGCAGTAGCAGCTGGCTGAGAAATAGCGCCTGTGCCCGGCTCTATGTTTATTTTACAGCTTATTACTTAGGATTAACTTCTCAAAACTCCACCACTGCTGGCCCACACTCTGCTCTGCTTAAAAGGTGGGGTGCGCAGGTTGGCCTGGTAACTGCAAAGGGATTAAAAGGCTTCCTTCCCCATCCTAGGGCGCTGGTGCGCCCTTACAGAGTGTCAGGCTTTATGGTTAAATCAGAGTTTTGCCCGGAGCTCCCACGGTGCTCTGCCAGGTTGCTTCGTTGACATTGACAGTAACAAGACCGAGAGAGTTTGTATTCTTGTGGCACTCGCGTGGCACTTCCTGCAAGGCGCGTTGCTATTTCTGATACTCTTTCCCATCGTTAACTTTAGCTCCAGGCTGCTGCAGCAGACTGTGTTTATGAAGTTCAGCTTTTGTCAACTGAGGCACAAGCTAAAGCTTTGCGTATTTGTTTAGGTGTCTGACACGTGACGTCACTGAATGAAATGAATGCCCTGCTAGTGTTTTGTAAGACATAACTGCTGTCCTCCAGAACACAACAAGGGCAGAGAAAATGTAACCAAGATGATCTCAGCACATTAGGAATGTAAACGTGTTATTCTATGGAAAGTGCTAGCTCTGTAGAAGGAAATGCTCAGTAAAAGCTGTGTTGTTTAACATACGTATTGGAGGACATGGAGGAAGGCGAAAATATTGCAATATTGCCCCCATCCTCTTGCAGCCCATGACACAAACAGTCGTGCTTCAAAAACATAGTCTTGTTTGGTTTTGTAACTCTTGGGCAAACAGAATTTGGCCCTGCAAGTCCTTTTCTACGACTACTTTCTTTCAGGCATTTTTATTTGCTTTCCAATGCCATGAAGTACTGACCATATGCTGTAAATAATGGCATCAAGTAGAAGTGTCTCTAATGGTTTTAAAGAGTTCAATCTATCCATGGAACAGTTATGGTATAAAACAACTGCATTGAGAGAAATAGTTCTACCTCTAGTTCAAATGAAAAATGGTCCTTTGGCTTGGAAAGCAAATGTAGGCAATGCTATATAGTCTGACACCTAATTTCTCACATGCCCATTTCTCAGCCTGAGCTCCTGCCTGGACACTGGCTAAGTCATGGGGTGACTTCCCCGGCCCTCTCAGCTCCGGCACTCCGAGGGACCTTGGTGCACTCGCTGATGAGGGGCCTTCATTCTTCAAAGCCATTATACACGCTGGATACACTTTAAGAAACACTTAGGCATCAAGTGCCTTACACTGACCTCCTCTGAGACTTTGCTGACTTAATTAATTGGGGAAAGCCTTTGCAAAATAAATAGAGATAAGCTTTGGCAAACTTCCAGACCTGGAGCGGGACGAATAGCTAACCTTGCGCTCGTTACTGCTCCTATCTGCGTGGCTGCCCAGCTGTATCTGTGTGAGCCCGCTGCAGGGGACCGCTAGTGCTTGATCCTGAGGTGGGATTCAGATTTGCTGCCTCATTTAGGGGCAAGTCTAACTAAGGCTCCTGCAGAAAATTAAGGGAACTCGGCTCTCCCAGAGGACAGGTCAAAGCACCTAATTCAGGTTCTGACCTGCCGTCGCTGCCAAGGGAGGAGCTCGCTAACCTCAGCAGTGCCCGAGCCAGGCCCTGTGACAGCACTTAGCCCGGGCCCAGCTTAGTCCTACCAGGGAGGCTTTTCAGAAGCTCGTGGGCTACATCAGCAGCTTCTCCCATGAGCTTCCAGGGGAGCATCACCTGGTGACAAGCAAGCAAGTTTTAGAGGTGTTTGATGGTGTCCCCAGCACAAATACAGACTATTCCAACTACACGTCTGGTTCTGTGCACGGCCACATCTTCATAAGGAACTGGAATGACATAAATACAACGGGGCAGATGCAGCATCGCTTCCATGTGTGTAATTCAGGTGAACCAAAGGAGAGTGTGTGTGCGCTCAAGACCTACTGGGTGCCGTAAAAGCATGGGAAATAGGGAGACCTGGCAGGGCACGGTTAATCCAGGCATCCAGGCTGTGACATGCTCAGCGCCGCTTTTCAACCAAGCTCTTGCAGATCCAACTGACGGGAAACCAGTCCCCAAAGCAAACCCCTCACGCCGTGGCATTTATTGGATGTGACCCTGAGAGCAACCGCAGCCTGACGGGCAGCATGTAACTCTCGTCTGACCCTGTGCCGCTGCACGTGAGATGCTCTGTGCGCCAGGCAGGGCTGGAGAGTCGCTCACCCCGTGCAGTCGGCAGCAAAATGCCGCTTCTGTTTTGTGTCAGCCACGAAGCGACACGCAGCCCAGCCAGAGCTCTCGCCCCTGCCAGGTTTGACTGATTTTGTCTAAATGTTCCTTTGTTCAGCATCAACCTGTTTGTTCCCGTGGTAATTACCTCCCCTCGCAATGCCTTCGGTAACGTGTCCTTACCTCTGGAAAATTGGTCATGTTCACTATAATGAGCTGTGGTGACTTCTGTGAGATCTGCCCCAGCTGGTTGAGCGGAAACTTCCCATCTTTTGTCAGCACGATTATGTGATCAAGGGCCCCTCAAAAGAACCAAACACAGGGGAGTTTCAGTATGACACGGCAGTTCACAGCGATGCTGAAGAAAAATCCGTACGCAGTGTCCCACTTCCCTTCTGGTATGCAAAATATAGATGTTACAAAAGAAAAAAAGCATGTTTATTCAGACTTCAGGTGCTGTTTGTGTTCATGCGTCCCCGGTGGTATTTGCAAGCTAAATATTTCAATGCTACTCTAAAGCGCAAAAACATGAAAACAAAACTCTTGTTTGTTTTTGTTACTAGAATAGGAAAACTAAGCAAGATTATTAAGAATTAAAAGGAAATCGTTATTTTTTAATTCTTAGAACTTAAAGAACATCAAAATGTTGTTATAAAAATCAGGACAACTATTGTCTTTAACTTAGCAGTGTTCTCTTAAACCCCTCATTTTTTTTCCAAGTCCCAAGAGGAGGTGGTGTACACTGCCTAATTTAAAGTATTCGGTTTCTCCCTGAGCTACTCTTAATCTGCTCTCTAGTTTCTGCTGCAAAATGTTAGCAGGCCAAAAGGCACATGGGACAAGAGGTACTTTATCAGTGCAATTAAAAAAAATACCTATGGTTAAAATAAATAGTTAAGAGACTGAGCTACACTTTCCAACTCCATTAAAGACTGAATTGCCCTTGCCAGAGCTGGGGTGGTGAATGATTCAAATTTGGTCATTGTTTAATGGTAAATTTTATCCCTGAAACTTGATACTACTTACAAATACGTAGGTTCAGAGCGTTACAGTAACTGTAGCTTAGTCAAATACATTCACATTTCTTCCTAAAACACAAAATTCACTAAGTGAACAAGGCTTGTAAAGGTCACTAACCACAAAGACGCACAGCAAAAGAAGTTTGTATATGCCAGACACCAGCCTGATGGCAATCTCCAAAAGGCTAATTTAATGGCAATTGGATTTTTCCTGCCCTACTGCACCATTAGCTGACAACCTGCTTCTTCATCACATCTGCAAACAGTTCAGTTAGACATTTTTGACATCTCCCACTTACAAAAGCTATTTCCAGGAAGCTATTAACAAAAATGGATTCTTCCTGGTCAAGCTCAGGGTGAAGAAAACCTTTAGTTGGGGACATCGAGGTTGTAGTAATTGGGTGCCCCGTGAATAACTCAATAAACAGAAAATAGATTTTGAAAAAATCGGAGTTCTCTGTTGCTGGGACTGGTATCCTTATTTACAGGCAATAGAGCATCACACAAGAAAGTTACCAACCTGGTGAGGTTCTAACACTGAGATTTCTGCTGAAATCTTCTTTCAGAGCTTCTACCACTGCCTGCATGTCTTCATTGGTTTCCTCCAAATTGATAATATCCTCAACTAGGGCAGCACTGATATTCACTCTGGCTTGACTCTGCCCTTTACCTTTAGCTGCAGATTACACATAACATTAATTTCTGTTTCTGACAACAGTTAGTTGTTGCATTAGAAAGTAGAAAGAAGATATTAAAACCCCCGTTAGATTCAGAATTGAGTCTAAGATAAACCGAAGTAACCAGTTTTTTTAATGAGTAAACAGCCCAGCACTTGAGCACGTATGCCAAAATATATTTGTAGGTCACGCTGCGTGCACTGACCCCAGCCTGGACTGTGACGATTGCTACCTGCTGCCCCAGCGCAGCAGCAGCTCCATGCGGTACCTCTCCCGCGGGAAAGGCTAACGTTTCCTGCACACTGCAACACCGTCAGGCAAACCAGCTCCTCCAGAGCTGTGTTCTGCCTAAGTTAGATCAATACCGGTACACAAGATAAAAGGCATAAGAAAAGAAATTCTGGCAACATAGCGAGGGGTTGCAAGCACTAGGAAAAAGGCTGCCCCTGTACCTTTTTTGGTAGCTAGCTGTCTGGTCAGCAGCATCTGATGGACACACTGCCTGCAGCCATCCAGGAGCAGGGCTGGGCAGCCTGCAGGAGCCTGCGGCAGCCCCGCTATCATTGCGAACGAAGAACGAGAAAGCAGGGAAGGCAGATGACGGAAGCATCTTAGTGCCATAGCCATCGTTCACAGCTCTTCTCTAACTCACCTGGAAAAGAGAAAAGGCGGGTGGTCCACTCGGCATGCTAAAAAGAAACAGATTCAGGTCTCAGTTGTACTGCGCTGTGCAAGGTGACAGTTCAGCGATGTGGGGCAGCGGGTCTGGGCATACTGCAGTGACCAAGGGGTAAATTTGGTGGAAGGGGCTCGGCGGCAGCCAGCCCGTACCCACGTTATCTGCGCGGCCTTCGCGCATCCGCCCAGAGGGGCACAGCCCTGGGAGGCAAAAGCCACGTCTGCTAAGCAGGAACAGCTCGTTAAAGTATCTGTTATTTGCACGTCAGCTGAACAGAAGCTTTTAATTTCTGTCACACGAGTTTGAGGCCTCCAACCCCCCCAAATTCACAGGATTTATTTCAGCCGGGGCTGTTCAGGGCTCCGAGGCGTTACCACAGGCTGCGGCTCTGCTCAGAGCTACAGAAACACAGATGGAAAAGGGGGTCCCTTCCGGATAGGGGCGCAGGGTCTGTGGGAGTTGGGAAGCCGCCGCTGACGCCCACCGGCGGGACCGCTCCCGGCCGCGGGCTCCCCTCTGCCGCTCCGGGGGCACCCAGTTCCCGTGCTTGGGCACAACGCCTGCCCCCCC
>WAAD01000482.1:360222-374860 GCA_013389945.1 Fregata magnificens | reverse complement strand
CCCTCCGTGGGGCCATGTCACCCCATATCAGCGGTGCTGCCCCCACCCCATTACCCCCTTAATGGGGCCGTGTCCCCCCACATCAGTGGTGCTGCCTCTCCCCCACAGCACAGCACCCCCCAACAGTGACATGTCTCCCCGCCCCAGCCCCCCCAGCCGTTCCTGCTCTGTCCCTCCCCAGCCCTGCTGCCCCCCAGGGCCCGGCATTGGGTCCCAGCACTGCCCACTCCCCGGTGCTGGGGGCTCGCCTGGCTGTGGGACAGCTGACAGGTTGGGGGACCCAATCTGGGGGTGCCCCCATGCCTAGGAGGGCAGTGCAGGCTGATGTAGCACACCCAGCTCTTGCTGGTGATGGTCACCCGCTCGAGAGGATTTACCGACGGGTCCCGGCTCCCATGGCGCTGAGTGCTCGGCACTGCTGCCTGGCAGCGGATGGCCTGAAGCGTGTGTGTCTGTATATGGGATGTCCCCAGGGCTGTGCTGGCCCCACAGACCGAGGGGCTCAGAGGCAGGCACTTCACTACTGCACACAGCCATCCTCCCACTCACTGCTCGGGCTGGAAGCTCAGGGGTTGAAAGCATCTTTGTTTTCTAGACTAGGGAAATGTTAGAATTTTAGGTTTGAGACTTTCAGGGTGATCAAGAGCCTTGTTTTGTTATTTTGCTGGTGTCAGCAGTGGGATGTAGGTTGAACAGAGGAGAGTTACTGGAGTAACTGAGTGGTAATGAGGTAGGGCACGGTGTGACTGGCTGTTTATGGTGGATCAGTGCATAAATCAAACGCGTGTGTTTATGCATTTCGTGTTTTCTCCAGACTACAGATAATTATATCTTCTGAGCAAACATAATCTCTGAACAGCTAAATTGTCAAGGAAATATGACTTGTTGTCCAGTATTTGGATAGCGTGCTGAGAAATCAGTAGGTTGTATTAAAAAAAACAAAAAAAAGAAAAAAGCAACAACAACAAAAAAACCAAAACAACAAAAACCAAAACAATTTGGGTTTTATACACTTCTAAGAAACAAGCATTTTTGATTAACTATTGTATATGCCTGTCATGGAATACTTTTTCTTCCTGCTTCTTTTTGTGTGTGTGCAGGTGCTAGGTTTTTATTCTAAATGTTCATCTTAGCAGAGCAGTTTTCTAATAGCCTCTAAATGGAATCATTAATGCATTGTGCTCTTCAGCCATTCAGCTTTGGGTGGTTTCTGCATTAATTACCATTTTTATCCCACAGCTATGTTACTCTGGTTTGTCCACATTCACTGACCACGTAAAATTAGATATAGGACTTCTTAAGCGTGTTGTTTGCTGGGTCCTTAAAGATTCAGGAAACTGGGTTAGTGTGAGGGGAAGAATAGGGGGTGTTTGTAAATGCATTAGATCCCTCACTTCCCGGGGTGATCGTTAGTGGTGTTTTTTAAAGACCCTTTCAGTCTAGGTTGTTCCTCTGAATCCAGGCCAGACAAGTAATAGCTTTATATGGCAAAATTTACTGTTTTCATAGCTTGGGTGAAATGAGTTTTGTGGTATTTCAGTCGGCTTCTTACAGGGGCAGGCTGTTCCTTTTCGAATAACCTATTGCAGCTGCATGAATTCAGCAGTCTGGGGTGGGGCACGGCTGCCCTGGTACCCTTGCTGCCGGGGACCGTGTCTAGAGCAGCATCACGGCTGGGGGCACGGCTGGATGTTCTCCAGCGTCATCAAACCTAGAGCGTTTCCATACTACTAAATGTTTAAAGTTTGCCCAGTGATGAGTGACAGTGCTTGTTGCTTGTTTCAGGCTTTATAATTTCTGTGTCTTGCTTTTGGTTTTACTTTAAAAATGGCTATTCTGTCCTGCAAACTAGATCGTAGTCTCTGTTTCCTTGTGAATAAAAGAAAGAGGAAGTTCCTTTTAACACATTGTCAGTGTATAGAGAAAAAGTGCAGTTCTGTGTCAGGTCAGTAAGTTTCTATAAATCATCTTGACCCTTACTTTCTTATCCTAAGGGCTTACATCTCTGCTTGTAGTTGCTCATCTGAATTATCCCTGTTGAGGTTACTAATCACATGACTAAAAACATACACCTGAAAACTAAAGTGCTGTTCCTTCATTTGCTGCTTTTATCTGATTTTTAAAGGGTTGTCCCTGCAATTTCTATGTTAGATTTGTTTAAGACGGAGTAAAGTTGATTGAGTTGTGAGCAGGGTTAATAACCGGTTGTGACTTTCTTGAGCAGAAACGAGTTCAGAATGTCTTGAGTTAAGCCAAGACTTCCATTTAGAGAGCAACCTATAGCTGCAATCAAGCGCTAGGGAGTTAATAGGTAACATACACATTTGAGCACAAGCTGCAGGAATAGGAATTTATAAACGTGGGGCTGCCCACAAATTACAGCCGGCAAGTTGATGGCTTAGAGGAGGTTATTGCACATACTGAGTAACTGTGACTCAAATGGGAGTCTCAAAGGATCTTGAACACTGACATACCCTACATACTGGGGTATGGTGGGTCTTCTGGTGGGCATTCCTCCTTACCAGTAACGTTTGTTTGGGTGACTTCTCTTCTTTTATCCAGCATCCTTAGAGGATTGTTCTGCCTGTGGAAGGAGATAGCATTAGGAGTCTGCTGAGTGTATTCTTAGCAGCTGGAAGGAGGTGACCTGCCACCGTACGACCACGCAGCTGTTCATGACGTAGGATATCGTCTCCAGGCACTTCTGATGCTGAATGATCCCTGCTGTGGGGCCTGCCGTGGCAGTGCACGAGGAGGGTGGCGGGTGGTCGGTTCTGGGTTTGGTATCACTGAGCAAGGAAGACATGGAGTCCCCTCACTATCACTGTGAGCATTGCCTGGTGCAGCATTTGTCCCCCAGCTGCACAGTGGGGTAGGAGATGTGCTGTGGCACAAGCGTTTGTTCACATCACCTCTCAGTGCTCCCATCCTGCGGGGGGAAAAAAACCCGTACTTCAGTTACGTCTCCCGTGTGGCAAGCAGAGTAGGACTGCTGCCTCTGCCCATTCCTGTCTGTAAAGCCTTTTGAGATTTTTAAACTTTTGCCTGTCCAAAATGTTGCATTTCTAGCGCTACAGCTACACATACATATCATCGAGTTTCCAGTAGCCTTTGAATGACCATTCATTTTCCACGGGTATGAAATAGCAGGTATTCAACTTCCTTGGCTGTTCTGCTGCTTGTCTAAGATCCCATCTTGATGAGTCTCACCTAGAAAACAATGTGTGCATGAGTTGTTGTTACAGACTCCTACTGACTCCCAGTGGGGCAAAATTCTTCGCAATAATAGGTTTCGCATGTGGCCCGGTACCTTTGCGGTATCCTTGGGACAGCATTGTTCAGAGGAAGCCTTGCCTGTGTTTGAATAGTGCTCGGGGTGCCAGGAGGAAGAGTGGAGGAAAAGGAAATGGGGGAGCTGCTGGTTTGTCTTGCATTCACATCAGATGACAGGAAGTGGAAACTGAGGTTGGCTGCAGTGATCTATACAGCACGGTGGGGCCACATCTGTGTGAATAACTCCCAAGCTCTGGATAACCCAAGTCGTTGCCATAGTAAAGCTTTTTGCGTGTTCTCACTTTTTTTTAAGGCTCCAGGTTTTCCGTGACAGGTCTTCCTTCAGTACTGAAGTCCTCTTGGCTTGGAGAAATACTTGTCAAATTACTGTTAGTGCCCTCACTATATTAACAATAACAAATCATAATCACAGCCTGAAGCTTTTAGTTATACAAGACTTCAGTTCTGAGCTGTTCCATGGAGAGTAGCTGACCTGCAGTTGTAAAAATTGCGTGTGTGGTTGGAAAATGGCGTTTGCATCATCTACGATCTAAAGAGTCTAAATAAGATAGATTACATAGGTTGCTTCTAGAATCTTAATGAAATTTGTTTTAAAGGAACAGCTACCACTTTGCTGCTAAGAAGGTATTATCTGAATGCAGAGGTTCTCAGAAAAAGAAAAACCACAAAGTGTTCCTTTTGGCAGGGTAGCTGCAGAAGTTTTGTTGTTGCTAAACAGAATGCAGTGAGAATCATCATTGCCCTTCCACTGCCTCTGTAATTGCCAAAAGGGGAACAGCATTCTAGTGGTAAGGATTTTATTTTCATACTGATGAAATTGCAAGTGCTTTTTGTGGCAGTATATTTACAGAAACAAACCTGAGGTGCGTTTACATATTTTGGAGGCTCTGAAAGTTCAATGTGTGGGGTTTTATAGACATCGGGTCTCCAAAGTTAGTGTTTTCACTTGTGCATCTGTGACTACTTGTTGGTATCTTGAGGTGCAGTGGTGAAACTTGGTTACTGTGTAACCAGCTCCATTTTTTTTCCTGCTCTTGCTTTTCTGTCTCCCTTGCCTTCTGAGCAGAGACCGAGGGTTTGTAGGCCTCTTGGAAGACCACAGTGCGTCGTCTGTATTCCAAAGGATGTAGGAAGCCTTCCATAATCAATTACAATGTGTTTATTCTCCTGGGAGATAACTTGGCCCTTCTGCGCTGCTCGTCTGAACACTTGCTGCACCTTCACCTCTTTAAAAGTGCATATCCTGAATGTCCACCGTGACCCATCCTGTGAGATGACTCACATTCCTGGAACTTTCTTGCCTGGCTTCTGAAGCTTAACAAAGGGCTATGGCCCTTCTCAAACATCCTATCGGGCTTTATTAGGAAAAATGCTGTCTGCCCTTCCCATTTGGACTGTCCCTAAAGTTGCCTGATGCATTTGGCCGTTCTTGGGCCGCTACTGGTCATTCGTGTCTGGACACACAAGGTTTCATCCAACGCCTGGTGGTCCCTGTGTGCCTGGTAGGCTTTCAGGGCCCTGAGTGTTATCTTGCAAGCTGAAAACTGGGCTTAGACTACGTGGCTTGCTAACGAACGCTGTACAGCTGATCGGGAGAAGATGAGTCCTGACGAAGACGTGCTTATTAAACCCTTAGACAATTCTGAAACTCTAGGGATGGGGTCAGGCAGTGAAATAGTAACAGGTGTCATTTTCCTTCTAGGTCACCTGGTGTTAAACACTTTGATCCCAGGGAACCAGAAAAAGCTGCAAAGAAGTTTCAGGATTAGATGTGGCCTGTACAACAAATGTGCTCCTAATTTTAAGTTGCTCAGTGCACTAGATACTAAGCAGACAGATTTACTTTGGCTTTTCCCAGTTTTATTGAAAACAGCTCACTCCCCACTGGATGGCAGGAAGATAATTGGCTAAATAAGTGTCTGACTTCCCTGTGCATATTGCTGAAAAGCTGTCTGGGCCAGAAGCACTGGCAGATTTGGCCTGGATGATACTGAGGTCTGTCCGGTGCCTTTTTTTGCCTGGTCTACTGTCAATTCCTGGTTGCAGTTTGTTCTGCTTATTCTTCTGTCTTCCTGCTTCCCCAGCTCTGCCAGGCAAGTGGGAGAGTGGCTGCATTTCTGTATGAGCTGGCCGTGTCCTTGTCAGTGCACTGATACTGCTTGGCACAGGGAAGGGGTGGGGCTAGCAGTGCTTACACAGGGAGAGGGAGGGCGGCAAGAATAGCGGGGATCCTGAGGGACACAGGATGCTGTGGACTATGGGCTAGGACTGCTTGTGCAGGGAGAGGGAATACAGGGGATGGAGCTTCAGGCGGTCACATCAGGGCTGGGGGGGGGGGACACCATGTTTATGCTTGAAAGTAGGTGTCATTTAGAGAGGCAGGAGGCAAAGCCCTCCTAGACTCCTGGCAAAACATTGCATAATTGTCCAAAAGCCAACTATTAATAAACTTCTGCGTGCCCTTCAGCTGGCACCGCTGGGAGGGAAGCTTTGTGCCTTGGGGGTTTAGAGCAGTCACTGATAAAGCAGCTCAGAGCTATGGATGCTGAAGGGTTGCTGTACAGGGCACCCACCTCTGCAGGTATTTGGGAATACATGTATGACACAACTGAACTGCTTACGTAACCGACTGTGGTGTGTGTGTGTCCGCGTTCCTCTCTATCTCCTCGTTTTCAGAGTGGTGAAAGGTTTCATAAATGTCTTCTCTCCCCTTCAGATACCACCTTCTCAAACTCCTTCAGAAGTTTGGCAAAGTAAAGCAATTTGACTTTCTCTTTCACAAGTCTGGTGCTCTGGAGGGGCAGCCGAGGGGTTACTGTTTTGTGAACTTTGAAACCAAACAGGTATGTTGCTTTTATCTAAAATTCTGATTTAAATGACTGGCTTCTTTCCCCATCTTTTTTTTTTTTTTTTTTTTAATGTCAGTGTAAAGCTAAAACAGGAAGGGGTAAGTTAAATACCTTGTCTACACAAACCCACATGCTCCAACAGCCCCACTCTGTGACAGCCACTCTGCGACTGCTCCTGGAAGTAGCAACAGTGATTTCCTTTCTCCTGTGCTGTCTTTTCATGAATGCTGCTTTCTAATGCTAATCAGAAAGGGCTAGTTCTTTGGCCCACTTTTGTAGTGAGCTCGTGGAGTTGTACAGTGGAGATGCTGCGATCCACACGGAGCCTTGGATCAGCCTGCCAGACCACCTGAAATCCAGAACTGCTCTGAAGTTGTCCTAGTTCTTCTTTGGCTTCATGAACGCACAAACGCCAACTTGTGTGATGCTGCCAGATGCACGACATGACAAATCTGCAGCATCTTGGAGTGAACTGCCCCTGGCTGTCAATTTGGGGCTTTAGCTCCTGTTACAAATCAAAATTTCAAGTCATGCTCCCCTGTAATATCAGAGCTGTAGTTATTTTGTCACAATTCTGCTAGAATTACTCAAAAGTTATGAAGAACAGTGTGTTTGGAGAATGCTTGTGGTTGTATGCCCTCATCTTTTTGCTGTGCAATTGCTGGTAAGGATGTCAGAACAGCCCTGACGCACCGCGTTAGCTCTAGAAGCTATGCTGCAATGATTATTTGCAGCAAGGTGGAAGAGCAACGCGACATAAATTTTCAACTGCTGTGAGCCAAGTTTTATAGGAGTGTCTTGAAGCTGAGATTCCACTGCTGAGCCTAGATCAGGACCGAGTGGATAATTCCCCCAGTACGCATGAGCAGGATCTGGAATAAGCATAGATGGGTGTTAATAAGACACATGTAACCACTGTACCGAGTCACAGTGTTTTCTAGAGGAGTTCCTGTAGCATAAACTTCCCTCAGAATGCTGTTCCAGTGGCCTCTACGTTTGGTGTTTTCAAATTCCTGACCTTTTTGCCCACTTCCTCCCCCAAAACAAGTGAAAGAATCAGCCTTACTGGTTTATAAAAGTCTGGTTACTCAGATGGACGTTGGCATCTTCCAAAGATATTCCTGGACCGGAATACAATGGGATAAGCTTTCTTTGCTGTCAGTTAGCTGCTCTTACAGAAGACTGATTTACGAAGAAAAAAGGCTCTTTACATCTGAGTCGGTTTTGACTAAAGACTTGGTTTGTTTATTGAACTGTCTTCCTGTGCATCCTGTGCAGGAAGCAGAAAAGGCGATCCAATGTCTCAATGGGAAGCTGGCCCTTTCCAAGAAATTGGTGGTGCGGTGGGCACATGCACAAGTCAAGGTAAGCTGCTTGGTGTAAATAAGAACTGCTTTTAATTTGCAAAATCGACAAAAATTAATATTAAGGAACAATTCTGATCAAGGCTGTCTTAGCCTGGCAAGATAATTTCGGTCTATTCTAGGAAATAATTCTCATAGAAACAGTATTAACAATCTGCTACTTCTCCTGTCTACCTAAACTGTGCTGGATTAGCTGTGAATAAGAATAGGCCATTTAACGTGGTGTTCTTTGTAAGGGAGTTTCTGATCAGAGCGATATGAACAGATTACTTCTATAAATGTCCACATGTTAACTTTCCCCAAACTTAACGAGTGATTGGCTGAAGGTTTGTATCCTTCCCTTTGTGGTTTTGCTCCCTTTTGGGATAGGAGATGCATGGAAGTTCCCAATTACCAAGTACTTTGTTGCTTTGTTCCACTTCTGAAAGCACTTATGTGGCAGCAGCTCTGATTACTTCTGACTTTAAAGCCACGTATTTCACATCTAAACTAAATATCCTTTTATTGCTTGCTCTGTTGCACAAAATGTCAAGTTTTTAATATTAACTTAGGGAGTACCTTCTGGAACGTCCTTCTTAAAACTTTGTTTTAAATTCTTGTCTTGTTTCTCCTGCAGTTATTTACTAGCTCGTATTTGATAAGGCAATTTATTTTGGATAACTTTCTTTGCAGATAAATGGATTTTGGGGGAGGCAGGGGGGAGCTTCTTGTTGCTGTTTTCCTTTGGATAGTTTGCTTTTAGCATGTGTTGATTATCCTACAGGCATAGTTCTACCCTTTCTCTTATCAAATATACTAGTGCATCTGTTTTGGATGCTAAAAAAAGAAAAAAAAAAAAAAAAAACCCAAAACAGGTATCTTCGTTAGAGGAGACCATGTTGTTTTAATTATTGGCTTCAAGGGCTCCAGGCTCTTGTCAGCACATCCAAGCTTGGGCAAATCCAGTCTCCATTTTCTTTAGCTCTGTAGCTACTACAGCGCCACGTGCTTCCGGATGCCTGAAGAATGATCAGGCCATAAAAGGAATTTCAGCCAGAGGCGTGAGTGTCTGCTCAGCTGGGAGTTCAGCGGGGTAGCTCAGTGCTTGGCTGTCCGGGGTATGGTGAAGAACATGCATAAATAATCAGTTCAGTTTGCATGGCACTTTCTAATCTGTCAATGGAAAGATTTAACAACACAAAACTTTGGCTTATTGTAACAAGTGTTTATTTTAGACCATACCAGCACCGTGGTAAGTAGTTTTAAGATGAGCAGCCAAGGCTTACCAGACACTGTCAGTTTGAGCAGCTCTGCTGAAAAACAAACCTGACTTTGTGCCAAGTGAAATAAGGAAGCAGAACACTGCGAATAGTTCAGGAGGCCCGTTGCCCACAGAGACGACAGGCTCACAAGCTGCTTTCTACAGAAAGGAGGTGGTTCCTGACTGGTCTGGTCTTTTTTTTTTTTTCTTTTCCTCTCTCCCAGTGTTGTATGATTCTGTGCAGTCGTGTGCTTGGGTTACCTTCCAACTCTGCACAATGTCTGTATAAAGACCATAGTGATACAGTACAGTAGTTACCTTGAAATTTACTGCCTTTACTTCATGCCTTATGTAGAAGGGAACAAGAAATGACAAGACAGGATAAGGTTTAAGGATCCATAGTACAATGCACATAAGTGTTTGGTATCAGAGTCTATGTTCTGTGTTGGTACTAAACAAATATTATGGTTGGGATTTGTTTCAGTGTTTGGCCACCAAAACCATTCCTAGCAAAAGCTTTACAAAATCTGAGGTGATGTTAATACAGCTTTAAATTGTATCTGTGGGCAAATGTTTCTTCGTTCGTAATTCCAGCTGACTTCAATCCTTGGTCTCTTGTTCACAGAGATATGATCACAATAAAAATGAGAAGATCCTTCCAATCAGTCTGGAGCCATCTTCCAGCACAGAGCCGCCCCAGTCTAACCTAAGGTAGGAGATGGGGTGGGTGAGAGGTGACCAAACTGTGGGAGTGGCAGGGCACTAACTTCTTCAATAAGATCTGGAGTGGTTGGCATTATCTTTGTGCTAAAAATATAACATGGCAGAAAAGCTCTTTTTAGAAGGGCAGCGTGCTGCAAAGTAACTCATTTGATGTGGGACACTTCAGACTTGAAGTTCATTTTCTAACGTGTGAAGCTACTAGGACAGTAAGAAGGAAAAGAGGTGAGGAGAGGAACTGGGAATGTGTAACATTCCAGCTCCTTTGGCCACAATGTGCTTTGCACTTCTTCATATGAATTTCAGTTGAGAGGTTTTGTACTGTACTAATTTGATTAAGCAAAATGTTTATGAGCAAGAGTTTCTACTATAGTGGCAAAAGATTAAAACAAAATCACAGGTAGTACTTCACATAAAACTAATTCCCCCCCCCCCATCCCCGGCATCAGTTCTGGTAGGTCTTCTCTGTGGGATGTGGTTAAATTCTCCAACCCCTCTGTTTACCTAAAGCACGTAGTGCCGCTTTGCTAATTCACAGTTTGGTTGAAAGGGTATGTGATTTTCCTCTGTGTTCTGTCAGTGGAACCCTATAAGGAACCAGAACTGGGGATAATGAATTTGCCTACAGATAAAATGAGCTTGGAATTCAGAAGTACCATGCTCGGAAGTAATGAGCAGAGAGACTTGAGTCATGCAGATCGTTAGCTATGTCAGTGGCACGAAGGAGTTGTTTTAGTGTGGATGGATGCTGCAAGAAGCCACAGCAAAGAAGGGAACATTCCTCAGTCCATACCCAATGGAGCGTAGTGAATAACAAAAGTCCTAGGAATTTGGGGTGTAATCTAGGATAGCTTCTCCCTTTGGGATAAACCCTGCTAATGCTGAAATAATGTTTCTTCCTGACCTAATTGGAGTCTGGGGTTTTCCCATCCCGAGCAGTCTTGTAGCTGGGAGGAAGTCTGGCTTTCATTTCTCTGCTGTTTCCAGCAGCCTCGTCTGAGCTGCGCTCTGCTGCACATGCTCAGACCTCTTTAAATGACATCATTTTACATGAAGTAGGAAGCCTTGTTGTGCGCTTGTCTCGCTCAGTGTCCTCAAGAAAGTGCCGAGTAGGTGCAAGGACCATTATTTTGTGGTGCTGTGGTATATCTTGGAGGAGTAAATCCGTGCTGAGGATTGAAATGAAATAGCGTGGGCTTTAAGCAGTAGATTCCTGCCTCCCAACTTCATGCTGCTTGTGAATGCAGCGATCGGGGCTGCCTAGCCCCTCCTCGTGTGACTAAGTATTCACATGTCAACAAAATCTCTGGATTGCTGTAGCCTGATTCCGTGCTAAGATCAAGCTCAATTTCTCTTCTGCTTTTCCTCTTTCCAGTGTCAGTGCAAAAATAAAGGCCATTGAAGCCAAGCTGAAAATGATGGCAGAAAATCCAGATGCGGAATACCCTGCAGCGCCTGTTTATTCTTACTTCAAACCACCGGATAAGAAAAGGACTACTCCTTATTCCAGAGCTGCCTGGAAGTCTAGAAGATGATGCTTATGAATGGATAATGGTAGCAAGAAACACTGCTTTGTATACCGGGAGTCCTCCAATGCTTTTGTACTTTGTAGAGTGAGAAGGATCCTGCCACCTGAGCACACCACCACTGTACGTGGCACAGTGTTTTGTAACACCTTAGGTGGTCTGCTGAATACTCCTTACTGCCAGTGCAGCTTCACAGCTGAACGCTGTTCAGAAAAGTAGGTTCCCTTCAAAGCCTCTGATGAACACGCAGACAACCTCTCGTTAGTGTGCATTCATTAGCAAGATTAGAAACAGTAACCAGTGTATGGAGTAAAGCACATCCAAAAATACTCCATTTAACTGATTACTTTTTAAAGTATTTTTGAATAAAAAGTACTCGGATTCGTGTTTTTAATGGAGGGGAAGCACTTGGTTTTGATTAACATTCTGTAGTTACCATGGAAAACTTTTTCACCTCAATAAAATTCATTTTAAGTAGATTTTGCAACATTTTTAGTAACTGTGCATGCAATATTTTATATGCACCAAAGCAAATTTATTTTGCATTTCGATTTGCAAACTTTAAGGTATGACTTTATGATGTGGTAACCTTAAGATAAGTCATGACACAGCACGAGTATTTTCAGTGTCATTTAGGCTGTAGGTGCGTGCCTCCGTGTAGGAATTAGTGTATTTACACACCCCTGAGGTCTTCTCTGCACCGTAAGCTTCAGAGCGCAGCAGTGGCATATCTAATGTTTGCGTTCAGTAACCCCCTTCAGTGGTAGCTCTTCATAAACCAGATGTGACAATGTGAGAGTAACACTGCAGCCTCAGAGACATCTGTCAAGCGCGTGACCTCAGCGTTTGCCCGCCAGCCAGACCAGCTGACGGTGGTCCGTTGTCTCGGTGTAAAGTGGCACAAGCGTCTGTGGCGAAATGGTTCTGCTGTGTACTGAGGATTACCTGTAGCAGGTGCTTAATTTACAAGTCTAATGGATGGCATTTCACTTAAACCATTTGATGTGCAGCACGTTCTTCTCCCAAAGTGTTGTCTGCAAAATAGAAATCTGAGGAAAAGACATTGGCAGCATTTTCTCCTCAGTACACGCAGCGCTGTGACTGTGTGTGCAAGGGGATGTTGGAGAATGTGTGCGCTAGGGTCCGGGAGATACTGGTCTGATTTTGCTGGGTGTCTGCTCTCTCTAGTCCTTTCTATGGTGAATCTTTACCTCGTCGGTCACTCTTCCAAGCTGGTTAACGGTGGTCTCAAACAAGAGGAGGAAAATAATTTTTAAACAGCCCCTCGTTTCTGTACGCAGGTGTTGCTCACTGGCATAGCAAAGTAAGGTTTGTATTCCTGAAGCGACGTACCAACCTCCAAGCAGAGCACGCTTCCTGCTTCCGAACCGAGCATCTGGAATGGAGCTGTGCATGTGTATGATGGATGAATTGTTAAAAGCCTGAATTGTTCAAAAGTAGGTCTTGTGCTGTTAAATATTTGCTTTTTAGCTTTTGGGTACCTGAGTAAAGAGAAAAGTAGTATCATTGGGAGTTTGTACCCCTGTGAATCTCAATAACACCCGTCTACATTCCTCTGTGAACAGCCTGTGTTTTCTTCTTGCGTGGTCTAACGTTTGTAGTCCTCCGGATCTGTATGTGCGTTATTTAGAACAGCAATCAATTCTATTTCTATTAGGAATTTAGAAAATACCTAGATTCAAATCGGGTATGTGGTTGTGTTCCCGTCAGAAACATACTTTGCTATTTATTTGTATTTAAACGCAATTTGTTAAAATTCTTAAGGCTATAAATAAACATTTAAAATGCATGTTTTCCTCCAGGAAAGTGAGGGTGGCAAGCAGGAAGTGAGGGTGGTAAATACTTGGCATCGGCCGAAGTCCACTGATACAAATCTGGGTACAATAGCAGTAGTCTCTTTTTTNTTTTTTTTTTTTTTTTATTTTTTTTTTTTTTTTTTGCATTACCACAGTCACTAACAGAAGTGCCTTGTCTGTCGTTTGGCCAGACTCAGACCTGGGGGGGGCTTTATTGCAGGTCGGTGTTTGTGTCGGTCATTCCCGCTGCCGCCGGCCTGGCAGGCGCTCGTGCTGCCTGCGCTTCCCAGGAATGCTGTGGCTTCCCGAAGGCCCGGCGCCTCTTCGACAGCCGGCGGCGATAGCGCAGCAAAACCAGAGGGTTTCTAACCCTGGAGCTGGGGGGAGGTAAATACTCAGTAGCGTTTTTCATGAGTGTCGGCTCTGGGGCTTTGCATATCAACCATCATAAAATAGGTTTGAAAAGCAGCGGGAAGCGTGACATCGCTTTGGTGGAGGATGCGGCTGGCTCTGAAGCCGTAAGTATGGAGGTTGGCAGGCTGGTGGTGGGAAGGAGAGCTGGCTTTGGCACCCGGCTCCCCTGAGGAGGCAGCTGGGGGCTGTTTCTTACCTCTGGCATAAGGTCCTATCCCCGCAGGGGTTTCTTTGCTTCCCCTGTATTTCTAGCAAATCCCTGGGGGCAAGGTGGGATACCAAGGACAATGTTCACCATGTCTGCGGTGTGGGTTTTTCCTCTATTTCAACGATCTTCCTGCCTACGGTGAGACTCCCTCACTCGGGACAGGTACGAAATCATGCCTTCGCCCGTGGGAACATAAAACGTGCTAAGCCCAAATCTCGGGATTCTGGTGGGCTTGCTCACTGACACGCAGCCTCCTCGTTGCCTTGTACGAGCTCGGGTGCTGGTGGGAGGCAGCACGTAGTGGGGAAAGAAAGGGGATGAAGTTGGTGCTAATACCCAGAAACTCCACTGCTTTGCATTCCCCAAGCAGTGCACGGGCCGCGTTTCTGGTGCAGGCAGCCACGTAACTCGCGCTTCGGAGATCTACCTGCTTTGAGCAGGCAGCGAGGGCAGGAGACCGGCTGCCCGCAGGGCCAAGACTTGATCCCGAGGCCGGGGAAAGGCAGAGGCTGGGCTGAAGTCACCCTGTTCCTGAGCCTGTTCTGACTTTGCGGGACCCAGAGTGCCTGGTGTGTGATTATTAGAGAAAGCTGTCGGCGTGACTGCGTCGCGGTGTGCCGTGGCAGCTACAGCCCTGCATCGCTCTCGGATGCAAACAAAACCTGCATTGCCCTGTTCCGACCGGCGCTGCGTATGGGGGCAGACAGCTTTCACGGCTGTGTCCGTGAAAACTCCTACGTGTTTCTTCTAGAGCGGTCGGAGCTAATTCAGACCCCGCCAGCGTGGACGGGTGGTTTGAATTGTCCTTTCTCAGCAGCGCTCCTCCGCGCTCGTGTGCGTCCCGCTGCCGCTCTGCCTTCCCCCGCGGAGCCGAGGACGGAGGGGAGGCCGAGCAGCGGGCCTCGGGCTGAGTTTCCTAGGGGTTTCTCGGCCTTTCTCGCAACCTCGATGTTTAAACCTAATGTCTTGTATTTATTCTAAAATGGCTTTCATCTGATTTCCCTCTCGGTTAACAATTTAGCTGTCACAATCAATAACGGCGAGGATCCATCCCCGGCCGCCATCAGCTCACGTTACCGTCCTGCAATTACTCCGCGGTGGAACCGCTGCCGGGGCTTTGCTGGGGAATTATCAGGTTACTAACGAAGGCCGGGCGGAGGCGGGCGGCGGGGCGCCGCGGCGGTGGGTGCCATCCCCGCTACCGCA
>WAAD01000482.1:327537-357112 GCA_013389945.1 Fregata magnificens | reverse complement strand
GCTGGCCCGGCCCCCGGGAGCATCCCGGCCCGCAGCCTGGCGAGCCCGGGACAGCCGGGACCCGGCACTTGGCAAAGGACAAATCTGACTCTTGAGATGGTTTGGGTTTGGTTTTTTTTTTGTATTTATTATTTGCTGCAGATGAAGTGTGTGGAGTTTTTTTAAAAGCGAAGCAAAAAGCCCATCCTAACACGTGCGGGTCTTTAGAGCCAAGGCAGATGGGAAGGGGTGGCGGGATGCGCTCTGCATGGAGCACACGCCGGCTTTTATCGCACCGGCGCTAATTCCCGGGGAACCAGGGCTGCTGCTCGCGGGAAGCCGGGGCTGGGGGGCCGTCAGGCGTGGGGCCGTCCACAGGCACTGCCCTGCTGCCCGACGGTGAGCGTGTTTTGGCCTGGTCTGTCCGACCTTCCCTTCCCCGTTCACGTGAGGGGCTGCGTAAGTGCTGGCACTGCTGAGGCTCCGCGGCCTCATGTGCGTTTTTAAGCAAACGTTGCTGTTTCCTGTGTCTTGTCAAATAATTGCATTTGGCATCCAGGGCTCCAGCGCTTTGAGGAGAACCAAATTAAAATTGGAGCTCATTGAGCAGAACATTGTGTTCCCGGGTGATGCGAGGGCTACTCGCGGCCAAGCTCCCACGGCTGCGGTCACAGGGAGGCCCGGCGTGATCCTGGTGTGGTTCCCACAGTGCCCCGCTGTGACCCCCGTGGCTCCCTGCCTCGCTGGGCAGCCCTTGGGCACACGAGCGTAGGGTCACTGGCCCCGGCGTGTGTCCCTGGAGGCTGGGACAGCAAAAGAGCTGTGCCGCAGGTGGGCCAGCGCCTGCAGCCTGGCTGTGGCCCAGGTGGCCTCCGTCGCCCCTTGCCATCGTGCCCCACTGGGATGATGCTCCCGCTTGAGCACCACCATGGCTCGGCGTGGAGGTGGACTCGCCGCAGCAACTCGCCGTTGGTCTGCTGTGTGATTTGGGATGATGTCCGGAAGCCACAGCTGACTCCGGGGGCTGTGCTAGGGGCTTCCTCCAGAGCGGGCTCAGGAGGGGATGGGGACATTTGGAGCTGTGGCCCTGGGCACTGGGTGTCCATTGCCCCATCCCCGCAGGTGCGGACAGACAGCAGAGCTCAGGGAGCTGCGGCACCCGGGTACAAGTGGAGTGTGAGAGCCAGGATGCACCAGGGCATCCTCCCACCTCTGCTCTTCCCGTGCCCCAGATGTTGCAGCCACCCCTCGGGGAGGTGGGATGAGTCTCTCTGGGATGAGTCTTTCCTGTAAAGTTGTTGGTAGTTTCCATCTCCCAGCGCTAACCGTCGTGGAGAGCCGTCAGCATCCGCTCACCCGACCACAAACTACGCGCGTGGGGCGTGAGCCGATGGCTCTGGTAGATGTTGGTGATGCCCCGACCTGTGCTGCAGTGCTGGGCTTGGGGAAAGCCTCTGGCTCTGCATATCCTGCTGCAATGCGGCCCCATCCCCATCCCTGTCCCAGCCAGGTGGGTGGCAGGAGCCACGGAGAGCCCCTCGCCTGGTGCTCCGCTTCCCGAGCGGACAGGGCTCTTTGGGCTATCGCTGCCCTGTGAGCTTGGTGAACTAAAGTCTATTTTATTTTTGAGCCGTTATTTCCAGTGGCGACGGGTCGGGGCAGCCAGCTCACAGGTGTTTCTCTCCCTGTTCTTGTGTCGCTGGTGGTGGCAGTCCCTGCGGTGGTGGTCCCTGCGGTGGCAGTCTCTGTTGGGTGACAGTGGGTGCCCGTGCCCAGCCCCAGCTCAGCTTGGTTTCTGTAACACCCTATTGCAGCGGTTGGTGCTGGAGGCAGGTGTTGGCCAAGAGCCGTGGGGACAGCACCGGCGGCTGCCGGTGCCGCTGCCCGTGCAGCCCCCGTGCCTGCGTCTGGCTGCCGAGGCTTGGCCTCTCACCGGGCGCTGCCTACACTGTGGCCCTGCGGGGACAGCGGCGTCAGGCCCTGCCTGCGCTGGCTGCTGCGGCGCCAGGAGCCCCCGTGCCCTCGGCAGCCCCTGTTCTGCTCCCTGGGAACGGCTGCCAACCTGGGGGTCCCTCCTGGCCCTGGGGGGACACCACGCTGTGGATCTGGGGCCACCTGGGTGTCTCCCCCAGATCCCAGCTGGTGTGTGATGGGGATGTGTGACCTTTCCCGCACAGTGCCCTGTGCCTCAGTTTCCCCTCAGTCCTGGAGGCGCCGGGATGTGCCCGTCCCCGTGCTGTGCTCCCCCCTCCCCGCAGCAGGCTGTGATCCGAGCCGGGAGCGGCGATTACCACGTGCTATTAGCTCGGGTATGCCTGCCCCTCGTTTGATACCGTTCAGCAAGTACGACTGTTTACATAGCACATTGTTCAAAGTAATTCAATTTACAGGAACGATCTTTACTTCTAAATAAAAAATTAATACAGTTCTTTTGTTTGTGCGTTTATATAAACTAGCTGGCACAAAGTCAGTTTACAATGTTCTCATCTGAAGTAAATTAGTGAAGTCTCTTAGCTAAGTCTGTATAATTTCAGCACAGAAATGTCCTCTCTAAGGCAGCCCTTTTTTTTTTTTTTTTGGTCAGCTATGGTCAGGCTGAAAAATTTAAACCTTTCTTTTCCTCCCAAATAGTTTTGCAATTAGTAATTCCAGCACAGGACAGTCTTTCTGCATCTCGCTGAGCCCACGGTGGGCGGCAGTTCTGCGGCGTGGGGTTGGGCACAGGCAGCGTGCGTTAGCTGCGGTGGGCTGACCTGGGCTTTTCCACCGCCTGCCTGCAGCGGCTGGGGCTGCTCTGGCCAAGCAAAACCGAGGGGTTTGCGGTGCGGGGTGTCTCCTGCCGCTTGGTGCGGTCGTCTCTTCTTGGTGTTTTGTGCCTGCGCNCGGGTGGGAGCCCCCGGGGAGTCCGAGGCGGTGGGCGCGCAGGGAAGCGCAGCGGCTGCAATCAGGGCTGTGTCGGAGCCAGCACCAGCTCTGCAGTGACAGAGGAGATGCTCGCTTCTCCCCTGCTGCTCTTGCTGCTCCTGCTCATTGCATTTATTTTTTTAAGCAGCAGTAATACCAAAATGCAGAAGCCAAACCAAGGCCGTGCCTGACCCCGCCTGCACTGTGGGCAGCACCTCCTGGCAGGCACTGACCCAGGGGCACAGGGCTGCGGGGGCCGTGTCTGCTGCTTCCCGTGACCGCCTGCCCTCGGCCGGCAGCGTTCTGGCAGAAATGGTTTTTTTCAGAAGCGCACGCAAACACCCCGCGCCCAGCGCGGAGATCCTGGCTGTCTTGTTGCCTCTTCATTGCATTGAGCTACTTTCCAGCATAACTCACTCAAGCGCGATCACCATCCTCTCACAGTGAGGAGACCTCCTCGTAGGAGGAAAAGCAGATGCATGCATCTGTATGTGTGAGGAGAAAACACATGTTTTGATTTATGGTAACGGGAGAGAACCGGCTCTAACACAGTTTCCATCCGAGTCTCACACTAGCTGTTATCAAAATAAAAAGCCCACGGGCTTGGAAGCTGATTCATAGCGCTGCGTCACCTCAACCCCTTGGTCACGTCTGGCGCCGCAGGAGCATGGCGAGTCATGCCCTGCTGCTGCCCGCACCGCTGCCCGCACCGCTGCCCGTGCCGCCCTGCCGCGGGGGAATGGCACCGGTGGGGCGGTTGTGTTGCAGCCCTGTGGGGTTTGGGCTGGATGGGCGAATGATGGGGCTGGCAGCAGCACCCACACCCCGGCATTGTGCTGTCTGCCCTCACCCTGCCTGCCCTCACCCTGCCTCTTCTCCTCCCGCAGCCGGTTTGGTACAAAGTGCGCCCGCTGCGGCAGGCAGATCTACGCCAGCGACTGGGTGCGGCGAGCGCGGGGCAACGCCTACCACCTCGCCTGCTTCGCCTGCTTCTCCTGCAAGCGGCAGCTCTCCACCGGCGAGGAGTTCGGCTTGGTGGAGGAGAAGGTGCTGTGCCGGATTCACTACGACACCATGATAGAGAACCTCAAGCGAGCAGCGGAAAACGGTATGCAGCCCCAACGCCACAGTCACGGCCTCGCCCTGGGCTGTCCCTGTCCCCCGTGCTGACCCCCATCATGGGGTGCCGTGGCCAGTCCTGTCATCACCAAAAGGGGGTGATGGGTGGCCCTGAGGGGGAATTGAGTGTGAGGCGCTGGGCTGGCAGAGGGCTCCTGGGGGAGGGCTGATGTGCTGGCAGCACCTGCGGCTCATGGGAGACCTGTGTGCCGCGGGCAATGCCGGGGACAAGCCCCCAGTCCTGGTCCCACGCAGCCCGGCATGCCGCATACAGCGAGTGAGGAAGCCACTGGGATTTTGAGGCTGTGAGTCATAGATCTAGAAGGTGGGAAAGCTGGCGATCCGACAAAACCTTCCCATCATTTTCCACCCGCCCTGCCCGCCCGGGGACATGCCGCTCCCAGCTGGACTGTGCTGCGTGCTGCCGTCCCTGCTGCGGCATGCCACGAGCAGCCAGCAAGCCTCTGCTTTCCCAATCAAGTCCTGCTCCCACTGGGGCCGGGCTGGTGACACCGAGGTCATGCAGCACAGCACCCCCCTCCCCTTGGGCATAGCCCAGCCCCATCCCCCTGCATGGCAGCGGCCAGAGAGATGCTCGGAGGGACAAATTGGTGGGGTTAGTCCAACATGGTGCACAGGGAGGCCAGGCAGTGCCAGGGCTGTCCTGCATTGGAAAGCACCTGAGATAGGTTGATATGGCAGTGATCATAGCTTGGGGGAGCAGGCAGCCTCCTGGGCTTGATGTCGTGGGAGCTCGGCCGTGCCCAGGGCAGGAGGGAGCCCGGTCGGGTCCTACCCCGCTGACTGGGGCTGAGGCTGGGACCGTCTTCCTCCTGTGCTCATGCCTGTGGCGTGCGATGGCTGTGGCATCTGCGAGGGTGTTTGCTTTTATCACGTGGGCACTGCACAGGGCGAGGGGAGGCTGCCCAGGGATGCTGTGCAGCCGCAGAGTCACCGAGAGAAGTGGCCAGGGCCACCTTCCCACGGGCTCCCGTGCCCAGGACTCTCCTGGGGCTGGGGCTGCACTAGGGCATCGCCCCTGGCTGGGAGCAGGGCTCCAGCCCTCTGTGTCCCTCGCTAGTGCTTGGTGGGCACGGGAAGGCAAATGCCATGTCCCAGCCTGTGCAGCATGTGGAAACCATTAACAACCTGACATGAAAATAATCAGTGTTTCTGTTTACAGTGTTTGAGTAAGAGGATGAAAACAGAGTGCCCAGTCGGGCTGGGAGGGTCCTGGCTTGGGACGTGGCTTGCAGCATCTTGGTCCATATGGTTGGCTGCTGTGGGGGCGCGAGCAAGGCAGCGGGGAGCAGGGATGGAGGGGGAGAAGCCGCGTGGCCTGGAGGAGCAGTCTGGTGTGAGGATGGCAGGGTCTGGTGCTGGGGGGGGTCCCGCAGAACTGTTACCCCAGCCGAGGGCTGGGGCGATGGGTTTGCTGCTGCTCGTAAGGTCCTGCTGGTGTGGGCTGAGCCACACGGTGTCGGGGCAGTGCTAGGGCACATGGCAAGTGTCTTGTGTGGGTACCTGTGTCCAAGTGTCCCCTGGTTTTCAGAAGGGGATGGGATCGCTTTGGAGAGCTGCAGTTGCTGCGGAGTTGGAGGGCTATGCTCCCCCCCTCCAGTAATTACCCAGCAATTTCTTCTGCACATGAGGTTTTACATACAAGAAAAATAAACAGATGTTGCTGAAGTCAGAGTCCCATTCATCATGCTAAAAGAACAAGTCAAACTATATGAGAAAGTCCTTCAACTCAAGCCAAGACAATCACAGCCCAGTCCAGCTTGTAGAGCGAGCGCCGGGTTGTGCAGGCGCATCCTGGGAGCGGGGCGAGCGCCAGCCCCGCTCAGGCATCCTCCCTCATCCATCACTCATTGGTGCTTTACCCGCACTGCCGAGAGCAGCCAGGCTGGGCATGACACGGGCTACAGCGGGGACCCCGGCGCGGAACAAGGGACCCTGGCTCCTGCCACCCTCCCTGCAGGCTCCATAGCTCTGTGAGCACAGCTGGGTGTGCCCCGATGCTGTTTGGCAAGTGGATGGACAGTCCCCCCCCTTGGCATCTTCCCTTTAGTGTGGTTGCTGCTCAGAGCATGGGCACCCCGAGGCCATCGGGGCAGCGCTGCTCCTGCTGCTGCTCCGGGAGCCAGGGCGCGGAGGCTGGAGTGCCAGGAGGATTTGGGGGCAGGGAAAGGAGCAAAGAGCCCATTGAAAGGCTCTGAGCAAATGAAAAGACTGGTGGAGGCAGTGCCTGCAGGGGAAGACGGGGTCACGGGGAGCAGCATGGGGCAGGAGTGATGGATGTCGGTGAGCCCGGCGGAGGCAGGGTCCCCTTCTGAGTCACTCACTGGAGGACGCGGCCAAGTGGTGACCATGAGTCAGGGCAGCAGGACATCACCTCAAAATCCATCTTCCTGCTGCCATTTCCCCATCCCTCATTCCCCACATCTTCCACCAAATTGCTGCATTTTTCTTAATTCAACGGTAAACTCCTCAGGGCCGGCGGTGTCTCCTGGAGGGGCTCAGGAGCCCAGGGCAGCTCCCGAGCGGCGGTGGTGGCTCCACTCTTTCTGCTACTGCTCGCAGCAAGGGATGCTGCGGGTGCCCCACGCCGCGATGCCAGGCGTGTTGTCCCCCAGTCGAGCGGCCGTTGCGCGCGGGGGTGACAGGCAGGCAGGTGGGCAGGGGAGTTTCTGACTTACGACGCACAGGGCTTCTCTCTTGTAGGCAACGGGATCACGCTGGAGGGGGCTGTGCCCTCGGAGCAGGACAGCCAGCCGAAGCCAGCCAAGAGGGCCCGAACCTCCTTCACCGCCGAGCAGCTGCAGGTAGCGGGGCTGCGCCGGGGGGGCCGGAGGGGCCGCGGCTCCCCGGCCTCATCCTGACCCCCCCTCTCTTCTCCCCCCCAGGTCATGCAGGCACAGTTTGCTCAGGACAACAACCCCGATGCGCAAACGCTTCAGAAGCTGGCGGACATGACGGGGCTGAGTCGGAGAGTCATTCAGGTGAGGGGCGGCTGGGGGCGGGCAGGGTGCGGGCACCATTGGCCGAGCAGGGCCCAGGAAGGGGGCAGAGGAGGTGCACCAAAAGGCTGGTGCTAGACAGGGCTCATATCCCTGTAGCCCCTCACTCCTGCACATCGACCCTTGGACTTGCCGCGTCCAGCAGCTTTGTGCTGCCTCACTGATGTGTCAGCTTCACCGGGTCCCGCAGCGATGCCAGCACTGTCTTTCCTCTGTCTCACTCGTGGGTTTTCTATTTGGTTTTCCCTCTTATGATGCAATGAAAAAAAAACCCCAAAACTTACAGCCCCAGCCAGTCCCAATAAATTGCTGGGTGGGAAAGCTGCTGTTAGGATGCCGTCCCAGAGCTCCGTGCTATGCCCTGACAGCAGGCAGGGGCGGCGCAGGCACTTCGCTGGCAGCCGTCCCCTGGGAGCCAGCAAAGCCAGTTGCTTCAGGAAGCATCGGGATTGGGAATTTTAAAGAAAAAGGGGTTTCGCAACCTCAGGGGAAGCAGTGGCAGGAAAGTCCCTGTGCTTGTGCTGTTCGGGAGGGGAGGGAGAGCGGTGCCATAGGGACTGAGAGAAATGTCCCCTCTGCAACTCCCAGGTTGTTGTCCCCATAGACAGCCCAGCTTTGCTCCTCGGTGGCATTTATACTCTTCACTTCAATGTTCTGCTGACATACTTTCTGCATACAATAGAAACATGAGCAATTAAAATAAATTTGGAGCTTTCATCCAGGATTGTTTTGCCAACGACACATTTAAATTTCGTGTGTGAAAATCTGGCTCAAGCCTCAGTTATTGAGATTCCTCATTTAGCTAAAGATCAAGCAGTTTGCACACTGGGCTATTTTTTATGTGGATATTTTTTAAAGGCACTTTGAACAGGAAACAATTTGTCAAATGCTTACGACTGTTTCCTTCTCTGTGGTCCGGCATGTGCGGCCTCAGAGAGCTGATCTTCTCTCAGCCTCGGAGAAGATTTTTACTCCCAGCTATCTTTCAAAAATTAAAGCGTAAGAAAGACATAACCACATTAGCATAGAACCCCCCCTCCATGCATGTTTTAACTCTAGGATGTAATCCCCTAACTATTCCTTTAATTAGAAGCAGTGAGATATGGTCAGAGGGCTCGTACCTGCTGTTCAGATGGAGTAGGGCTGTATCCCACAGTACCCTCCTTTCTCAGCTTTAATGTTCTGCTGATGTGGTTTTTGAATGCAATAAACCACAAGCGATTAAAACAATATTGTTTTCATTGTCCCTGAAGTCCCGTCTTCTCCTAGTCTAAGCTTTTACTCGGTTTTGTTTCCCCTTGTCTCTTGCCTTGCCAATGCTCACGCATTTCCCAGCTGATCTCAGCCGTGCTTTTAGGCCAGGCTAGCTGGGGTTGAAGGTTAAAATCTAAATAAGACCTTGAAGGGTGCTCCCATCATTTGCCGTGGAAGCCATGCCGGGACGAGGCTTTCTGCCTGCAGGGGTAGATGAACCCAGCCAAAGCCCAGGTACAGGGGGTATTTCTGCCTGGCCACTCCCCCAGCCGGTACGGTGCTGTTCCCAAGGGCTTTCACAGCCCTCCGAGCTCGGGAAGCAGCTTGCCATTGAAATTATTTTAGTGTGCAAGAGAATAGTGTGATCATTAATGTGAGTTTCTGCATCACCTAGTCAGGGTGTTTCACTCAGTGACTCCTGTGACAAGCTTGAAAGTTTTAATTACCCTAATAAAGAACGGTGTTGGGTTTGACCAAGACAAATTAATAGTAGAGAAGCCACTTTGGGCACCCTAATGTCCATACTGTCTTGAGACAAAACTCTTGCTCTAGTGAGTGTAAAACAAAGCTATGGAAGCTGGTGGGACGCGGGTGAGGTATTTCAGCATGCAGATTTCTAAATTTGATTCCTTTTTTTTAAAATATTTGGAAGAGAGATCCATCATAGGGTCTTAGTGAAGGATCACACTTCAATCCAATTGTCTTTCCATTGACACAGGGTTTGCCGCTTTTGTTTCAGGTTTGGTTTCAAAACTGCAGAGCCCGCCATAAAAAACACACCCCCCAGCACACGGTGCCACCCTCGGGAGCCCCTCCGTCCCGCATCCCTTCTTCACTCTCCGATGACATTCACTACTCGCCCTTCAGCAGCCCAGAGCGGGCCCGGATGGTGACGCTGCACGGATACATAGAAAGTAAGTGCTGGCTCGCAGGGCTCCGGCAGTGGGATGCTCGGGGACGGCAGGGCAACGGGGTGCTCCCCGGCAGCAGGCAGTAGCACCATGGCACAGAGCGCTGTCAAAAACGCCCTTGTACTGCGGGTGCACGGCTGGTGCACACGCTCCTCCTCCTCGTGGTCTGATGAACTTTGTCTTTGGGATTTTCTGAAAGGCCGTTTATGGGGAAGCCCCAGATGAGAGGAGGAGGGGAGAGGGGGCTGCTGCAGCCTCTTTCCCTCCATACCTCATACCCAGGAAAGTCACTGCCTGGGTTTTACCGGACTGGTCCTTGGCCCTCCTTGTGTTTTCTTTGTAATGGAGAAGAGGCGTGAATGTGCCCTGTTGAGCTCAGTGGTCAAGTGGTCTCCTTCCTGCTCACAAGATCAGAGTTGCTTTCTCTAACATTTGCCAAGTGCCAGTGAATCATTTGTTAGTGGCGGGCAGCTTTGGTCATGCCTCGATGGAGGTTTTGGCTCCGTGACTCTTGTGAGGCTTCTCCCCTCCCTTGCCCACGCGGCCGTAGTAAAACACGGCTCCTGCTGCACCTCTGCCTGATCCACTGGGCACTTCTTCTTCCACGCGTGTCCCAAGCAGCTCCCTGGTGGAAGCCTGACCGTGCCGGTTGCAGGGCGTGTGTTGTTTGCAGTAACAGAGGCTGAAGCCTCTTCTCATCCACAGGTCAGGTACAGTGTGGACAAGTGCACTGTAGACTTCCCTACACTGCTCCACCAGTGCACCTCAAAGCAGACATGGAAGGACCACTATCTAATAGGGGTGAGAAGGTAATTGTAGTCCCTGTTTCAGGCTTTGGGGCCAAACCTCAACTGTAGCAAAGATTTTTGTGTAACATCATTGCCACTGCCGTCTCTTGTCAGCATCACTGCTTCTCCATGATCCCTGGTAGCTGCCACCCGCTCATGTGTCTCTTCTTAATTTTGGTGGCCCTAGATTGATGTACCAACTGTTGGTCAAAATGGCATCACTTTGTTCTTCACTAAATACGCTTTGTTGTTGTGATGTGCTGGGATGCTGTGCCTGCATTCACTAAAGGCTTTTGACATCCTCCCGCCTGAACTCCTCTCTCTCTGGTTTCTCCCCTTCCCATGTGCAATGAGCTCCGTTCTCCTGCTCCGTTCCTCAGCTGCCTGCACGCGTTGTCGGTGCAAACAGCGACTGGCTGTTAAAAATGGAGTGGGGGGGACCTTTAGCATGTGCTGATTTTCCAGTTTTCCATGAGTTAATAAGAAAGATTCATTTCTTGGGGATTCCAGTATTGCTTAAAAAAATAACAACTGGCTGTTACAATATCTGAAGTAGGAACGGTATTTCACAATGTCTGGCCAGGAAACAATATTGCATATTCATATTTTTCTGCTCAGCACTTAAAGTAGCTGTCTGTTCTAACACACAGCTTATTTGGGGGCAAGACTTCTGAAATATGCTTGTGCTTATAAGATTTTATTTAGGATCCCGATTTCAGTGGCTTCGTTTTGAAGAAACACAGCCTTTGGCAACTCTTATTGGTTTTAGCTTTAGTCTCTACTGTTAGAAGTTCTCAGCATCTCTTTTCAAATGTCTCTATTCAGTGCAGCAACTGCAGATTATTGAGCTCTGTTTCAATGAGCACAAGCAGGGGTACGGCCAAGTACTTCTTCAGTTGAAATGCTACCATTTTGTCCTGATATCTGCACAGCGAGCTGGAGAGTTTTCAGAAAATATTATACAGTCCTGGTGCTGTCATTCAGAGAAACTTCACTGCAGCAAGTAGTTTCTGTGATTTAAATGCAATTACTTGCTCGCAGCTGTTGCAGAACTGGGTTCACAGGACATGGTGCTGCCCCCAACCAGCTCCTTTTCCAAACAGTCACTTGCATGTTGAATTCCTGAAACCTGAAGCAGCCTCTTTTCCCACATCCAAAATTTTTTAAAAGAAGTGATAGCCGAGATCCTGGAAAAACACATGTAAATGCTAAGTCCCTGTTTCCCTCTGCACGTGGGGCACATACCCCCACTCCTCTCGGGGTACCCAGCGCAGCTGCTGTGGAGAACCGAGTTGTGACCAGCTCAGCGGCTGCTTCCCCTGACTGATGGCAAGGGCAGATACTGTATTTGCAGAGCAGCGAGGTATAGCGGTTTGAGGGAAGCCTGTGATGATTAGCAAGTGAGGCGGATAGAGTAAGGACCGTTGGCAATGGTCTTCGTCTTTGTTGGTAGCTGCTGTATCAGACAGCAAATAAATACTGGTTTCGGTGTGTTGCCCAGTATGATATAGTTTTACAGCTACAGGTGTGCCCGGAGGTGCACCTCTCTCTCAGGCTGCCTGCTGCCGGAGTCCTGTTACCTCCGCCTGTGACTTCCCCGGCTGGCTCCGTTCTCTGGGCAGGGCTGGTGGCTCCCAGGCAGACAGCGGTTCCAGAGAGGGTTTTTTCCGCGGGGAAGCGGCTGCCTGGGTGCCCATTGCCACGGCGGGGCACATGTGTGTTCTGCTGGTCCCTGAATACACGATTCCACTGCGAGGGCTCTCTGTCTCCGAAAGAAGCTAATGCTCGATTCCCGTTTTTCCCACTAGGTCATCCTCTTTCAGTATTGACTGCGCGAACTCTTCCTCATCTGCCCATGGCGCTACCAGCACCACTGCCCCTCAGCCGCTGATACACAGCGTCCAGCCCAAGGCAACTGTTGTCAGTCATGCAGGAGAAACTCAGATCCAGCATTCTCAGTTATTTCCATTGACCAGCACCTAACATCCACTATTATTTCTCCAGCGACACTCTGTGTATGTGTATGTTGAGTGCAGAGTTACATTTTTCACTTGTTTCTTGTGGACTTGTAGAATGACCGTGAGTCTCTCCAAGGCAATGCCAGACACAGTCAAAAATAGTGACTCTACTGTGCTTGCAAATCTTGCTCCCAAACCCATGGGAATATGAACAAACCAGAACATGCTGAGCCTCAGGGGGGTCGATGATCACCTCTGAACATAAAGGAAGGAGGAATTTACGTGGTTTGGCCTGATTCTCTTTTTGCACCAGTGAAGCGCTGTCGGTTCCCGGACATCCCTCCTTATTTCCACTTGTATGTGTGAAATCTGAAATGGGCTTTTTTGGCTCAGCAACTCGATATATACGCAGACCTTCCTGAGCCAAGCTCGCGGGTAGCTGAGACGCCACTAAGTGGAAAACACGATGCCAGCTGGAAATAGGCAGTTTTTCTTCCTCCTCAAAGTGCTTTAGAATCACATGTCCTTTGATCACTCTAAGGTAAGTAAATCTTAGTGTTTTTCCCCACATTTTATACGAGGGGAAACCGAGACATCCCAAACCGAGAGGAACCATGGGGGTTGGTGGCAGAGCCAGGTTTAGCACGCTGAAGCTTTTGATTTCTGACTTGTTCTTAGGGCACTGAATATCTCTCTCGTCTCACAGCCATCTGCCAAATCTTCTTTGTTTTTTTATTTTTTACTCTTGTTCTTTATTAACAAGCTACTTTATTTCCTTGGAGTCATATTGGATCACAAATGGGTGATTTCAGAATGTATCTACACAAAACTCTCAGACGCTCCATACTCTGGGACTGGGAAATCCTCAATGGACCATAAAGGCGTAGAAATGTTCTGCCCTGGTGTGGATCCAAGTTCAGTTAGTGGAAACAGTGGGGTAGAAACTGGAGACCAGTTAAAAAGGCAAAAAACCACAGTAAGGCCAGCAGGAACAGTCGCTA
Source organism: Fregata magnificens (assembly GCA_013389945.1). NCBI lineage: Eukaryota > Metazoa > Chordata > Aves > Suliformes > Fregatidae > Fregata > Fregata magnificens. Next base: position 344,178 of record WAAD01000482.1, on the reverse strand, counting down.
GCTGAGTGGACAGCAAGGTGATCGCATATTCCTTTATCTGGCAGCGTTGCTCTGGGTCCCTCAGCCCTCCTGTTGTTCTCCCTTGCTGGAGCACGGCTGTTGCTCCTGCCAAGTCCTCGGACGAAGGCACAGCCCAGGAGGACTGCTGCCAGCGGGGCAGGCACCGCAGGGCTCATTGCAACAGCAAAGGAAGTGCTCAGCAGTCTGGCCCCAAATCAGGAAAAAAACTCCGAAATGATCCTTCATTGACGGTAATAACAAAAAGTAAACAAGTAACCTTTGCCAGCCCTTCTCATTTTGCACGGAGCCAAGAGCAGGTCTGTAATGAAACCTCTCTCCATGGAAGCACACGGGTCTGTCTTGCTGCTAAGTGTCTGTGAGGCCGCATTTCCAAGAATGTGAAAGCCTACTATGAGCCACAGTTAGTGCGTAATATGACCAAACTGTGCCTGAGGAACAGAAGACAGGAATCCATCCGTTACATAACTTGTTTTTAATTCAAACTGTAGATACATGTGTTTTTCTCTCTGGGAGATCCTGGATCAATCTCTGACATCAGCCGTGTGGGCAGCCATCCCACTGGTTTGGCCAGTCTGTATTGCACACACGGCAAGCCTTCTCTTGACCGTGCCCCCGAGCTCTGTGTGACACCGACGGCCGGACACGTGGCTCCAAGCTAACTGTGAGGCACACTCCCCGCTCTGACCGCACGGGGAATCGCGGAAGGAGATGTGGATGTCTGCTGAGGTGGCCACCAAGATCTCTTTGTTTGAGAAGTAACTGAATACAAGCATGCATTGATATTTGTTGGAACAAATATATATGTATATACACACACATACCTCTGTGTGTGTGTGCGTGTATATATATATTAAAAAAATACAGAGAGAGAGAGAGAGAGTGTGATGGTAATACCTCGGACAGTTAGGCCAGTATTCTGTCTAACTGCAGCCAGCAGCTAGCAGCTCTATCCCCAATTTAAAATAACATTTGAAAGGAGAGAGGAAATTAAGTCTGCAAAGTATTATTGTCACCTCCTGATGTGCGAATAACCCTTCCCAGTGCGTAGCCAGTGACAAGGCACTCCCGCACGCCTGACCTGACTGGAACCACCGCTGCAGAAGTGTCCCCTCAGGGAGGGGACTGTCACAAGTTGCACCCGTTGCAGTCACTTTTCTCCTTGTCCGTAGCAATGAGTGCAGGACGGGTGTTCCGTTTGTTGGCTGTTGGTGGAGTGTTTGTAACCAGGAGGTTGAAGTGGACTGTGTCTGTATGCAATAGCCTTGAGACGCTGGTGGTGGTCGGCAGGGTCACTGGGGCCCAACTTTCTTCTCCATTTGTGCTCGCGCATCCTAATGATCATTTAGTTGTGGAATTGGTGCCATAAATGAGTGGGTAGCTATTCCATTTAAGACTGAAGGAGAGACTTCAGGCTGTAACTTGACCTGACATCCCACAGTACTTGAGATTTCCACAACTGTTTTGTTGAGGGAGAAAATGGTTTGATGCCTTTCTCTTCTGTCTCGGTGGTGCAATGAAAGGGAAACTATTAAATATGTATCTGCTAAATATCAACTTAGTTACTGATCAAAAAAAAAAACCACTTGTGAAATGTACTGTATATCCAAGTTTTTGTAACTGATACCACTGACAGGACGGGAGTGCAAAGCAGAGGGCCAAGGGAGCGTAGGTGCTTCTCTCCAGTGGAAGTGGACTCACCACTACCTGTGGGGCGAACTGTCCCGCACAGACTGTGCTCCGGGGCACTTTCCCCCATAAGTAGCCAGGAGCAGCTTTGCTAATTCAGAAATCAGGCTCTGTTTATATTAAGCCCAAATTGTTTGCAAAAACTGGAAGCAATTCAGCTTGTGCAGTTTTAGAGCTAATTATGTGTATGGAAAATACTCAACTGTACCAAGAATGTAAGAAATCCTCTAATTTATTCAATACATTGTTTCACAACATATTTCACACTGTTGCCACTGAACCAAACCTTATCTCAGGTCATTTGCATTCATCTCCTGTCTGTAGATTAAAAAAAAATAAAATTAAAATCATTCTCATTTTCTTAGTTTATTCAGTAATTGCCAAATGGGTTCTGGTGCAGCAATGCAGACTCCACGTACTAAACTTTTCCAGTTGGTATTTACAAAACCTTTTGCAGACAAAAATCCAATGAAGATAGCCAGCGAAAGGCTTTTCATTCAAGTTTAACAAGGTAACTAAATATGGCTAGGGTCTGAAAGTGGAACGGTTTACAGTTTTATTACCAATTATTTTTTTTTCGGCTCATGCTGGTTAACCCCAATGCCCGAGCTAAAGGTGCTTACACAACTTACTAGTTGGGACGGGGGAGTGGGAACCAATCCTGCACTACTATCAGTGATATATCTGTAGGATGCCAACTATAGACACATCAGTTTTATTTCATCCACCAATCACTTTGTTGTAGCATGTTGCAATTCTGCATGTCTTGGCTACAATGGTTAAAAAAAAATTTCTCTGAATGAGTGGACAGTCAAGACTAATATTTATTTTAAATAAAGTAAAACTAAATTGTAAGCACTTTTTTGTAAAACCAATGTCTGTTTTGTTACATACTTTTAATGTTGTGCTTTGTAAATGTCTTATTTGTGTAATAAATAAAGTTAATGCAAGTAGAAGTGCTGGCACTTACATCCAGAAAATGATGTAATTCCATTTTATTTTATTTTTAAATACTTTCTGGCTTACTAATCAAGCAGCAACCCACCCAGTTTTCCTCTTTTATTATTTTGTTAAACTCTGGCTTCAGGAGAGTTCAACAAACGTTCGTAGTAAATGGATATAATTTCCTAGTTAGCAAACCAGTCATTAAAGAATACCTCTGGTGTACATTATTACAATGATCAATCAATATCAAAGTACTGAGCAAAAAGAGAGGAAAGGAATTCACCAGGACAGCTAACTAAAATCTGGGAAAATAATGTTGATTAAGATGGATTTGAATGACTTCAACACTGAATCTGAGGCACTCTTTTTAACAAATTGTTTTCAGGCTTAATAACGTGTATATATACTACATTACACACCTCTCAGGAATATTATTGTGAGTACAGTCTGCTTTTTTTCCATGGCTTTTTCTCATCATGACTGATTAAATGATTACTTCCATTTTTGTTTGTGCTGACAAAGATGACAAAAAGATTATATTCCTGTAGAGGGAAAGGGTGAGACAAATCCACAAGGACAAATTAGATTTATTGTGAATCAGATTACCTGCTTTGGAATATTATCGTCTAGCAAAAACTGTTTTCATGCTTTCGGTTTACGTTCAATTGTTTCATCCCAAGCTTTCCGGCAGGTCCGAATGATCCATTCATGCTCATCATCATCTAAAAGGGACATAAAGAGAATGCCAAGTATCACCATGTCAGGTCTGCTCTTTGCATCACTAGGGTCCAGCTCAAACAAGCAATTTTTCCTTTGAGAAATACATCCCTTTTTAGCCATTGGCATCTCTGAGAACACTTTTTTTTGTTTGTTTCTTTAAAAGATTGTGTGCTGTTGTGTTGGAATTTGTCAAGGAGGGAGGTACTGGATCTATGGCAATGACTCTGATTATTAGTGTGTTTGATAAGATTAGCTTGGGCAGAACTATGAGGTGTACACATATATATTTTGGGTTTTGACTTTTTGGCAGGAGATGTGCAGGAGATATGTTGAAACTATCAGAAATGAAGATACACATTTTTTAAATACTATGTCTGTGTTGCTTGTCGGTTTATGAAAAGTGAAGGTAAAGAAAAATCTATAGTCAAAACCTAGGTTCTTGTCTTCCAGCTTTTCTTTCAATGATGTTTTTGAAATGTACATTATGGCAAGTATTGATAAACTGATACAGTGGCTGAGAGACATATTTTAGACCATCTTCTGTGTCCCTTGTTAGTATTCATGTCTGTCATATTTATTCTCAGAGCATAATGACAGTGTAGAAAGAAAAAAAATCAAAGACAATGTAGGGAAAAACAACTGTCCAGTAAAGTTTGAATAGAAATTTTGTGTACGATTACAAAAAAATAAGTTGGCAAATGTTAAGTTGTGGCTTCTTAATTCCAGGGGTTTAAATAGTCCTGTCTCCAAAAAGTGTTCTGCAGCCTTTTCTTTTGTGTTTGTGTAGGGGAAAAGAGATCTGTGTAGTAGACAGGAAAAACAAACTTCAAAAAGCCGTGAAAAAAATCAAAGTATTACTTAAAACAATACCTGTATTTATTTTTATATAAATGAAATGTATTAGAGCTGCTTCTTGTGTTTACCACTGTCTCAACAAATTCACATTAGCTGCTTGTGATGTGTGCGTCTAACCTGCCTCCATCTAAATTTTACGGGGTTTGTAGCAGCCCTTATGACCTGAAAGAATAGATGATTGCGAGAAGGAAGGAGCTGAAGGGGCTGTAGTCCCGGTACTGTGACCATCGCTGGGCATAGCACATAATCCCATTTATTTACACAGCTGCCCTTGCACAGCTGAGCTCTCTGCTTAGGTAGGACAAAATAGATCGAGAGGGAAGCATGTTGCTTGTAAGGAGTCAAATTTTCATGGAGATCTTTTGAGTGTAGAGCGGGACTTTGAAGTTGAAGCGACGTAGTATTTGAAATGCAAAAGGTAGGAAGGTCCTGGGAATTAAGTTGTGCTGATCTAAGAAGTGAAAGTTCACAGAAGGGTATGTGACAAATTAGGTCTGATGCACAAGGCTTCAAGCTTGGGGGTTAACCTTGTTGATTGCAGTGGGTTTTCAATCGTCCGCTTTGTCCTTCCTTTTTGTCTTCCTTTTTTTTCCATGCTACCCTCCCCTTTTGCTCATTCCTGGCCGAGTGAGTTGAGCGCAGGCCTTCACTTCTCCTAGGGTGCTGCTCACACGCAGCTCTGTTGGCATCCTAGCAAAGGCGGGCTGAAGTAAAGCACGTGCCAAGGCATTTTGCCCCTTGTCTGAATGGCAGCACTCGTCTGCCACCCTTGACAACCAGTAGTCAGAAGGGCTGGTGAATCACAGCAGCCTTAGAGCCTGCTCTCCGGTTTGCTCTTTGCATACAGTCACTGGTTTCCAGACAAAGTGCCAGCTTGTGCCTACTGACCCTCTTCTCATTTCCCACTCAAGGGTGCTGGCTTGCAAAAGCTCGGTTTTGGTGGCGAGCACCCACCTCTGAGCAGCGCCCCAGCGACCATGAATGGGTTGGAGAACACACTTGTACTGCCATTGTTCCAACAGCTCAGCCTGTAGGCTTGCTTTAATGACTGAAAACTGGTTACCATTTGGATAGAATAGCTAAGTTCAGCTCTTTCTGTGTTTCACTGACATGATCTCTTTTTTTTATTCCCTATGAATCAATAGGTCCATAACAAAATACCCTGTTAATGGCACATTTCTTATCTGGGTATAAACTAGGAGAAAATAAATGCTGAAAAATATGCTAAAAGGGAAACTAAAAAGATGAGCACTGAATCTTGCTTAAAGACCATGCAATCGTTACAGAGGCAGAGATTCCACTGAGGGCTGCAGCAGGAATGCAAATGTGGTCCTTAAGCTTTCTTAAAAACAACATCAAAGCCATAATCAATGTGCTGGCTTTTGTTCTATGCACTAGGTGTTCCAGCACGGTAACGACATGATCACGTGAGCCTCGGCTATAACAGATATTGTCCAGCCTGGGATGCTCTGTGATTTTAGCTGGAATCACCTTAACTAAAAAAACAGTTTATCTGAGCTTGTAATAATTGCACGAAAATGAAACTTTGTCTGTTTCTGCCATGGTGGAGGAATAAACAAAACTTACGCATGCTATACATCACCACCACCTAGCTTGTATTTGGGTATGGATATACTTGGCTCACCTGAGTACTAGAAATAATCAGCCTGCCTTCCCAGTGAGAAATCTGTGGCACTCACTTAGCTGAGCATCAAGGGTATAAGCACTAAGAAAGGCAGATGCTCGCTTGGCTTCATATAACAGGTTTCCAACACATACCTGGTTTGCCTAGATTGTTTCCTTCTGCACTCTGGGTTTTCATGGTCTCCTAGGCAAGCACACAAGGCAGGTTGCTCTAAGGATTTTAGCCTCCCTGGACCCATCCCAAAATATCTCAGTTCGTGCAGTGATCTGATCCCATGCAAATTAAATACATGTTCATAAGCACTGCTTAACTTGCATGTGGTTCAATCAGATGTAAAAACTGAATGAGCTATATGAATTTCAACTTTGTATATGAAAAGGAAAAATAGATGTAATGACTCAATATTCCAAAAAATAACCTTAAGCAAATCCCTAGAACTGCCATCCAACCCAGTGTACCGTGCTACTGGTCCTTGCTCTAGGTAAGGGGAAATGAAAGAATTGATCCAGCATAGCGAGAAGAACCACAAACCCAGAGATGAGAATGGCTCCAGGGCTAGCTGTGTGAGAAGAGGAAGGGAAATATTAGAATGTAAAGAGTTAAGCTATGGTAAAACATACTTTTGCTACACTAAAGAAGACTGGTTGATAATTACTGTAGTTTTAGGGCTATTTGAATCAGTGCAGCTGCAACCTCTTCAGTAGTAACCCCTGAAACAAGACAAACTGGGTTTATTGTACTGAACAAGTCTTAAAGCTCCTCCCTGATTGTTAGTAATTGGCAGCAATGGACTTAACAGCCTCTTGACTACCCTTTTTACACTCTACCTGACTGTGCAGCTAACAATTTAAATCACAGATGCCGATCCTTCTTTGTGGCAGCTGCTTGTTAACTACACGTTCCTCTTTTTCTGTCACTGGCTGCTTCCATAACCCTGCAACACCAGGGTTAGATTGGAGAATCACATTTCATCAATATTTAAAATGGAATTAAACCTTGAAGTTTGATTAATGCTACCAGATAGTGAGTTGTAATTACTATTTTGCAAATTGCAATTGTTTGAATATGTTAATATGATTGTCTAAGCACATCTTCACCTTCAGAAGTAATTTTCCCTTTAAAAAAGATTTGAAAAAAATACAAACTCTTTAATCAGTGGTAAATTATCACCCTGTACACAATTAGGTAGTATGGGGTTCTTCATGTTGTGTGCTGAATTTTGTGTCAGCATATTTATCTTTAAAAGTTTATCCATTTTTTTAGATTTTCCTCAGTAGAATAAATGTTCGTGGAAAAGACTTTGCTGAAAGGGGACTGACCATGTTGAGATTTGATGGTAAAGAAAAGAAGCTTTGTCTGAAAATTTTACTGCAATCTGGTGTATCCCTGTTCAGTTAGTAAATGTTAACAAGTTATTTCTTCCAAAGTTAGTGAAGGATAATGATTATTATCATGACATATCATTCAAATCTTGAAATGGAGAGAGATAGCAAGAGATCTTAATGGGTGGGCTGTTAGAATATATGCAAGTATTGACTGATTCTTTTGAATTATTTTCTTGTGTCTCAATCAAAAATAAGATCAGTGTTTTAGCACCCACAAAATAGATTTTGAATATTGTGGGCCAGATCCTCAGCCAGCCCAAGCTGGGATAGCTTCTTGTTCATTTTTGTAATTAATTCAGGCTGTTTTCATTAAGCAGGCAGAGGCATACGGAGCCAACCCTGGTAGCCACCTGCACAACTGATCCCCAGAAACAGCATCTGCCCGCAGCAGATGATTAACCAGGGGTGCAAGTCCTACTGATCTACTGTTGGACACTGTCTACACAGTCAAGAGGTCAGTTTGGATAGTCTTTTTAGGCAAATAAGACCCAACTAAATCTGTTGGTCATACTGTGTTCCTGTAAGTATCACATTTCAAAATTAGTTCTGCCCAACAAATATTGCTTTGCAAGTTTCTTCCTTGATTTGGGTGGTTTTAGGGGAAGCTCCAAATGCCAGCAAAGTCCAAGCAGGTGTCTGTCAAAATGCTGTTAGGTGTACTCCACGGTGAGCTCAAACTGCAGCCCGCTTAAATCAGTGGGTTTCTGCTCAGCATCTCTGCAAAATGAAACCACTTGTCTAATTTTCAATGTTCAGTCCAAAAGTAGTGGCAGAAGAGACTTCCCCAACTACACACTCTAGATTTATCTCTCAACTGGGATTAGAAACAGCTGAAAATACAGGGTGGGCTTGCTTCAGGGTGCTTCCGAGGGATGACTTGAAAATACACTGTAATTTAGGTGCATGTAATCTTCCTATATTAAATGCATATTGCAAGGTTTAGAATTATTTGCTTCTAGCTATCGCGTTTCTGTGTTGCTTATAGAAACCGCAGCTGTGAGAGACTTCTTAGGACTCCGCATGCTTAGGTGCCTGCCACGATGCAGAGCGGAGACTGTCAGCAAACAGCAGTATTGTGTAGGCTTCCGGATTTGCCCTCTTAACTAATGCTTTCCCAGGAAACCACCTAGAGGTGCGCAGGAAGATGTACTGCATCGAAATTAGAATACTTAGTGGCTTACACAGGCAAAAAACTACATTGTTCACCTTACAAACCTTGTCTGACTCTGTGTTAGGGCTTCGTACTGCACTTCGTAGCTGTATGTGTTCCTTAAAGACTTTGTCTGCACTGGAGGCTTGCCGCACTCCCCAACGCACTCCAAAATTGAGGTCCTTGGCTCCCTCCTCTGCCCAAAGGCGAGTTGGGACCAGACGTGAGTGGGCATCGTCCCTTCGTTCACTCTCGCTTGTGTTAAAGGCCATGTGAGCAAGGAGGGAAGTAGATGTGCCCTGGTTTGTGCCTCCCTGGGGACAATCAGAGGCTCGCAGCTCCAGCGTACCCTGAGGACACAGCCATGCGGTAAGAGCAGCTTTCCATGACTACGGTTTGTAAGAGGGTGTGTTTACAATAGACAATCCTTGAACAAGAGCTGAGTTTCCTCTCTGTTTGCAGAGGGCCAAGCACACACAGCCCATTGTAAACAACAATATCATTTAATTCTTTCGCATGCCTGACTCCTCCCATCACCCGCAGCGCAGTTTATCATGTTCTTCCACTACACAATTACAATCACATGTGATAGCATCTCAGCCATGGATTCTGCCTGGCACACCCCTTTCATTTCCACTGCCCTCTCCGGGTCCCTAGCACTACTTTCCTTACTGCACCTGACCCCACCAACATCAAGGCTGGCAAGAAAATGGAAAATATGTTTTCAATTAACCTTTGCTTCCACCCACAAATTCTCACCCTTCCATTTACTTTTAATTACTGTAATTCCAAAATGGCCCCCAAATGAACTTTCCATCTCGTGTAAAACTTGTTTTCACATGAACTGTATAGTTGAATATAAGTGTATGTAAGACCTGTGTATAACCTATCTAATGGATTCACAATGGGATGGCTAGCACACAAAGTTGTTATTCTTGGCATGCCACTATTTGGAACTCAAACTTTCACAGTTTTCAAAATGATAAGTATTTTAAGACCAGGAAACCACAAGGAACAATATATCTGCAAAAGCTATAGCTACTGAAATTACTGTAGTAACCTACACTGTGATGCATATATTAATATTATTATGACTGTTGGTTATGGTATTGAATATAAATCATATCAGTTCATAATCTATTTTACTGAATGGAGGATATTTTATATTAAAACATGTAAGCCAAATTTAATCTATTTTCTTGGTTACACAGATGAGAGGACTCCAACTATGTCTGTCACCTGAGCAGACTTTGACACTGCGAAAGACACAATAAGTATGCATTTTGCAATGGCATTCAAAATGTGCCTGATCTTAACACATTTCTGTATAAAAAGATACGAAAAGAGCATATGATGGGTAGGAGAATTGGTCCAACATTTTAAAAAGTGTTTAGGGTAAAGTAAGAATAGACCTGAAGCTACTTCTCGTAGGAGTCTGGGACTTTCTCTTTAAATGAAGTAGACTCAATTTCCTTCCGCTATCTTCACTTCAATACTCATTCAGCTGCCTTGCCCACTCAGCACGCCGCAGTTTGATACTTGCTAACATTCTGCCTCTCCTCCTTCTAAGATTTGGCTCCTCAACTAATTTATTTGTTAAGCATTGAAGATTATTTAGGTCCAAAGCTCTCACAGCAGGACAAAAGCTATCTACCTAACTAAAAAATAGGAAGAGATAGACGGGAGACACTCGGAGATCCAGGTGAAAGCATTATAATATGATTTCCAACCCTCCGCTTAATGTAATATTTTTCAAATCTTACTATCATAGAAGCAGTGAGTCTGGAAAGCAAGTACGAGCAAACCAGAATTGTATGAATGTGGGCAGAAAAACTATGTCCTGGGACTAGACACAAGAGAAAAACGTATATGGCAGATAGAGGAGACAAGACCAAAAGGTGAATTTGTATGGACTTGTGTAGAGCCTTGTGGGCAAAGAAAATGAGCTAAGTGCCAAGGCAGAGAGAGGAAACATTTTTTGCAATGGTATTGTGGAGGAATATGAATCAAAGAGGCCAGAAAGAGGACTTAGCAGTAAAAAGGACAAGCGCTCCAGCTGTTGCAAGAAAAGCAAGGGGCTACTCACATTCGTATGCTCTACTTGTGTAAACGGAGAGTAGTATTGGCTCTCTGTTTTACAAAACCCTGTTTTCAGAAGTAAGTTTGTCAGCCAAAGTAGAAAGAAAAAGATCAATGGATTGCAATAAATGGCATTTAACATAAAAATGAGTAAAATTTACAATTCAGTTAACTTGTTAAATGTTAAAAAATCAGCAAACAATAAACACAATTTGTTTTGTTCAGAGCCCAGAGGTAGAGACCAAATCCTCTAAATTAATTTCTGCAAAAGCTGGGGTTTTTTTCCAAACAGGTCTGGATCCTATTCGTTGTAGAATATACTGATTACCAACTATTTTTAAGAGCTTTACACAAACATTATTTCTTTTGTTGTGTGAAATGCAGAATCAGCCATCTGGCAAATGCCCCAGAGCTAAAATCTTTTACATGACATATAATTCAAAATGATTAAATATACAACAGAAAATAGCTATAGCATTGCACTTAAAATAGCATGAACTTTTACTGCCGATCAAAACTGATTTCTTTAGCTTAACAAGTATCCAAAGAACAATTATTTGAAGAGCTTTTAAGAGTTTCAATATGTAGGAACTAAACCTCATCTAAATTCAGTATCTTAAGTCAAATAAAAAAGAAACGAATGTACAAAAGATTAAATGGTCCTGCGTTATAAGTAGACATTTAAATCTATGGGAAGCTAAATTCATTTGAACAAAAATACTATATTCCCTCTGTACGTGTATTGCTGGGGCTTTCCTCTGCTTTGCTAAGGGCATCTGCCAAAACAACTCTCACATTCTTAGGCAATGACTAGGGACTAGCCTGGAATCAGACTGTTCATCCACTCCCTCCATCATCAGAATGGGCAATTTCAAAGAAGAACAGGGAATAAAGCTCTGTGCATGATCCCTAAGTGCAGTCAATCTTTTTTCCTGCACCGCAGTCGACTTTAAGTTAAACTTGCTGTCTTTTTTCCAGAAATACTCCAGGCCTGAAAAATTGCCAGGTCCTTATCCCACACCCAGTTCTCCAGTAGTTTATGAGAAAGAGCACGCAAACATCTGCATGTATTTGGGGTACATGAGAGTAGGTACAGAAATATTACCCTGCGTAATTATTGAGTGGTTATGGCTCTGTTTCTCAGCTACATTTTTCAGACAAGTCAAAGTCTACGTTTCCCAAAAAGCCCTTGGTACAAGTCAGATCTGAGTTGTAAGACAAAAAAAAAGTCTAAATGTAGGAGATTTATCTCATGGATTTGCATACTTGGATAAACCTGAAATGGATGAATACTTCGCTGCTGACTTTCCAAAAAATTTTGCTTCTAAATTTCTTCAGACCAAGCATGAGAACCTTCATCCCAAGGCAACAATGTGAGGAAACTCTAAGTCTGTGATTACTAAGGCTTAGAATTAAAATGGCTTTGCACCCTTGCCTGTGGAGTTGGGTCAGCCTCACGACCAAGGAACCTCAGACGTTCTAACCCCAGACTTTTCTAAACTATAATAAAATAATGTTCTTGAATCTTGACCTTTTCAGCTCATAATGATTCCTGAAGCAGCAGGATTTTTCATGCTGCTTTTTACAAGACTTTCAGGCTTGTAGAAATCCTAAGCCAATTTCTGGCTGGTTTGGGATTGCAGCAACACCAAAACCTCTCCTCCTAACAAGACACTCTTCCTGGCTTTCTGGGCCTAATCCTGCATGTTAATTCAGTTATCTGACTGAGCTTTTAGTGTAAAGGCAGGCTTTGTGTCTTCCTGCTCTTGATGTTACGTGAGGAGATGCATATATTTCAGGTAATACTGACTGCAGTATGGAAAGCAGCCCTGTGCACCATACACATACTAATCAAACCTGAAGATGGAATATGAAAGTAGTAGAACAAATATTCTCATATTACAAAGAGGAAAAGCATGTTCTATATTATTTAACCCATCCTTGGGAGAACCACAGGAGAAACAGAGCAATTTTCATCAGAAGTATCTTTGGTTTTCATCAAAAGAGAGGTGACCCAGGCAATCTCCTATCATCTCTTCCATCTCAGTAGAACAAAATTTCTGGTTTTGATGGCATTTTCTCTTTGAAAGCCATGGGCTTCTCCGATATTCAGGGGTCCTAAAACCTGAATGTCACTGTTCTCCTTGTACCTCCCTGCTTTGCATTAAACATAACGTCATATATTTTCTACTTTTCACTGAAAAATTGGGAAATCTTCCCATCTTTCTATTGACCAAACGCTGTTACAAAGGTGCCAGGAGCCCTATTTCTGGAAAGAAAAAAAAAAAAAAGTAATACTCCTAGTGAAACAGGAGTCTAGTTCTAGTATCTATTCAAAATAAACAACGTATCTTCTTACTAATGAGCATTCCCATTCTTATTTATGTGTCCAATTTTGTGTACTTCGCAATACTGGAAAAAAGAAAAGATTGAAGAACACATGGAGAATCAAGAGAAATTTGAGCATCCCCGAGGAAACAGAGGTTTAGGGACGGAGTAATAACTGCAAGATTGTAATGAGAATTTGGAAAACTTTGCTAGATAAAAACATATAACAAAACTGTTGCTGTCATTGCATTCCCTGGGCCTGATTATGTCTTCATGATGGGCCTTTGCACTGCTTTAACAGTAAGAGCTCTTTAAGTAAATGAGTATCAGACCTCCACGCTAGTGAAATGCAAGGCTTGCCAAATTTAACAGGAGTCTCTACGGTACTCTACATCCACTCATCTTGACAAAGAAGTGGTGGAAGCAAACTCAGTAGTTTCAAATGGCGCCTATTCTCTTCTCTTCTGGAATGGTACCTGGATGCTGCCAGTTTGGAGGCAAGTCAGTGCCAAGGCTGCATGCTTCCTTGCCTTCTTTCACAAACAGCCAAGAAACAATCAGAAATTGCTTCATAATAGGGCCAGGGTGAAAGGTGAGAACTGGAGTATTCTGAAAGCCTGCTGCCAGACCTGAGGAAGATAGTGTCATTTTGGTAAACCTGTCAAGCTGTTGTAAGAACTTCCTGAATGCTTCCTACCATCTGCTTTTGATGCTTTCAAGACTTGGCTGGAAGCCTGGAGGTTTTCCTGCTCCTTCCTGCCCAACCTATAATAGAGTAATTCTGGATCTGTTCCCTGACATCCCAGCCTCTTCCTCAGTTTCTTCTGCTTACAGCTGGGTTTTTTTAATTTTTTTTTTTTTCTTCACTGCAGTGGCCTTGTGCCCTGAATCATCTCTCCTGGGGCGGCAAGAGTTCCTCTGATGTTGAACAAGTGCCGGGTTTTTCAATTGTGTTCATGTTCTTGAGAGGAAGGGTCTGGCCTACATGACACATTCCTTCTTCACACTCACATCAACAAGTTTAACTTTGTGTGCAGGGCTCTCAATGGAAGGGCCACACAAAGCACATCTCCAACGACTCCGTCACACGGCACGCTGCGCTGGTCTGGTTAGCGAATATTGATTGATATAATTTGTAGGGTTTGAGATAAATGTCATAAAGGACAATGAGTTCAAAGAACAGATTAAAAAACAATAAATTGAATTCCAAGGCGTTCCCTCCTGTACTAATCTGTGTAGGTTCCTGTGTTTTTGGAAAGCATGTTGCTTATCTTCCTCATCAGTAGGCCCACTGCATTCCAGTATTTTGGATCAATGCCATTTGTAATAATCTAGATCAGTTTTTATTCAACGTTTATAAAACAGGCCATGTATCATAGGGTATATTTTATAGCAGATGGTATCTCCAACTCATTTAACCCCCCCTTTACTTCCCTCCTCCAATATCACAGTGCGTACTTATAAAAGCTCTTGAAAGTAGAGCTGAGCAGAATTTTTTTCAACAAATAGTAAATTTGCTGAAGAATGGAGTTTCCAAGCAACAAAACTCTTAAACTGTGGCACACTGGAAATTAAATGTTCTGCCTTCTAGAAAAACCAGGTCTTGCAATTTGGACATTTGGAAAAAAAAAAAATGGGGTGGGTGGTTGCTTTCAGAAATAATTTTCATTAAAAAAAAAATCTGCACTAAAAAGGTGATAAAGACAACAGTTAAATAGCCAGAACACAAAGCGTTTGTTTTGGGTCAGATTACATTTTTTGAGTTATTCCAGTGTCAACTGTTTGGGGCTCTTCAGTGTTTTTAATTTCAAAAGTTTCTCTTTTGCCTTGGTGAGAACTAATTTTCCCCAAGGCCTATTAATTTGGGGACTTATCCATGAGACCCAGTATTTGCCAGACTCTACTCAAAACACAGCTCTTCAAGGCGACAAGAAAGTTTCCTGTTCAGCATGGTATTTAAACATAGCCCTAAGACTCATTTCAATAAAATGGACTATTCTAACATGTAGGGATAAGCACATGCTTAAGCACTTTGCTGGTTCACAACACAGAGTTTATTAGCTTTCAGGATCAATGATGTACACCTTACAACCACTCCCTTGCTTGACATCATAATGGAAGAGACTGAAGATTTTCCTGAGATTAACATACCGAACGGTAATAAAATATACTTATTCATATCTGCTTGGGAATACTTCATTGTAATTTTGCAAAATATGATTTATACAACTCTGGGGAGACATAAATCGCTGATAAAAATAAATAAGTAAAAAATATTTTAGCTCAGTGATAACAGAACCAAATCACGGACTTTTTTATGTTTTAGCTTTAATCACGCATCCTAGGAGATATGACAAATAAACTCATCTTAGTTTACCTTGCAGAAGGCGTCAATCATACCTGCATTTCTCAGAAACCTGAGTTTGTAGTCAACAATAACTCTGGTTTCAGGATTGTAGAATCCATCGCCACAGTCGTAACAGCCTTCCGGGATTTTTTTGGGAGGATCCAGGTTTGTAAGCTGAGAAATGTCTGAAGAAAAAAAACCAAAGGGTTTGCTTTTTTTTTTGCATTTGTGCCTTTGATCAAGATAACTAACAAATATTACATCTCCATGGCATTTGCTATAAAAACAATGCAGTTACCTGACAACAAATTTGATAAAACATGTTGCTAATTTTGCAGATGGAGAAAATGAAAATGGAAAAATCCATACACAAAAAGCGTGTGATAAAATGATATCACTTTGATGTCCTCATTCACGGTCCTGTGATTCAGCCCACTAAGCTAACATTACAAATATGACCCCAAACTCCAAAATGGGGCCAGGAGAGCCTTGCTGGCCTCAGAGAACTACATGTCATCACTAAAATATTCGATGTATAAAGAAGAGTATTTTATGTCTTACGTTACATATTTTACTCACTTGCTCCTTATAATTCTTTTCACCTTTTGACTACGGACAAATAATAATATTATAGCAGTCTTTAGCAAAGATATAGACTGGACACAAATGTTTATTTCGGTATCTACAAAAAAGCTATGTGGGACAGACGCATTCAAACTTTATTTGATGTCCTGGATGTAAGCTAATTGCTTTTGCTCAACTTTGCTATATGAAAAGCACACCGCTAATGCAGTGAAGGTGAAAAGTATGAAAGGGTTAATCAGGCTATCAAAAGCTGTAGATAACAAAGCCCTGTCCTGGAGGTCATCGCTCAAGAAGAGACCACGCTGCGGATGTAATGCTGCACCCTGCGCTGTGCCGGTGGAAGGTGGTGTCAGCATTCTTCTGGCAGCGTCGTATGGTGGGGTCCTGAAATTAGCCAGAGCATTTCTGCTCCATGTTACTCATGTAGCTGAATTAATCTTTCTTAAGCAAAGTTGTTAGTTTAATTCCTTCCAGACTCTTAGGATCGCAAACGCAATTCGGTACCTGCTGGTTTAAGACCAGAACAGATTTCTGTATAAAATCTTCTGTCGTAGCCGTCACAGTAATGCCATTTTTTATCTTTGTATTCGAGACCATCTGCAAAAGTGTATTTCCCCTGCAAAACATGTTCAAGCACCGAGTTAATAAACATGATGGATGGATCGAGTACGAGCAAGGCCAGCGCTCCCGCTGCCAAAACCGCGCGTTAGCCGAGCAGAGCCAGCGCGCGGTTCAGCTCGGGTTTAAGTCGCGTTGGGAACGGCGTCGGCGAGCGGCCTGGCCGCGAGCAGCCTCGCCCTCGCACGCTGGGGCGCGAGACGCCGCCGAGGGGACGAAAAATGGCCTTGGCTCGGAAATCCGCTTATTTCACCCCAAAACCTTCTCCGCTCCCCAG
>WAAD01000482.1:308663-324544 GCA_013389945.1 Fregata magnificens | reverse complement strand
GGGGGGGCAGAACACAGGCTACTTCATCAGAAAAAGTCACACTAAATTTTCAACACCTTTAGGGAAAAATTAGCTCTTAAAGCATCTTCCTGTCCCATTAAGCAGTGTAAGAAGGTGGCTTGGCTTCTGTCTCGAGGCCCTGACTTGAGGGGTTTAGGGCAGATCCTTCCCCTTGTCTCACTGTGATACTCTTTTTCAATAGAGGAGTAAATGAGCTTTCTTTAATGTATCTTTTCTACAATATCTAAAAGTCGTATGTTTCACAGGAAGTAGATCTAGTCTTTCCTCCACTTCCACCTGATAGCAAGAACCTTATTACAAAGGTCAGAAAAAATTAAATGAACTTGTTTTCACAAACCAATGTGCAGTTTAGCTTGCTCCAGGCCAGGTTGTGTAGCCTGAACCGTAGCAAAGACTTGAATAGTGCTCTGCTCCTTGAATAGCCTAGCCTTCATTAGGATCTGAAGATCTACCATCTCCTTGATTGGGGTAGGATTAAGCTGTAATGGGTCTGTAGCTGCAGCATATGTTTCTGATCCATGGAGCTAGAGGGGAAAAATTGTATAACATTTATCTAAAAATAGCTCATACACTGTGTGGTTCATGGGTTCTTGCTACTTCCTGCTTGGGTGTGTTGACTGAAACTCCAAGCAGGTGCTACGGCATACACATTTGCATTTTAATGTACATATTATACTGTCTTAGCAGCTCCTTGTCTAAATCCGTGAGATGGTGTGTACCTTTGCAGTTTCTCCTTCCAGATCACTGCCAGCGTTTCAGAGCAGCCACGTATTACTGAAGAAAGATAACCTCTTTTCTGTGGAGATTGAAATTAGGACAAGCTTGAGGTCTAATTACATTCAGCTGAGTGAGTGAAATGAGGTTTGGCCAAGTAGAGGATAAATTGTTCTGGGATGTTAACACGTGTCACGTCTGATCTTTTGTTGCTGACCAACTCCAATAGTTAGACAACCTTGCAGAAAGACTTTTTAGGTATTACTTACTATGTTTTGCTAATAACTTACTATTGTCAGCATAATGTATGAAACATTGCACTGCTGAACATCTGCTTTTGAATAAACAGGCATGGGCGTTCTAGTAGTCAGCCTCTAATCATAATTAAAGAGTATTTTTCCTATTAAATTGCTTCTGAAAAGAATGACATCCATAAATAGGGGGGCAATTTTTTTAAACAGCCTTTTACAAACCCCACCCTTAAGTTGGCTAGTACTGTAAGCAAAAAAAAAAAAAAGTGATTTATGCTGCAGCCTCAAAGGTTTAAGATTGTTCATCTGTTTCATGACAGCTGAATCTACTACCTCGGGTCAGAGGTGGTTGATCCAGTAATGATGCACTGACCACATTTAAAAGTCAGAATTAACTATCTGCTCGCCTAGATTCCCTCTTCAGTTTCAAGCAGGAGTGGGCAGGTGAATGTATAAAAGAGAACAGCAGAGGAGGGCAATGAAGTGATGAAGTCAAGTAGAATTCAGCTGTACTGTGAGCACTTCTTTCATTAACCTCTCTGAGATAATTGCTTCTTGTCTTTATCTCTTGGCTGAATCTCTGCAAAAAAGTGTTGCCAGAGGTCTGTTTCTTGGTGCTTTGAACGGTCCCTGTATGTAGCTATTTCTGTTCAAAGTCGTTGTGTGGCTTTACTCAAACATAGATGCCTCCTTTGGAGCTGTAATGTTTTCTTGGAAACTTCAGAACAAGTGAATGTCAAGATTGAGTAAAGACCATAAAAGTATTTTTGAGGAATGTATCTTGACATTTTTTTGGCAGATGGAGAGCAGACGCATACAGATTCAACACAGATATTTTACTGGCGATGTGAGAAGCGTTATTTGTTATGTTGTAGGCTCCTAGCTCTGCCAGAGCTTCTAATCACGTGTCAAATTAACAAAATGTTAGCCAGTGTCATGGTAGTTTGCCACACCATGGGTTAGATTAGGCAGAACCTGCTCTGTTCTTTCAGATTATGGATGGGAAGAGTAAAATCCTAGTGTGATTTCTAATCTCGGTAAGGTAGGAGCATGCAGGTCTGGTGCAGCAGAATTGCGTGGCGCTAGTCTGACACCATCCTTCTGACGAGGAAGTCCCCCTCCAAGACACCTGGCAGTTTGACATACCCTGGTCTCAAATGGTTCTGCTTAACTCCCAAGGCAAAAGGGCTGGAGAGGGTGTACTGTTAGCCAATAAGGCCAGGAGTCCAACAGCAACTCCCACACTGCTTATAGCCACCAAGTCTGAGCAAGTGGTGGGAAGTAATTGCTTTTATTTAACTCTCTCGCAAGTTTCATAATTCTGTTGCATGTCATATTATCCATGTTATCATCCCTGCTAAAAAAGAGACTCCCAGGAGTCAGCTCAGGTGGAACTAGCCTTGCAAGCAGTTGTAAGCAGAGATTGGTTTGGGCAAAAACCATTCGCGTACTCCTCTTTCTCTGCCTTCAATTGCAATGTGGCTCTAGAATGGGTAAATAAGGTAATTCCAAGCCCCATAAGAAAAGAAAAACCTGCATCTTTATACCAAGGTTTCATAATTTTAAAGAACCTTTACATTCAGAACAAAGGTACTCCTGTAAAGTCAGAGAAGAAATTTGGACCTCAGGATAACTTTGTAAAATCCTTTTGAAAGCTTGCTGTGTACTCTTGTACTAGAAGTGTTTTGAAACTAGGATCCATCTGGATATCGCTAGGAGATTTAAGACTCCCTCTTGTGGCTGCATTAAGCTGATCTTGGGCATCTGTGTGAAGATTGTGCCGTTGCAAAAGTCCTAAGGCTACTTCAGTATTGCTAATAGAAATTGGTTAAGTCTTTTGTCTCTGCTACCAAATCCACTTGAACATTGTCTCAACTTGATTCTTCCTACATATGAAAACTCTTGAATTCAGTGTGAAGTGAGAAGAGGAAGAAAAATGGTTTGAAAACGTTTTGATCGTCTCAATCACATTTGATGTGACTTAAGGAAGTTAGGGCAGAGCCAAAGTAGGTGGAGGTGGTTGGGAGATCCCAGTGTAGATTTTATTTGCTTCTGTGAATCTGGAAAGGGGGTGTCTCTGGTGCTGCAGAGAACAGGATGATTCTGAACCTGTGGGGCCAGTGCTAGCAGCGTGACAGGCAAACACGGGAAGCAGGTTAACTACAATATTTAATCTAATGTAAAAGCACATTATTTCTTTTTATTAGGAATAGACATGACCTTACCAAATGGTCTTAATGATGTAACCTTGCCCTTCTGTTTATAGTTTTATGGTTATGGTTTTCCATGTGAGGCCTTCTAGCTGGGGACTTGATCTGAGTCTGTTCTAAGACGCCTTCTGCATGGTCAAGTGTGGTACAAATAGTACTTTGGCAAAGAGAGAAGATCTGAGAAAATACAGAACAGCAAACTAGAAGCAAAAAGTCTGTAGTGTTATTTTGGATATTAAGGCAGTAAATCAGCCCGGCAAGCAGAAGCAGATGCTGAAAGGGGGGTGGCTCCCACATGCCAAAGGCAGGTCAGCAGCACAGCTCACTTGGCGGTGCAGGAGTTGTTCCTGGTTTTGGTTTCTTTCCGCTTCAATGACAAGTTTCTCTGCTCCCTTACATGTGTTGCAAAAGCTTTGGCAGGCCTAACGCATGCATGGCTGCAGGTTCCTCTCACGTGTGATGTCTGTGCTTGACGAGAGCAATGCAGCGAGAGCAGGCAATGAGGAGAGCTGCATTGCCTGTGTGCTCTGAGTCTGCCTGACTGGTTGAGAGCTGCTCCAGGCCATCACAGGGCTGGGACAGAAGAAGCAGCTGCTGGGACATGAAGAGCTTTGCTGTGCCTGGCTGGATCCAGGAATAAGGGCTCAAAGAAAAGAAATGAGAGCATTTAATAAAGTAAAAGCTCTTCTGTCTTGCCTACATCCCAAGCATCTCCCCATTGCTGCTGCCCTCGCTGCCTGCGAAATATTTTAGATCACGTTTGCCTGTTGCAGATGCCTGAACAAAAGGATTCCAACCTGCGTGGTCCTGTGCTCTTGGCTGGGCTGGCAAATGCAGATGGTTCAAGTGAGTATTTCGTTCACGCTGTGTTCTGCAGCGCAAAATGGCAAACAGCTTTTGCTGTTTTGATAGGGTTTAAATTAATTTCTCCCTTCTCACCAGGGGAAATGAGGGCTGGGAAGAACGGCCATGCCTGTTGCTTTGTTAAGCTCAGCTTTGGCTCCAATTCTGGCACCAAGAATGGAAATAAAATACAGGGAAGGGGAGCTTTATAAAAGAGCTATGGGTCTGCTCCCAAGTTGATAGGTTAAACCGTACAAAACACTGACTCTGAGGCACTGCTCTAATATTTGTAAAATCAGCATGGCAGCTCTGTTAAGGGCTATGAGTCACCCCGAGGGTGGTTCAGCTCTTTATAAGTAGTAGCACAGCCTTCTGCTTCCATGCAAACGGGAGCGAGAATTTTAATGGAGTCAGAATTACCCCTTTGGTTAGAGCACCGTCTGACCTCCGCTTTGTTCTTGCTGCCTCCCGTTTACAGCTGTGGGGAGAGTGGAACCTGACCCATCTTTGTCTGGGAGAAAAGGACTGGATGGAGCCCTTAAACGTGAATCACATCAACTGTAACCGTCCCCCCGCACCGCCCCTCCTGTCCCCAGCCCGCGGCTCTCTCCAGACTCCTGCGTCTGAGCTCTGCCCAGCCGCTCCTGCGGGACGCGGTCAGGTGTGGCCCGACTTGGCTTTCGTTTTCAGGAAGCCGCTGACAGCAGGCCTGACCCTGGCCATGTGCACGCAGCGGGAGGCTCTGCCTGTCCCCAGGCGCGGCCCCAGGCGCTCGTGGCAAGCCTGCGCTCCAGGCTAAACAGAGGAAGGTGAGGGTCAGCAGCAGAGAGCTCTGCCCAAGACTCAGGAAGCACATTTTGGCAGAGGAAAGAAATACAATACAAGCAGGGAGGGAAACTCAGCTTCCATCCAAGCCCCTCCAAGAAGCCTTTGGCTCCTCACAGCTGCTGGAGTCTCTACTATCAGTTATTGGGCTCTTTATTGTTACAGGCTTTCATGTGTTTGTTTTCTGTCTTTTACACCAGCACGTTGCAGAGGGGAAAGAACGGAGCAATACAGGAGTAACGTGGACCAGAGGGTAGAGCCCTGCACTGGGGGACAGGCAACCCGGCTTCCCTTTCCTGCCTGTCACTATCTCATTGTGTGGCCTTGGGGCATGTCACTTCCCTCTCTGCCCTGACTCCTCTGTGCGATGGGGTGGTTCCACCCAACAGAGCACTCTGCTTGTTTACTTGTCTTTGTCCTTGTGAAGTGCCTTGGAGGAATCTTAGGGGAAGCTCTGCATGGCCCCGGCAGGCACAGACCCATCGCTCAGGGGGAGCCACAGCCGAGCGCTGTCCTTCCCCAGAGCAAGCAGCAGGAGCCACGCACAGCGAGGGTGTGGGGTGGGGGGAGAAGTGGTGGGCCCATCACCCTACCCTCGTCGCTAAGTCCGGCAGCTGCCTGCTGTTTGAAACGCTTTCCTCTACAGGTTCTGCCCATTCTGCCCTCTGTAAGCATGCTGGCAGGCAGACAGCTCTGTGATCGGGAAGGCAGTTGCAGATGTTCCCCACTGTCTGAGGGACGGAAGATGAGAAGTGTCGCTCTGAGCAGTCTTGGAAGGGTATTTCCCAATTCTGAACACCACGGGTCTCTCCTGCCTTTCAGAGCTCATAAGGACAACACCCTGCTTTCAGCTCTGAGCCGCTCTTTGCAGCGGCGGCAGTGTGGTGTGTGGAAATGGCTGCATACAGGGAGCCAAGGAGCAAGGGAGGTGGTTACAGGAGCAAAAGTCCCCAAAACATATGTAGCACCAGTGCACAGTGCTTGTCCTTGCAAACCCCGCTCTGCTCCCCATCATCGCTTGCTCAGAGCCTTTGTTTCTTCTAACCATGAGTGAAACCAGTTGTGGGATGTTGTGTTCAAGGCATGACATAATCTGAGTCTGGGACTCAGCTGGAGGAATCCTTTTGAAGGTTGACTAGTCTGGCTAATTACAATAAAACTATGAAGGTGCTGCACTTTAAATGATTAACAGTTAGTAAGTGGAGTTTTCTGCTTTCTTGTGCTTTTTGCTAGGAAACAAACCAGAGCAATTCTGGCTACGTCAGACGTGTTTTCTTTTAGGAAGGAGGTCTGTCAGACGCACGCTAACACATTTGCACAAAGCCACTGTCCATCTCTGTGCTGCTGGTAGCAGATCATTTGATTAAAAATGTAAGTCGCTTCCTTGCTCCTTTCTCTGTATGTTGCCTTTCTGCATTTCTTTAAGCTTGAGCAGTGACAATGGCCTGCAGGATTTATTTGCTGTTTGTTGACATTTTCACTTTCTGATGCGCATCCTTACGTTACCCTGTAGAGTTCAGCTTGTGTCAACCACAGAGGGATGGTTTGAAGAAAGGCAGCATTAGCTGGAAATGCCCCTCCCACCCGCAATCCCTCTCAAAATGCCTTAAAATCTGAATTTGAATATCTACTTTCATATATAGTCCCATTTAGCTGTTATTGTCCTTAAAATATTTATTTGCTATCCATTCCAGCATCTTTATCATATTTTTGAGAGGATGTGTCATTACACATCATCTGTAATAAGTCCGTAGTGTCTCATTCTCTGCAGCGTACAGGTCTGCTACATCTCGGTGTTCCAGCAAACCTGTACCTGCCTGCCTGCGCACTGCCATCTCACCTGATCGTCTCCTTTTGATTTGCAGGGGCTGCCCTGGAGTTGTAGCTGGGGTCGCACAGGTTGGTGTCACACCGATAGCTTTACCATCCACGGTTCGTAGGTGTGAAATTCTGTGTGCTTAAATAGAAGCTGTGAAGGGTGAATGTATAGACGTGGGAAAGCGATGAGAGAGGGTTCTGGGCTAAGCTGAAAGCTGGTGGGTGGAGGTCGCAGCGTGACAGCCGCAAGACTCCAAAGCCACCGAGAACCTCGATAACTTCAAGCCCCGTCTTGGGGTTTCTTTCAGCCATCACAGGCCAACTGCCCCATGGATCTATGGGAGAGAAAGGTCCAAGCCCCACAAGCGCTGCCGGAGCCCCGTGTCCACCTGTCTCCAACATTTCCAGAGTACCGGCAGCTCCTGAGGAGCAACCAGAGCTACTGGGTCCTGGCCCTGGGCCGAGCCCGTTGGCGGGATGTGGGTGGCTGGGCCCTGGTGTGGCAGGCAAAGTGCTGTCAGAACAAAACTGAATTGAAGTGATTCTTTTCCTCTCCCCTTGGCCTGCGAGGAAATCTTTTTCCATTTACTATAAAACATGGTCCTTAACAGTGCTGAAGTGTTCTACGTATTTTAAATAAACATGAGTGGATTTGAGCCCAGGAGGACATGAAAGAATGCAGCATTTGCGGGGTACCAGCCCGGCACACATGTCAGCAATTTGGCTGCCTTGTGTACTTTGGCTTTTAAAAAAGCATTTAAAAGTAAACAAATGAAGGAAAATCTGGCAGCTGGATTTCAAAGTAAATTGCTTTCAGCTGATATACCCCATTTCCAGCTTGCTTGGGTAGTATCAAGCCATACACATACAGCGAGAAGAGCGAGCGGCCAAGGAGAAGAGTGGGGGCGGGAGGGAGAACAAAAGCAGGGAAGTTCTGTGGATTTAATTCTTCCATTTCCTTCCTTTGCACCAAACACTCCCTGCCTGTCACTGCCCTCGTGTCAGACAGGCAGGTTAATGTTTCAGACAGCAAACTATGCACCATCTTCTCTCAGCCCCTGTTCTGCCAGGCTCTGCCTCCCTTCTATCAGGCCTGGAGAAGGGATGGGATGGGATGGGATGGGATGGGATGGGATGGGATGGGATGGGATGGGAGTAGCATCCATGGGATGGCGTTAGCTGACGAAGAGCTGAGCCTTATGCTCAGCTGCGACCCGGAGCAGTGCTTGAGCTGCTCCATCAAACCCTCATCCCTATTGCTGCCCCGCCGAGAGTAGGGAGAGCCCCGTTCCGCAGCCCCAAACCCCATAGACCAGCAGGATGAATCCATCCCTCAAGGCATCTGCGCAGGCGTGGGCTGGGGCGCTGGTCCCCTGGGACTGCCAGCCCGGCGAGGGCATCACCCCTCCGCCGGCGGAGGGAAGCTGAACTGGAAATGGCAGAGATAACACAGTCATTAGAGGAGCGCGGGCTGTGGCGAGGCCCCGCTCCGGAAGGGCCTGGTGCGTCCCCCGAAGGAGGAGACTCAGCAAATACTGACAGATAATAACAAGGTCCCAAGCTGGACAAAGAGAGGAGGTTGCTGAGGTCACGCTTTGGCTCAGCTTTGGGCTCCTTCTGCTTTGACTCGCGTTTCCTCAAGTTTATAAAACTTTCTGCGGGTTGGTTCAGTGGAAAGAGCAAAGGAAACTGGTGGGTCTTAAATCCTGGCGGCATGGGGCCGGGGCAGGGCTGCCCTGGGCCCTCCAGCAGACCCTGCACACACAGAAAATGTGCCCGGGGCTGTGAGCCGTGCACGCTGTGAGCTCAGGGCAAGGGCAGCAGCCATCAAGTATCCCTTAGGGGCTTCCAGCAGTGACATGAGCTCCTGCTGCGGCAGGGGAGCACCTGGGAGGGTGATGCTGCAGACAGGGCTGCCCTGGCCTCAGCACCCCTGCAGAGCCCGACGGACCTGCGCAGAGCACAGAAAGCCCTGAGGTGGCCTCAGTGCAAGCGTGGTGGCTCGTGGCCCTGGGGGACAGTGCATATAGCCGGTGGGACCTGCCGGGTCTGCCTGCATGGGGAGCCGCGGCATTTGTCCATTTCTTGGGGAGCCGAGGCTGTGCCGCAGGCGATGCCGTGCTCGCAGCATGCTGCAGTGCCACCCCGGTGCTGCAGTGCCCCTCAAGCACCCACGAGCTGGGGAGGGAGGCAGGCGGCAGCAAAGGAGATCGTGGCCCTGCTCAGCGCTCGGCTCCCTGCACCTTGCTGCGAGAGCCGGCTCCACTCCCCAGCCATGCTTGTGGCTGCGGACACGGCTCTGTGCAATGCTCTGTGCAAGGGAGCAATTAATTAGAATGACCCACTCTAATGGTTTTTCTCCTCCCTGTAACTCAGCAAATGAGCTCCCTTCCTGGCTCAGGGGTAAACCTCTCGGCTCCTGGCAGCGCAGAGGTGCTGCCAGCTGTAACCTGCAAGGCAAAACCTTCTGGGTGAGCAACACAGAAGGCAGCCCGGGCTCAGCCAGCGTCCTCGGCACACGCTGCCACGATCGAAGCCAGCGGGGCTGGCTGTGCCTGCGCTCCAGTACGGCGCTCATTATCCCTTGGCACAGGAGGCCCCTGGCACTGGTGTCGGGAGCTGGCAGCGCCCGCGCGCACCTGCCAGCACCAACGAGCTCACCGGCAATTTCTTGGCTGTCATTAATTTGATGGAAAGTAATTTTTTGGGCCCTTTCCCCTCTGCCACTCACATGAGCTCCAGCACCCTGCCCTGGCCAGTGGGTGTGCTGGAGGAGGCTTGTCCCTTCCAGGGAAGGCAGCCTGCCCTCCCTGCAAAACATGTGCAGGGAAGAGGCCACAGGACATAATGCAGAAGAATCTTCCAATTTCTTTAATTTTTTTTTTAAGAAAGGCAGTTGGCTCCCAGCTGGTCCCTGTGGGTAACAGACAGGGCTGCTGAGCTTTGCTTCGTCTTGTGAGACATGTCTGCACCCTCCAGGTCCTGCCAGTTTTTAATCACCCCCTGGATGTTATTTTTGAGAGCGAAGCAGCCGAGCGGGACCCCCACCCCGTCTCCCACGAGCCGCAGGGCACAGGATCTCCTCCACACTGGCAACGGCCACCCCGTGGCTGCACCAGCTCTGGGAAACTCGGTGCCCCCGTGGCACATGCTCCCCGGGGAGCTTTGCTTTGCCTCCTTCACATGGGGTTTGTGCTCTCCCTGCCCGGCTTTTGCTGCCTGCTCCAGCTGAAGCAAAACATGGAGGTAACCCACCTCCGCGTCCTCCACGCCAGAGGGCTGTGTTTGGTCCCAAAGCACCGATGGGCAAAGACAGCTGTGGTGGGTGGATGGAGGAAACTGGGAACTGAAATCCCTGAGGTGGGGTTGATGCAAATAAGTGTGGACATCTCCAGCTGATCCGACCGCTCCGGGTCCTTTACTGATGACAGAGGTTGGACAAATACATCCAGAGCAGCCAAGGGTTTGATTTCTCTCCTTGAGGGGTTTCATGCAGGAGCTGGTAGAAGGGCAGCATTGGATCTGGCTGAGCTGCCTCGTTGCTGCCTGAAGGTGCCAGTGCGCAGGGGGGGAGCGGGACCCCAGGGCCAAACAGGAGCAGCCACACCAGGGGGTTCCCGCTGGCTCCCACCAGCAGCCGACCCCAGCGGGGCTTGGGGACAGCCCCGCGCTGGCCACGGGCTTCGCGGGAAAGCGGCCACAATGATGGAGGACTCTGGATGCAGGCAGCTGCCCATGGCACTGGGGCACACGCTGCCTGGGCCAGGCACCTCGTGCGGGCAGGGGACTGGGGAGGCTGCCCCTGCGCCGGGGGCTCCGGGGAAGGGGCGATGCAGAGGACTTGCTCCGTGTAGGGGATCGGCCGCAGGTGCGAGGTGGGGAACACTGCAGCCCTCCTTCAGCAGGATAGAAACAACCCCCGGCGAAGACAGTTGCTCTGGATGTCCCTGTGATTAACGGGAAGAATATGTAAATGTATATGGCTGTTGCCATAGCTACGGCAGGAATCCCGGCTGGTGCTGGGGAAGGCAGAGCCCCCGGCCCAGCCCGGGTCAGGATTTGCATTCCCGGCGCAGTGGCACCCCGTGAACCCCGTGGCGCCGGCACCAGAGCAGCCAGGCTGTGCCACCACCACGTCCCTGGCACGGGCAGGGGGACAGTCCCCCAGCACACCATCCCGCCACTCACCATCCTGCAGCCACTGGCTGCTGCACGGCAGCATCAACCTGGGGTGCTGCAGCCTCTTGCCAAGATGGGTGCACCCCCAGCCTGCTCACGGGGTCCCCAGGGAGAAAACACCCTCATGGGAGGGATGTCCCTTAGGTCCCACAGTCAGGTCTTGTCATGCAGCAGCAGAAAGCTGGATGCAACCAGGAGATGGATGGGGATGGGGAATGCCCAATGTGCCCATGACCTTCCTGCTCCAGGTGCACTAAACCCGCAGGACCACCCAGCCCACCTCACACCAGGCCAAGGAGAAGCCCTTCCCAGCAGCTCGTTTCTGGCTGATCCTATAAAGCTGGGAGGCAAAAGGGGCTTCCCTTGTGCAGAGCCTGTGGAGCCACCCTGCCTGCCTGCAGCTCTGGTGAGTGCTGCAGGTTCAGGGTTGCAGTGGGGTGGGTTGTGCCACAGGTCAGGCTGTGTCGCTCACCAGTGGCTGTCATGAGCCCTGGCGGGAGCCCTCATCCATTGGCGGGCATCAGGTGTGCTGTTGGCAAGCGCTTGTGCCCATGCACGAGCCCCGGCATGTGCCAGGTGTCTGCAGCCAGAGGGTGAGGATGAAACCCACTGGCGTTCAAGCACCCAAACCAAAAAGTTCTTGATTACTTGTTATTTGCACATCTCCTTCCTGCTGCAGGATGAGCAAAGGGGCTTTAAAACTCTGTAGAACAGACCAGTTATTCCTACAAACTGAGAAACATAGGAGGGATGAGAACTGAGTCTGCAGCCGGTGTAACTAGCACTGCGGACGGTATTGCCAGACTGCAGCCCTTCTGGTGATGAGGGTTACCCAGAGATAGGTTTCATGCTGAAAGTGTTTGTTTTCATATTTATTCTCAAACTATTTTGCAAACCTGACTTGAAGCAAGACGGTGGATTGCTGTTCCTGAACCAGAGCCCCTCCAGGCGTGGCGGGTGGGGCCAGGCGGGAGCCCCCGGCGGGCAGGGACCCTGCGGTGCCCGCTCAGCCCACGGCTGTTCCTCCACCGGCTGCAGCCCCTTCTGGCTCCCAAGCGCTGCAGGGACACCCGGGGGCACAGGGACCCCCGGCCCCGCAGCCCCCTCCCTGGCCAGCCCTGGGTTTCTCCGCTGTCCGAGGGCTTGGCCGTTACCAATGGCAGGCATGCGCAGCCAGGCTCTCTGTCTGCTATTTCCTTATAATTTAAGTGCCTTCCTCACATTAATCTTTTTATTTTTATTTTGACAAATGTATATTTCCAGGAAGTTGCTGAGGTCAAAGCAGCATCTGTTGCTTGTTATTTTGGGGGATGCAGAGGGTCTTTGTGAGGGTTTCCAAAGCAACAAGGAATTAAGTGGTTTGTAAAGCGGAGCGCAGGAATGAGGAGCGGGCTGGGGCTTCCCGAAAGGCGGCTGAAGATGCTGATGAAAATCAGATCGGGTCGCCTCTATTTTCTTGGAAAACTGATCTATTTTTCTTGTATGACTGTCAGCCCAACTCCTGTATTTCAAGTGCTTGGCCACCGCAAGCTCTGCATTTCGGCGCTGGGATTAGCGTGGCCCCGGTCAGCCTTGCTTTCCCCGGATCGCGCCATGCCAGCAGGGAGGACACAGGCTCTGCGGGACAGGAGCAGAGCGAAGCTTTTGGGAGCAGCAGTGCAGGTCCCCTGGTGCGGCTCTGGCTGGGGACACGTGCCAGAGACCCCCAGGATGGGCACCAGCCCTCCCCCCCGCCCCAGGGAGGGCCCTCGTCCCCAAAATCACACCACGAGTTGCCCGGCACACACCCCATGGGGGGCCCGTGGCAAAAGCTGCTTTCTTCTTTCAAAACAACCCAAGGAGGGTCCGGTGCCAAGGCGAGGGCTGCGAGGAGCCCAGGAGATTTATCACTGAGGAAATACTTTCTCCAGTGAGGGCCGACGGCCGCAGCAGGAACAATGGGAGATTCGCAACGTGAACAAAGCTGATTTCGTTCTTCTTTTTATCAATGCGTTTTCCTTGCGGAGCCTCCCTTCCTGGAAGTGGGAGATGCAGCTTCCCCCGCGCACTGGCCGTGTAATCAGCAGGAATGGCCATATCCTGGCTGGGAAGCGAGCTGTGAAACGCTGTCGCCCGCAGTGATTTATGAGCCTGTGGCAGTGGCCAGCAGCGGGGCTGGCCCGGGGACAAGGTGCCAGGGCGCGTGCAATATCCACGTATTCTTTCTCCTCCTCGCCGGGTCCCCGAGGAGCTGCCAGAGGAAGTTAATGGATTGGACACACACGTTCCACTTGATTTTTTTTTTGTTTTTTATTGCCGTGTCTTTCCAAACGCCTTTAGCAGACGCGCAAGCACAATGGGGCCGGGCGGTGAGCATCCCGGCTGGGCGGGCAGCGGGGCAGCAGGCTGTCTGGAAAGGTCAATACAGAGAGTGTTTGCTCTGGGACATGGGGACAGCCTGTCCTGAGCAGGTATCATCCTTCCCTGCCGGGGAGGGCTCACAGGGGCCATGCTCAGCACCAGCTCATCGCTGTGGAGGGGCAGAGTTAAGGTGACTCCAGCTCCTCTGCAGCTGGTGCTGACCAACAGCCTCGGGGCACTGCAGCACCTTGCCCACAGGGTTCTTGGCACCCATCAGAGGCAGCTGGTGCTGAGCAGATCTCTTACCATGCCCAGAGGCGTAATGTCCTTCCCGGGGGGCTCACGAGTGTGAAAGTGGCCGGTTTTGCTCCTGGGCCCGCGCTCGTGCCACGCTGCATTATGCAATCCTCACCCGATACCAGGAATATGAAATAATTATTCCAAGTGATCAGATTTTAATTATGCAACACAGAGGATGATTATTGTACGCCAAATTGGTGCTGAGTGCTTAGTTATGTATATGCCAAATTTAGTCTATACTATTATACCCAGTGGGTGGCCGTAGACAATCAGGAAGTAATTAGTTTTGCTGGAGGTTGTTCGCCTGCCTGGTTCGCTGTGCTGTCTGGGGAGCGTCTTGCTGCGCTCTGTGAATACCACGGGCTTTGAGTTCAATACCGTCTTTTTGTGACAAGCTAATAAGCTGTCTGCATGGCGGCCTGTAATTAGCGCTGTCGATATTCATTTGGAAACGGAGACCGCGCTGAGCGGCTCCACCGACAGCGCTTCCCTTTGTCGAGGCTTTCGGCTGGTCCCTCCTTGCCTCAGAGGAGCGGCGATGGGCACGGAGGGATGGGGATGCAGCTGGGTGCCGGATACGCTTGTGTGTGTGCGGCACCCTTGGGTCCCCACGGAGGAAAGCACCCAGCCATGAGGGGGTTGAGCCCCCAAGACCAAAACCTGCCCCCCACCCAGCCCCGTGCCAGCCTGGCCCCGTCCCTCATGGGGGAGCCACCGTTCGCCCCGGGCGTGGGGTGTCCCCAGGTGCCCTGTCCTGTGGCACCAGCCAGGAAGGCTGAGCCGGCGTGGGGCGTGCGGTGTTGGGGAGATGGCGATATGCAGGGGGCTTTGGCTGGTGTGGCTGTCCCCTCCCCAGAGCTGTGGGCTGCTCTTCCTGGGGAGCCCTGAGCATCGCCGGGGGGTGCTGAGGTGCTGTGTGGTTGCACCTTTCCAAGGCGGCCTGATCCTTGTGGGGTCTGGGCTCGTCTGTTGGGGTCTCACATGCAGAATTGCTGGAGGGGCTGGGGCTATGCTGGCTGGGAGGTCACTGGGGCCACCAGGGCATCTCCCCCCCCGGGGATGCTGTTTGCAGCCGGTCAGTGTCGTGGGGCACCGGGAACTGGTCGCCTCTGTGGGAATGGCCTGGATCTGCTGGGCAGGAATTGTCTGAAGTATGGAGCAACTTTTACCTCTGTTACACAAAGGAAACTTTCCTCCTCTTTTTGTTGGAGATGCTCACTCCATTGAGATGATTGGCATACTGGAGAGCTGAGAAACTAAATTGTTTATACACTAATGAATAGAAGCTTGATTGCAAGATCCTGTTTGGAAAATTATAGTGCTGAATTGAAGCTGTACAATTACATCCAAAATGCTGCATATTCATTTCATCTGCTTTGCATAGAGATTAACAAGCGAGCCCTAAAGCAGACTCTGAAATTAAAGCTAACACCAGATTTAGTCACAGGTTACAAACTAAATGGCATTGTTTGATGGATATGAATCTTTACCACCTGCCTGCTTGATGATTGCTAGCAGCTTACCAGACAGCAAAGGAAAAAGTTTCTTCCCATGAAGGAAGCATAATAAGATGCTGGGCTGAAAGTGCCCCCTTCCCATGCGGGCGGCCCCCCAGGCAGATGTCTGCAGTGGGCCTGGGGAAAGGGCTCCCTGCTCTGCGCTCTGTCGTGCTGGAGGCTGCACCCAGTCTGTGGAGGGATGGAGAGTGGCCCCGAGACCCCCGTGGACACCCCAGGTGCTGGGTCCATCCAACCCCCAGGGCTGTGTCCCTCCAGCTGGGGCCACCCTCCAGGGGCTCTGTGGGGAGATGGTCTCGCGGGGTCTCCGTCTGTCCTGGAGTCTCTGTGCTGAATCACCCATGGGTTCCTTCCCCTCCTTGGAGGGGCTGGGGTGCTGTGGAGGGCAGGGGGCTCTTGTCTCTCTTGGCTGTGGGCAGCCTCGGTGGGGCCGTGACGTGTGGCCGGTCCCATCCCATCCCGCAGCATCAGGCTTTGCTGCCTGTATGCCATCTACCTCCTCCATCCGCAGTGCTCCCACCCTGCACGCCGGGGCTGGGCTCGGTTTGAGGGGGCAGGATTTATTTCAGGAGGAGAAACGAGGGCAGGAAAGGGCAAAGGGTGTGTGTGGGAAGCAGGGTCCTGCCCGGGGGGCTGCGGTGGGCGGCAGCATTCCGTGCCATGCAGCATGATGCGGGGGCTGCTTTGGAAATGGGCCCATCCCTGAGCGAGGAACCTGTGGCAGCGTGTGTGGGGACACAGGACATCCTGCTGTCACCAGCACTCCAAGGGGGAGCAGATGGGGCTGTGCCCAGGGAAGCAGCAGGCTGGTGGCTCAGGGCAGCCTTGGTTCCCTGCAGGGATTTCGCTGCTTTGGGAATACC
>WAAD01000482.1:270860-305309 GCA_013389945.1 Fregata magnificens | reverse complement strand
GCGGGGAGCACCCCAGCCGCTCCGCATGGAGCGCAGAGATGCTCCGAAGGGATGGTGCTGGGAGCACCGCAGCACCCAACCAACCCCTGCCCCGGTGCGGGGGGTCACTGCGCTCACCTGGCTGCCGGTGTTGCTCCCGGGCTTCCAGCACCGTCAGCTGCCGCACCAGCAAGGAGACGTGCTGCAGCAGGTCACGGTTGGTCAGCAGGAGCTGCCGTACCCGGGCCTGCGCTTCGATCCGCGCCGCCGTTTCGGCCGCCAGTTGGTCCTTNTCCGCTGCTCCCCCGGTAACGTGAAACGAGCTGGGGAGGTGCCCAGCCGGGGGGGCACCGGGCTCCCCGCTCTGATGCTGGTTTGGGGGAAGAGGCACGGCGGGGAGGGGCGGCTTCCAAAAATGGGAGCGGGTGGCTCTGTGGGGACCCCCATGACCCTGCTAGAGCGGCCTGGGCTTATGCGTGCAGCCCGCTCCGTGTCTGGGCGAGCTGAGCTACGCTGCGAGCGATGCTGCGAGCTGTGCCGTAAACAATGCTGCGAGCCGTGCTGCGAGCCACGCTGCAAGCCGCGCTGTAAGCGATGCTGCGAGCCGTGCTGCAAGCAACGCTGCGAGCCGCGCTGCAAGTGATGCTGTGAGCCGCGCCGCAAGCGATGCTGCGAGCCGTGCTGCAAGTAATGCTGCAAGCCGCGCCGTAAGCGATGCTGTGAGCTGCGCTGTAAGCGATGCTGCGAGCTCCCCGTACCACTCCCACCCCAGCACAGGGTGCTTGCCCCTGCTGCCAGACCAGCCTGGCCGGAGGCTGGAGCGGGGAGAGGAGAAGGGGAGGGCAGGACGCGTACCTGGGCCACAGCCACCTGTGTCTGCTGCTGCTGCTGGAGGAGCTGCTGCTGGAGCAGCTGGAGGCAGTGCTGGGAGGCCAGGGGGGTGATGGAGGCCGAGGAGCAGGGACTGCTTGGGCTGAGCAGCTGCTGGGAGCCGGCTGGGTGGAGGGAGCAGTTCTCGGCATCCTGGGCACAAAGAAACGGGCAGGGTGAGCGGACTGACCAGCTCGGGCTGGGATTTGGATCGTGCTTCCCCATGGCACTGACCCCAGCGCGGCAGAGTGGCCCCTACGCTCCTGGCACCAAGGGACTGTTGAGGGGGGCAGCCCTGGGCTCGGTGTCAGGTGCTGCACAACTACATGATCCCCAGGACGGCATGTTTTGGAGCGACTCCTGCTCCCAGAGCGCTGGCAGGGCTGCACCATCTACATCTGGCCGTAGCTCCAAACAGGGAGGGCAGATCCCCGGGCAGGAGACATCGGGGAGTGACCTGAATACCCCATCACCTTCCCCATGATGCAGCTGCCCAGGCTGGGCGGTTTCTTGCTGCCTGAAGCATTTGCCAGTGGCAGCAGCGGTCCAGTGTCAGGGCCATCAGCATATGAAAAGACTGCAGGCAGGCAGTGCGGATACTGAAGCACAGCGGTCCCAGCCCTTGGAGATACCCAGTGTGAGAAGGGCAGTGCAAACACTGACCGATTCAGAGCAGCCCCTGACCCAGCCGCGAGCCCCCTGAGCTCCGGCACGGCGCTCAGAGCCCTGGGTCTGCCGGTTCAGCCCAGGGTGGGTGAGCTTGCAGCCACCTCACATGCCCTGGGGACCGTGCGGTGGCCCCGTGCGTGGCTCACCCGGCCCTCCATAGCAGCGGGGGTCTCGGCACGCAGCCCAGAGCCGGGCAGCGTGTCCCCGCAGCAGGCAGCCTCCCACGCTGGCAGCGGGGGGTGTTTTAGGACGGTTCCCCTCGCAGCGTGCCCCACTGGGAGCCAGCCCACCGCCACTGCCTTTCCTGCCCCCTGCCCTCCCGTGTTTGGGCAGCTCCAGCACCCAGAAGGAAAGCGCAGGAAAGCGCTGCCTTTCCAGCCACGGAAATGAATCCCATTGAGTGCATTTCACCGCAGCTGTTTTCAGCCAGGCCCTGCAAGCGATACAATTGTGTGAGATGAAGCGATGCCATTCAGACCGCCGGGAAGCGCTCACGGAGAAGCTCTGCAGAGCAGCTATTCATTACAACGAAACCACTGCTCGCGCCGAACGCGCCCTGGGTGCCTGTGCTGCGCGGGCTGAGCCCCCTTCGGGACGCTGCTCCCTGGGCCTGGGGGGCGAGGGGAGCCGGGGGTCGCTGCTGGGGCAGTCGGATGAGTGACTGCCGCAGAGCGGCACAGAAATCCACCCTGCGTGGTGGGGAAATGGTTGCCTCACCAGAGATGCCTCCTCTTAGTTTCCG
The DNA here is from genome assembly GCA_013389945.1 of Fregata magnificens. Classification (NCBI taxonomy): domain Eukaryota; kingdom Metazoa; phylum Chordata; class Aves; order Suliformes; family Fregatidae; genus Fregata; species Fregata magnificens. Next base: position 303,049 of record WAAD01000482.1, on the reverse strand, counting down.
CCTGTTATGTGGATGCTGCTGCGGGAGGGGGGTCCTGCCTCACTTCTCCTTTCTAGTGCTGAGTGATCGCTCCAGCAGAGCCCCTCTGTACTCTGCCCTGCCTGCACCGGTGGGCTCTCCCAGGTTGCGTTCGAAGCCCACTCAGCAATGCGGTGTGGCCCCACTCCCAGCACTGGGACACAGCTTAGCGGTGGGTAAACCAGGTGCTGAACACCCTGTCCTGCCACGGGGGCTGTGAGAGCAGGGAGCCAGGAGGGGGATCTGCAACGGGGTCTCCATGAAAGACCCTCCTCATCAAGCCGTGATACAGTGACCCTGAGCAGAGGGACCCCAGCAATGGCAGAGCACGTGGACCGTCCCCCAGCCCACCCCCCATTACCTGGCAGTTCTTATCCTTTGAGGCTTGCCCAGGTTTCAGTATGCCAATGTCCCCCCTGGCAGCGGGCAGCTCTCCGGGTCCCCTCTCAGACACACAGATGCCATCAGAGTCGATGCCAACCCCTTCCACATCCGTGATCTTGGAGCCCTTTATCTGGTGAACTTCAAAAGAGACGGATAAATAAACCCAAGGCCCCCCACACCACAGGATCGCAGCAAGGAGCCGGGGCCCCGAGCAGGGCTGGCAGCCAGGGTGGCAGCTCAGGGACAACGGCCAGGACTTGTTCCAAGTCTCGGCATGCTGCGGAGGGGCAGGAGGAAAGGAGCGGGCCAGCCAAGGGGCTGGTGCCTGCAGGCCCTCAGCCTGCTGGACAAGGGGGCTTAGCCTCCACCTTCCTGGTGACCAGGATGGGTGGGCAGACAGGGCAGATTCCCCGTACCCCCCATCCGAAGGGGCCTGAAGGTCTCGCTGTCACTAGAGCTGGCCCACGAAGGACATGCCACCTTGCAGTTCCCCACCCAAATCATCCCTGCTGCCGCTGCTGAGGGAGGGGTCTGTCCGTGCCCCGCGGGGAGCCGCGCGTCACCTTCCAGCGGCTGCTCCTCGGCCGACTTGTCACTGGCGCCGTCCGCCTGCCCGTCGGCGTTCTGCAGGGCGTGCTGCAGGCTCAGCTTGTGGCACACCTCGAAGGCCTGCCCCACCGTGCGCACCACCCGCATCGCCTGGCTCTGGGGAGCAAACCCACGCCGCTCAGCCCCGCGGCGGCCACGCTGCCACCTGCCACCACCCCACTGCCGACGGGAAAACTGGGAGCCTTCCCCCCGCTTCCCACCCCAGGGCTGCCCCACACTGCCATCTCTTCCCATGGCGGGGGGCTCCACCACTGCCCACCGCTGTGCCCGACACAGGGCATCCCTCCCGCTCCCCTGCTCTTGGAGATGGGCGCTCTCATCTCCGTGTGGGCTGAGGCAGGCGGGCTGCACTGCTGCCCAGGCTGGACAGGAGGGGACAGGCACCAGGCACGTTTTTTCGGGGACATCCAGCACTGGTGCTGCCCCGGTCTCTCCCCAGGGATCTGCACCCTCCGACCCAGCTTTGGCTCCTGCACGGGAAGGTGCGAGGTCCCTCAGAGACCTCTCACCCGGGGAGGACCTGGACGTAGCCCTGGCAGCATCCTACCTTCTTCTTTGATTTGAAGACGTTGCACCTGAAGGAGTTGTTAGCGCCGTCCCTTGCGATATAACTAAATATTTTCAGGTCTTGTGAGTCATGAGACACATAGAAGATTCTAGGTGGGAGAGAGGCGAAGGAGATTAAACACCCAGGGGAGTCTCTGCCCCCTGACAACCTTGGAGGCTCCCGTGTGTCCCCAGGATGGCTGGCTCACAGCACCCAGGGCCGGAGGAACGAGGCGGTACCAGTGCACGGCCCCTCCTGCGGTTTTCAAGGCAGGAGTGGACGGATTTAGAGAGTGTTTCTGGCTTGATGGAAAACCTTCTGGTTTCTGAAGTAGGCAAAAGCTTTTTAAAGATGCTGTGGGAAAGCAAAAAAATCTATAGTATTGGAAAGCATGTGGCTATTTTTAGTCTCAGCAATTAATCCCTGCCTGCGCTGCAGCGTGGCACAACTGCCTGTACAGCGAACGTCCTGCCTGCCTCGGTGCAGCCAGCCCGGGGACCCAGCACAGGTCCATGCTCAGCAGCAGGCGGGTGGCACAGCACAAAAGCCAGCATCCTCTGGATGCCTCTCCCAGGGATGCTGAGTGTACTCAGAGGATTTCTGTCTCTCCTGTTCAGGCTGACCTTTTCTCCTCCCCATGCTGCAAAACCATTTTTAAAGACCTTTTTATATATTTGATTTAATCAGGTAAAAATGTGACAAGTGAGTTCAGCTCTGAATAGAGAAAAAACCAAAGGAATTCTTGAGATGTTTTTTCTTTCACTCTTTTCTGTCATTGGAATTTTTTGTGTTGAGCTTGCAATTGGAGCAATTATTGCCCATGTACCACATCTTGTAATAATCTGTAAAAAACGCAAGAAGGGAGAGGTAGGCTCGGATAATACATCGGCACGTCCTCTGCTCCTTACCTCCTCACCAAGGGCTCTGACCCAGAAAGCCAACGTTGGTGATCCCAGCCCTCGGGGCTGTGGGCTTTGCGCTCGTGGCACAATTATTCACTTGGCAGATCTAACAGTCTGGTGCAACCTGTGCTCTTAACTGTGTCTGCAAGCTACGCACCATTGCTGGGGTTGCCTTCAAGGAAGCCACCCCTGATGGCTCCTGAGGCATCACGTTTACATGCAGTGTAAACCTCTGGGTGGGGCTTGTGGTCTCCAAAATACTTTGAGGTCCCATGGCAGGTGCTATGGAAAGTCAATGCTATCTTACCACATCCTGTTTGGGTTAATTCCCTGTAAGCACTTACACCTTAGAGTAAGGCCCTTCCTCAGAAGCACATGGCGAGCCATGCTCTGAAGGAGAACCGCGAGAAGCCTGTCTTCACAGTCAGAATCAGAGAGTAATTTGGGTTGAAGGCACCTCTGGGGGTCATCTAGTCTGTTGTGAACTGCGAACTATGAACCCCTGTTCATAGCAGAGCCAGCTTCAAAGCTAAATCAGTCTGTCTCACTCTCAAAAATGTATGACAAGGATTCCCTATCAGTGGTAATTTTGCAACCTCGTTCATTTTTCATGGTCCTTTGGAAAGCCAGCCCTGGTGGAGGTAACTCAGCAAGCGGGAGGATGGATACGCATCGCTCAGGGCTGATTGGACCTAGCTGGTGTAAATCCCCTGCCGCGTACCTGTACACAGGATCGTGCATCACCACCATCTTACTCTCGTCCCAGGTCCACTCCTTTCTCTGTAAGCAGAAGGCAGAAACAAAATTACAGTGAGTCAAGTCAAAATGAAATTCCACCAGGCTGATGGGCAGGAACCCTGGAAAATGGTGCGTTTGTCCCAAGCCAAATCCAGGCTACAGTTTGACTATACAAAGAATGGCTGTTTCATCGGTATCTTGGATAAAAATAGATTTCTTTGGTCATTTATCATATCTGGTCATCTGATCACAGCCTCCAGGGCTGAAAATGGTCCCTAAGATTAATTTATAGCATCAAATATGCAGAAGAGTACCATGTTTTGGGGAAGGAGGCTCTGAGCTAGGGCTTAGGAGATCTGAGTCTAGCCGCTGGCTCAGCTTGGTGGGAAGCACAGCCTGGGCAATGAGCTGAGGGGTGCTCAGCCCAGGCAGCGCGGAAAAAGCCTACCAGTATTAACAAGAAAAAGAAACTCTATTTCCTGAAAGCTTGACATTTTTTGATAGTAAAAAAAAATCCTCTTCCCACAGTGTAATTTTCCCACTCCTTTTTCAGCAAGGTTTTCTTACTAGTTTGATGAAAAATGCAGTGTTTTCTTGTGAAAATTTTGGGTGGTTTTTAAGAAAAGGCCAGTTTTGGTTAGAAGTGTGACTATCCTGAGCAGCAGTAATAGCCAGACATGGTCAAAGCCAACATCCTGGGTGCTCTGGCCTCGAGTGCCCCGGCAGGGCTGGAGAAGTCTCACCTTCTGCTTCTTGCGCAGAATCACCTTCACCCCATCCACGGACACAATGATGCTCACTTTCTTCTTCTTAATATTTTTGGCTTTGAATTCATACTGATGGGAAGAAAAACCCAGGTTAGAAGAGAGGTAGGACTGGGGGGGTACCCGGGACAGTGTGCGGTATTAGTCAGTGTTTTACATGAAAATGTTGGGTTTGTGTTTAATCCCAACAGCCGAGGGAAGTGGGAATTTGTTTTATCCTGCTAAGAAAATCCATATTGGGAAGGACCCGCTGCTGTAGCTGGGATGCTGGGCAGGATCCTGGCTTTGTCAGGAGCATCCCTTGGGAGAGGACAAGCAGAGCTTGATCCTCTGGACTACATCCAGAGACTGTTAATTCGGATCCGGGAAGAACTTTCCTGATGCGTTGGCCATGCCTATTCCAGCGGGACTCTGCACCAGAGGCTGAACGAGGAGATGGCACTTGCAGCGAACACCAAGCAGTGATTTATGGCATCTCCAGTGCCCTTGTATGTCAGCGCTGCTGTGCGTGGGGAATATAAAATCACTTATGAATTGCAGGGAAGGCCAGATGGGTGGCAATAACGCAATTAAACCTCAGTCATTTACATAATCACATTAACTTCAGTGGGCTCACTATCTCTGGAGAAAAACCCAGCTCCTCACCTGCAGGTGTCTGCAGTCTGAACTCACCTCCATTTGTGTTAAAAATCAAACTGCTAGCTTTTAAATGTTGCTTTTGCTGATAGCTAGAAGCGTAGCAGAGTCCTTCCACTCTGGAGACCTGTATTTACGGCACTGATCCTTACTGGTCCTGTTTTAGGCAAATACAGCATTTTGATACCCCATATTCTTCACAGTCCCTGAGATCCAGCTTTCCTGGGCCAGATCCTTCATTTATCTAAACCAGCACATCCGTTACTGTCAGTGCAGCTACAGTAACAGCCACCATGTATCTATTAAAAAAATAAATCCTTTGGATTAACTTGATGTACAGTTACCATAGCTGGGAAGCAGAGGTTACAAATCCCCTGTTTTAATAGTCTAATAATGTCAACGGTGCTGTAACGGCACTGGGACTCGGCAAAGGGGACATCACAGGGACACCACTGCCTGCTGGCTCTGCCTGTGCGAGCAGCCGCAGCAGACAGACATGGATGCTACCTGAGCTGCTGAATGGCTCGGGACCCTGCGAGGGCCACAGAGATGCAGGCACACCACGGCAGCTGCCCCGGAGTGACCGTGGCCGAGCTGAGCGACAGCCTCTGGGCTTTCTCCACACGCTGTTAGCTATGGTCTACCAGAAAAGAGGCTGTAGATAGGCTCTGGGTGCATCTTCCAGCAGTCTGTCAAATTGGAGGCAGCTTGCAAGCTTTCCCTGCTAAGGTGCCAGGGCGACGCAGACGCTGCAGCCCCCTCTGCAGCATCCTGTCCCCCCAAGGATAGCCAGCCACCTCGCTGGCGAGCACCGTGCCACCGAGCCTTCCTGGGGAATGCTGCGCCGCCCCGACGGGCTGAAGGGGACGGGAGGTGCCTCCGCTCCATCACCAGGCTCCACTCTCTCCTGGGATGTCTCTGCCACATCGCTTTGGAGAATCAAAGCAGACTGCGTGATTCGTAGACATGGAGGACAAGGTGATGCCAAGCGGTGGAGTGCAGCCTGAAGCCTACCTACACCGTGTAATTAGTCATCTAATTAGAAATCTTATCTCTTTATACAGTCGGCGGAGCTGCAGGTAGCAACTGAGACGTTAAGGGAGTCCAGGCACCTCTTCCAGGAGCCTGAAGTCGAAACACTCTGTGTGTGGCTCCGTGTCAGCGTGGCACCCAAGCACTGCAGAGAAGACACACATCTTTCCAGCTCCTCAGCACCTATTGTAAGCCACGCCAGCCTTACAGACAGAAAATTGGGTGGCTTTCATGTTTGTCAGGCTTTTGATGCTGCTCATTGAATTCTTAGCACTCTGCAAGGTTTACGGTATCAGACAGACCCTGGATTAAACCATAGCCTTTTGATCTCCCCACGAATTACTACTCTGAGACAAGCTCTTTAAAAATCTATCTATAGCACCACTGCGTGTGAAGCCAGAGCTAAATTTGCTATACATGTTTTTTATTTATAGGGAGGAGTGAAATGACGGGTGAGGTGGTGAGTGCAGCCTTCAGACTGCTGCGGGCCAGGGGGGACCCGTGGGAGATGCACACATCTGCGGGGTTGAGGCCAGGCGGCTGGGCTCGCCGGCCTCAGCACCCGAGAGGGCTTCTCCCACCCTCCACCCAAGCAGCCCCTCGGTGCCCCAGCATCCCCAGCCCAGCCTCCCCGGGTGCTCCCAGCTCCACCAGGCTGGAGCTTCCCCCTCCCCTACACTCAGCACCGCCAAACTGTTTCTCCTTGTCTGCTTGCATGAATGCCAATAAAACCGGGATAGATTGTTCTGCCCACTAAAGAGCTATTTATCTTTCTTTATACACAAATGGCTGGGAAAATACTAGCCGAGCTCTCCAAGAAAGAGAGAGGAATACAGTGTATTTTCCCCTTGTAGCAACAGGAGTGCAATTTCATTCAAACAAGGCTCTTTACTCAAAGGCTTTAAGCAAAGTCCAAGTCTGGATTTTGCAGAGATGCTTTTTCTTTCTCTCTTGGACAGAAAGGAACAATCGGGAGCGGCAGCAGCGCATCTCCGGGTGCTGCCAGGACTGATGGCAAATCTCTGTAAACCCAGGGAACTTCAGCCAGCTACCACACTGCACCACCCCACCCCAGCCTGACTCCAGGACAGGTACGGGGCTTGAGCTCCAAGCAGAGCCGTACAGCCGGCATGAGCTGCCCGGCACGCTCTGCCCTTGCCCCTGCCGCGGGCTGGTGCTGAGCCGCTGAGCCGTGCTGCTGCAGCCGGGGCTGGAGAGGCATGCAGGGCGGGTGGGAGCAGAGCTCAGAGCTTCTGCCCTGCCCCAGCGACACGCACGCCCTGCACGCGGCGTCTGAAGCAGTTTTGACCCTTGCAATCTGCAGGCAGCACCCTCAAGCTCTGCTCAGGATGCAGCCCTTTGCCACAGCATCGTCAGCAAGGAAGAAGGCTGATGAGTTTACCGGTCCTGCTCGCTCCGTGCAGCTCGTGGCCACTGCTGCTTGTGCTTCACTGCTGCATCCTCACCAGAGCACCTGCCAACGGCCAACGCACGCTCCCCACAGCAGAGGTGCCAGGTCCCAGCCGTGGGCAGAATGAGCTTGGCCTGAAAAGAGTTAAAACTCACTGGGCCCCAAAACCCTTTCTAAAGGGTGAAAACCCTCAAGCAGCAGGAGCCGTAGGATGGCCCGGCCCTTACTGGCTGCTCAGCATGTGGAGAAGTAACGTCAGCTGGGCGAGAGCACCGTGATCCCGGTAGCAGGGCTGGGCGAAAGCCCTGCGAGCCCACGCTGCGCCAGCTTGGATTGGACTTTCTCTCCATCTCCGCACATAAGAGGCAGATGGGATACAGCTTCAGTCATTTAATTGCTTCCTATCAAGCAGGAATCAGTATTTTAATTAACTGTGATTTATATAAGGACAAAAAAGCACATGAAAAAATATACTCCAGGAGAGCAGACTATCTCCTATAAAAATGTTCACGCATAAACCAACATATATCTGAGCACGAGGCTTCCTGGCTAACCTGGCACTGCCATCAGAGAGCAAAGTCTAGTCAGTGACATTTTTTTTCTTACTATTGATGTGATTTTTTTCCAAATTTGTCAAGGTTACCAACAAATCCAAACCCACACAGCAGCGTTCATCTTCTCTGCTGCCTTCCGAGATTCAATCGTTATTCTCTTGCTGCCTGTGCTACCCTATGGGGGAAAGCTTTCCAGATGTTAAAGGATCTGCAGTTGCCCTTACAAGTGGCGATTCAGCAGGCAAGCCTGGCAGCTTTCTTAGCTACGGAGACAAGATGGGACATTTTATAAAAAAATGCAGGTCAAAAAAGGGCAATGCTTCTCATTTAATTTAGCAGCTTCATTAATTCTATTTCTGATGTGTCTGACCTGGAATACTTTCTATTTCTGCTTTTAAATCCCCGTGTTCGAGTCCTTGCCTTTCATACGGTCCCACACACTGTTGGCATGTAATATTAACTTACCCAAGAGCTAAAGACTGTATGACTAGAAATGTTAATGGCGCCGTGTAATGCATATTTCATCTGATAATTCCACCCAAGCAGATATAAATTACACATGCAGTTACCAGCTTCCATCTGCTGATGAAAGAGATGGGCTAATGCACATTGGAAATCATATGCAGCTTCCAGCACTAAGAACAACTTGCATGAATAGCGTTATTCAAGGAAGCGATTCTTAATGTGATTAATTACTGAAGGTATCAGGGCCTTCATTATGCAAATGGAAACTGTCATAAAACAGAGAGTTTGCAAGTCTTAGAGGCAGCCTCTGTTTCCAAAAAATGCATCTTCCTCATCAACAAAGAGCAGAGGGGCCAGACTCGAGAGAGCTGGCAGAGGCAGGACATGCTCCCTGCCATGGTTCGTTTGCTGCTGTGCAGCTCAAGTTGCATTAAGGGAAATCAAGGCAGAGGCTCTTGAGGTTTTTGAAACAGGAGTACATCAGTGCTCCCAGTCGCTGCTGGGTAAGTACTTTGTTTGCATGCCCAAAGGAAGATGCCACAGGCTTGGAAATGGACGACTTCCTGCAGCTGTAAATTCTCCAGCCAGCCCTTAGCCTGCTGTCCTGCCCTCAGCCTCCCCTCGCCCCGGCCCCGGACTGGCAGGCTGCAGGATGTATGTGTCCATAAACAACCCCACAACAATAAGCAGTCCCAAACCTTGCGCGCCAGACAGACACAGGGAGCATGGCAATGAGGAGGTGGAAATCTGCTCGGCTCTGCCCCCTGACAGACCGGCTCCGGGCAGCATCACCCTGGCAGGACCCACCGGTCCCTGCTCCTGCTCCCAGGCTGGCACACGGCTGCATCCCAGCCGCGTGGGAGGCATCCTTCCCTCCCGCTGCAGTATACAACCCCCGATGCCATATGAGTGCCATTTTAGGAATTAAAGCCATGATGAATCCAAGTATTTAAAGTTCAGGAGTGTTATTAATTTCAAACCAAACTGACCCGCACGGCATGAGGACACGGCCTTATCTCAACTGTTTGAATTACTAATGCTTGGAGTGCTGCCGCTTGGAATTGATGCTACAGAAAACTCCCGAGTTCTTCTCCCAGCAAGTGCAGCTTAGCCGAGCGCTGCATGCCACCTCGGAGCTGACAAACGAGCAGTGTCAGTTCCCATACCCTTTGGACTGCAGGCTGCGGTCCAGCCTCCGATCCCCCCTGAGTCACCGTGGCCCCTTCTGCATCACATCACACCTTCCTGCGACAGCCCTGCCAGGCAGCGGCGTTTTCACTGGTCAGCCGCAGCCCGCTCCCTCGCAGCCTCCGGCTGGAAACCGCTGGGTTATGGCCTTTCCTTTGTTCATCTTGGGAAGCATGTGCCTGTCTGAATCCTATGAACTCCCAGTGCCCGGCAGCGGGGCGCACGCTCCCAGGGACGTGGCCGGTGTGAATGTGGCTGGGCATAGTCTGGGTCTGTGCTGCAGTAACTGGGCAACACGGACACAAAAGCGACACAGGAAGCGGTGGAGTCCAGGAGTGCACCTCCTGCCCAGTGGAAAAATGAGAATTTATGATCCTTGGAAACATAAAACTGTTCAGTGGAAAGCAGAAACCAAAGGGGGAGTACAATAGGCAAGGAGAATGCTGGCAACGTACCCAAAGTCTTTTTTTCTCATTTAAATTAGCTCCTTCCACCATCCAACAAATTCTCTGTAGATACCGCAGACCACTCCCCATGCAGTGAGCTGAAGCGGGCCGAGGAGCCATCACGGCCCTGCTGGGTTTCTGGGAGCCCCTGGAAGGGCAGCAAGGAAATGCGACCACAGTTCATCACACAGGATTTATTTATTTATTCCTAGTTCTGTGCTTTGGCAGTGGTGCTCGCTGCCTGCGGAGCCAGGCAGGACTCCGACTTCTCCGATGATGCAGGACAGCATTTGCAGGTTTGTGCTCCAGCCCTGGAGTTGGGGCTGGGGCGCTGGGACGTGGCTTCAGCTCATTTGTGGGGAGCAGCTATCTGTGCATGCTTCCGCACCAGACCTTGGGTCAGGGCCTGTGGCTGCAGGCTTTGGCTGGCCCAGCAATCCCCTTCTCTCCTTTTCCAAGTCTCGGGAGCTGGCCAGTCAAGGGCTGAGTTTGCACATTTGAGTGTAACCCCCTCTGCCCCCTTCCTAATCTGAGTGCAACCTCCGGTGACTGACATCGTGCCCTCACCCCTCCTAGGACCATCCATGGGGTTCAGGACCCTGGGGATCACCCACCAGAAGGTCCCACCACACCCTCCTCCCCAGCATTCCTGTGCGTTGGTCCCTTCCTGCCCAGCAGTTCATGCAGATAACCCCCCCAAGGAGATGTGCGCAGCAGGAGCAGGGTCCTTGCACAGCGCGCTTTCCCTGGGGAGCTCCATACGCTCCTTGCCAAGGACTCCGCCTAAACTACGGGCTCAGTCTCCACACAACCTACCCAGCAATGTCGATGTTCCCGGCCACAGCCTGAGCTGCAGAGACGTGCTTACAGACTAAGCTTTGATTAGTCTTGGCAAGAAAAGCACTACGGGATAGACTAGCCACAGATGATTTATTGATAGGGTTGCTGCGGCCGGGCTGGTGCTGGTGCCCTGGCCACAGCAGCTCTGCAGGAGCTGCTCAGGTGCAGGAGCTGGAGACATCTTGTCGTATAGGTGTGATGAAAGGGTTAACGGGAAAATCCACTCCATGAGCTCAAAATCTCCCCAGCAGACCACATCTAAGGTACATGAAAACATCTGCTTCCCAACACTGGCTTGGTCAGGGAGGTAACTGCTCTTTCAGAGCTGGAAAGTGGAGGCAAAGGTACTCGTAGGTTGGCCAAAGGGCAGGGGTTGGGCTCCAAGATTATGGAGTCCCAGCACTTGGCTCTAGCTGGAGGACAGCCCTCCTGCTCCAAAGCCTCCCACCAAGCCCAGCTGCCTTGCTGGGACCACCTCTCGGTGAGCTGTGCTGACACCTCTGGCTCTTCTCACTTTGGCCACTTCACAGTTGACCAGCTGTGAAGAGGTGTTAATGGTCCTAATGAGCCTCACCTGGGGCCTCCACCCACAGCCTACCCATAGGCACAGGAGCTCCATTTAAGCTCAGCTCTAGGCCTTCTACTCCTTCCTGAGCTCCAGTGTAGGAGTGTTGGTCTCTAGCTCAGCCACAGCCATGCCTGGCCATGGACCTGCTGATCCTGACCTGCAGACTGATCTTCTACTTTGGCCTTGGATCTGTCTCATCAGCATAGACCTGCCTGATGACCTGGACTCTTGATTGAGCCTGGCTACTAACTGGGGTCTGCTCTGCTCACCTTGCTCAGGTATAATGGGATGGGGCCCTGGCTGGTGAGGCCCCTGCCCTGCCAGCCACGTTACTGTGGTTGGCTTCCAGCTCTTCCTCACCGAGGGAGCAAAGTCACCCTTGCTGCTCCCTGACCCCAGGGCAGTGTGTGGCCCTTTGCACAGCTGCCTTGGTGCAAGGAGATGCACAAGCACCTCACTAATGAAGGGTCTGTTGGCCAAACCCCTCACTAATGCCCAAACTTGGTGGTCAGCCCCTCACTGCAACTAGAACTGAGCCATGGTGCAGACTGAGGGGGGAGGAGGGATGAAGGGCAGTGGAGGAAATCGTAAAAACCTGACTGAGCTAAGAAAATATTTGCATTTCTGGAGTCTCCCATTTGGCATTGTCAGCACTATTTTAATTGGTCTAATCTGCAGGTCTTTTTGGACCTGTGCCCCACAACCCCCCAGCCAGCATGAGGGCACTTCAGCCGTGTTCAGCCAGTTCCTGGCTTAACTCACAATTGTAGCTCCAAAAGTAGCTTCTTGAAAGTTGCCTGTAAATGGAAAAGGGCATGTGAGCTCAGCCCAGTCCTCTTAGTCCTGGCTCTGGCTGTGTTTCAGCTCCCTGCAGAGACACAGGTGTTTTCTGTCTCCCTTTAGGATGCTCTTTAGGGGACAGAGGTTTCTGGAAGAGGCAACACCCAGAACGCTGGGCACGCCTGGCCTGGCTGCCTCCTGCTAACTCCTGTTTTGGCTTTGGAGATGCTCTGGGGTGATGCGTGTGAGTGAAGCCACAACAGTGCTTAGGGTCCAAGGGGAAAAAAAAAATCCCTTAGGAAGCAGTACCAAGTGCCACCCTCCTGCCAGGGTTTTGGAAGCCTCAGACAAGCAGTTTGTGGATAACAGGAGAGCAACCTGTGGATCCAGGCTCTCCAGACACTCCTTTCCAGCAACAGCTTTAGGGCTCCGAGTATATTGAAATAAAGCACTGACAGGTTCCTTCAGCCCAAACAGCTTGTGTGCCCTCCACATCCCCTTGCAGACACCCTGCCTGCTGTCATCCCAGACTCTTCCTGCCTCTCACCTTGGTGGAGTGAGGGTTTATGGAGAGACTGAGGTAAACAAGCCTCCAAGCGCTGTTTTGGGAAAAATGTTCCTTTCAGGAAAGGAGCTGTACAGCTCAGCAAAACATGCCTGATAATTTTCTGCTTTCATAAATATTCAAACCCAGCCACACTGGGAGCTGACTAATCTGAAGACCTTTCCTGCATAGAGCTTTCCACGCTTCAAATTCTTTTGCAGACGTGAATCCTGAGCTGTAGCTTTTCCCTGAGGTGGGCAGATATTAGCCAGAGCTTGAATATGGGAAACTGAGGCTGGCTTATTCATCAAGAGTTTATCTGGCAAGTCAAGGCAGAGCAGCAAGCTGAAATCAGGAGTTTCCAGCTCACTCATGGTGAGGATTACACATCCCCACTGCACGGCATGTACGAACTCGTGATCCCCAGCGGGGCTGCAGTCCCCACGGCCACCCAGCAATTGCCTGTGGAGCAGCTCAGGACCCTGTTGTACCCTGTAGTCTTGAGCCATGCTCTCTCTGACTTTGAGAACCTATTTACAGTGTAGACGAATTTGGAGAGAAACACTAAACTGCTCCTAGTGTGAGGATGGAGAAATGCAAGCGGGCACCCACTTACATCAGTAGGAACTGAGGTCTGTTCCTCTGCAGCAAGGTGCACAGACCAGGTAAAGATCTGCCTGACGCCGCCCTGCTTGGGAGGGCTGGAATCTGTCAGTTGTACTGCATGGCCCGAGAAACACAGGTTTCTAGGAGGGCTTCCCTAACTGAGGACACCACACAGAAGGGGTTGCCATGGGTTGTGCTTCAGTTTGGTTGCTAAACCTTTCAAAGCCTCCTCCCACCCCTCTGTTTGGGAGAGAAGCTGCTACGGCTTGGATGGGGTGGCCGGTGGTGCTGCCTGACCCGCGGGCACACAGCAGGCAGAGGGCTGTGAGGATGCTGCATCTGGCTGCAGCAGCTGGAGGTTGGTCAGATAAGGGGGAGGCAGGGGGAAGAGCTGCCTTTTATCCAGGTCTCCTTTGCCTTCTGAGAGAATCCTCCTTTCTGAGGCTCTGCAGAGAATTCAGATGGGGATGTTAATACGGGCCTTCCTCTTCATCCCCCTTCTCCCCATCTTCAACAGCTCTTATCCTTGGGAGGTCTCCGACTGTTGGAGTCTCAGGCAGCCTGTAAGGATAGCTCGATCCTTCCACCTAAAGGTGAGGTGGTGAAGGCAAAGGACATGGCTGGAGTTTAGATGTTCTTCTGAGCCAGTCAAAAGGATGCGGAGCAAAGAGTGGTCTGAGTTACACCCATGGGGGAGACCGGAGCTCCTGCAGGTGATAGGAGCTGGTGGGGAGACCAGCACCGGCTCTTTAGTTAATCTCTTCCACCTCTGAAAACAGGCAGACTGTTCCGGAACAAAGCTTCTTCGCCTGCTTTTAAAAAAGGGTGGGATAAAAGCAGCCTTTTCATTGCCTCCTCCCTGTTAAAGAGATACCGCGATACGGCTGAGCTCCATCCTGAGGCACAAGCAGCCTCGCAGCCCAGTGCAAGGTGACATCATCTGGCCTTTGCTGCCTCTCTGACAAAAGCACCATTGTGTGACTGTCACTTCCAGGAACCCCCTGCTGTCCCCAGGTTTAATAGGGAGCTTTCCCACACACAGCCCTTCAGACCTTGTCTTGCCAGGGCAGGCCAACCCCAGCTCACAGGGAAGCTGGGTTTTATTTTCCTCTCTACCTCTATTCACTTTGCAGGAGAAAACAAATTACCTTTTCTGTCTGCAGTGCTTTGGATGATTAATTAGTTTCAGTAATGAAGTAGTGTCTTGGGACCCCACCCCAATGGAGTCTCATATACCAGGCACTGAGTGCACATGAACATGCAAAAAAAATTGTCCCTACCTCAAAGAGCTGCTAGGTTATTGCAGATAAAAAGTGCTAATTTCATTAGAAGCAGGTCAGATTCACCTGAAATAACCCTTAGAATGGAAACTGCAATTATACACTGCAATACCTTCAAGTAGTTCTGTATTTCCCTATAAACATCAGTGTCAAGAGGCCCTGCAGAGAAGGTCCTGTCTTTGTACACATGATGTTTCATATCCTAGTCACCCTCCAGGCTGGTATGTAGGACAAGAAGCAAGTTAGGAGATTGAATTTTTTTTTAAACCTTGTTCATCAACGCTCAAACAACAAAGCTCAGAAGAGCAGGAGCCAGGACTCTGCGGCAGGCTCGGAGCTCCATGAAAAAGCCTCAGATTCCCTACATGGCTGTGGGAAGGTAACCGAGTATTTTGTGCGTCGGTTTCTCATCCACAAAGCAAGGATGTTCATTTTCTGCCTCATTCATTGAGTTGTTCCGGTCACAACCAGTACCTTACTAAGTGACAGCCAGCCAGCAGGGCAAGGCCACCAGATATTGCTCGTACAAAGACATGAGCAGGGAGCAACTGAGGATTTCTGCTGCTGACTCCAAAATCCCTATTGTACGTTCGGTCCCTTCCCACCCCTCCCCACCAGCCTGACAGGCTGCTAACGCAGCAGCACATCAGTGAGCTGTATGAGCCCGACAGCAGGGGAGATGCTCCTTGCTTGCTTCTTGGTATTATGGCTAAGCTGTGCAGAGAGGGAAAAGATGAGCTGATGCCCTCACAGAAGCAGGAGGGGGAGATGGGACAGGGGTGATTAGCAGGACAGCTTTGCTCTCTCCCTGGGAGCTGGTGTTTATTGCTTGTTTGGAGAGAGAATAAAAGTTGAAAGCCAATTTTTAGTTCTTCCCTGGCTCTTCACAGGAGTGTTTGTGACAGTTGTTCTTCAGGGAGCGGAACACCCGTTCCGACTGCGAGCAGTCTATGGCCATGGGAGCCAGCAGGACCCACCATGGTGCGGCCATGCGGGTGGAGGGAGCTGCAGTGCCTGGGGTGGGGGCTCCAGGGGTGCTTAACGAGGGCCCTGGCAGAGGCTCACACTAGCACAGCACAGAGATGGGGAGAAATCCTAATCCTGCTGCCATGCTGAGGCTCTGACAAAGGCAGGTGCCAGGATTTCAGGCCTCTAAATAATGCAACACTTCCCTCTGCGTTTATGTAATGATGCTATTTTAGCGTAGGTAGTCCAAGTGAAGGAGGACTGCGAACCAGAGGCAAAGGCAGCTAGAGAGGCAGGCTGGGTGAGCCATGCTCTGCAGGTGGGGATGGAGAGGAGGAGTCAGTGGTCCTGAGGCTCAGTACAAGCAGGTGAGGTTAAGATGTAGAAGGCAGAGGAAAGAAGGCCCATGTGTTCAAACCGGTAACTAAGTCAGCCCAGCCCCTGCTCCCAAGAGGGCCAGATGTGACCTACTGTGGTTCTCCACTTCCAGCACCCGTGCTGCTCTGCAGCCAGGAGAAACCACGTGGCTGCAGCCTCTTCCTTAAAGCCTCTGACTTCAGGATGCGGGGGAGAGTGATGCTGAGCATGTCCACGCGGGGCAGGTACTTATCCAAAGGCAGAGGAGGAATCTAGTTTGCTGTTGAGAATCTGGAGAAGCTACATCTGCATGACTAACACCTGCTTTTGGTAAATGCTGGAGGGCGGGACCATCTCCTGGCTTCTAAACTTGCTATCACACACCATATGCATCTTGGGTGCTGTCCTCCAGCTCTGTGTCTTGTGGTTTCTCCTAGCCACCTACTAGGGAAATTAGCATTTTCTTTGTGTATCTACAGCAGAGGTAGGAAGCCGGACGTGGCACCTCTATCTTTGAGCAAGCAGAATTCAAGCTAGAATGAAGACTTGATCTCCATTTGCATTCAGAAATAGCACTTGACTACAAACTAGACCAGAATGAAAATGGGAGGGACGCTGAGCTGCCTAGCGTGCTGCTATGGGCAGACCAGGTTTCATGCCTCATTTGCTAGGTGCAATCAGGCTTCGTTCTCTTTCATGGCAGAGAAGTCTTTGTTAGCTCAAGCCCTGGGTGCAGCTGAACCTTTCTACTTCTCAATGCCAGCAACTTTCATGAACAGCCTTGCTATGTACTGGTCTGAGACTATTTCAGTCACTGACTAGCTGCCTTATTCCCAGGCAAGGAGACTTTTCTGTGTAGTTGTTAATACTATCGATCTCCAACAGTTCCACTTGAGAAAACATTTCTTACAGAAAGCCCAGTGACTTATAGTCGGCCTCCAAGTGCTGCACAGAAAGGATGTGTCTGCATCTATGAACAACAAGAGTACAGCAATTCCGGCCAGGAACAGGCCATTGAGCTTGGAGGGGGTCAGTCACGGTAGGGCCACAGACTGCGCGCGTAAGGTCTATTAGTAAAGACTTGGCATGCAGTACTGAAGGATCCTGCCTCCTTAGTAAAATCAGCAGAGTCAGGTCTGATGTTTAGATGCAGTTATTAAGAGGGATTTTCGAAAGCATGCAGTCCCTAATTCCCACTGACTTTAGAAGGAATCTTGGTTGTTCTGAACAACACACAGGACACAAATGCCTTTTGAAATCTGCTCAAGAGCTCTCGTATCATGTGCGTTTCTGGAACACAGCAAAAGCGAAGACAGAAGGGAGCTCGTCCCTCTCCTGCCAGGCTGCCCCTGGGCAGGCGTCATTCGCACCCAGGTATTACCCAGGTGTGAAGACCTGAGCAGAGCCCGGCACAGCACGGCTGGCACGCTGCTTCTCGCCAAGTGGTCCTTGGTTAGAAATTATTGAATGCTAATAAAATTGCCAATAGACCATGGTAACCCTTCTCTGTGGCAATTTGTAAATCTAATGGAAGGCCTCTGGGTTCCCCTCAAAACTGTCCATAAAATCCTACTCTCAAATTTGGAAACAAGACTGTTACTACAAGAGAAAGAAAAATTAATGCTAATTGTGTCATTTCTAAAACTCCAGAGTATTAAGCAGTTCAAGGACTCTGTTAGCCTCAGGGGAGCTACTGAGGTTAGTGAATCATGATGAGAGAAACAGCCTGGGTTCAGATAGTGGGAATTATGGATAAAGAGGGTTTTATGATATCAGTATTTATTGTCACAGAGGTCTTGTCATCAAAACTGTACCAGAGCATCCCAGCCGAGTGCCAAGGCAGAGGCAAGCAGCCTGGGCTGGGCTTTCAGGCTCTTGGACAAGAGGCTACTGGATGATTTGTTCATCAGCCATTTGCAGGCTCGCAGTGCTGGGCAGTGGACGTGCCCAGGTCTCCTGGAGGCATGCCAGGGTCCTCAGCTGGGTATGCAGCTACTTCACAGATGGGTAAGCAAAGATGAAGGACTTGTTACAGCCAGCCACAAAAGCAGCTACAAAGAGTGGGAACCCACCTGGGTGTGCCCTATTCATGCTGCAGATACAGCTATGACATGCTGTGGTGTCCCCCTGCTCAGCAGTGACCAGCAGCCACCCTTGGGGCTGGTGCTTGGTCCCACTTTCCTGCTGCCTGCTCTGCTCCCCAGTGCCGTTCCCGCTGTCCCTGGGCTAGCAGTGGTGTCAGTAGCTAGATGTGAAGCTGTGGACATTAATGCGTCCTGTGCTGCTTGCACACAGGTCAAGGATTAACCACAGTGTTCCCTGCACCCAGCTTTTCCTACCCTGGGCTTAGATGCAAAGAAGCAAGATGAGCAGGAGACCAGGATTGCCCCAGGGAGGCAACAACATGAAAATAGGAAAATGTGCCTGGGCTGGAAGTTTAGGCCCCATAATCATTAACAGCAGGAGCACAGGCTGCAGCAGGACTGAACCGGTCCATGATGGCTTGAGATCACTGAACCTTAGTGCTTCATGAACCACATATAGCTCTGCGGTAGGTACAGGGCATCCGGCGAGGCAGCAGGTATTGGTGGCAGACAGCAGCATTCAGGCCAGTTCTACCAAAGGACCTGTGTGCCTAAAGAGTAACTGTGTGCCTTACACCCTCCTGGAGCCAGCTGTAAATGTCTAGTCCTCCATCACACTGCATCTAGTCTTAACATGTCCCACTGCTCTTCTTCCTGTGACAAAAATAACTTGTTTTTAGAAAGAAAACACTGGAGCTCAGAGGGTTTGGTGGGATTCCTGGGGGTATGCTGGACCTGGCCGTGCAGGCAGCAGGGTGCTTTGGGGCCCTGGCCTGTGACGCTCTCTGCAATGCAAGGGGCCACATCCTCCCCTCCAGCAGACCCACTGTGTGGCAGTATCTGCAGCAGCAGAGTGACAGAAGGATGGAGGAAGGGGGAAGTGACTCAGGCGTCCTGAAAACAGTCAGGTGGTTGCCAATTAGTCCAAATAACCCATCTGGCCCAGGGAAAGGCCATTTAGAGAATGTCTAATCACTGCTGCAGAAAAGAAAGAAAACCATTCCGTAATGCCTTTGAAAAATCCTTGCTCCCTCATCAAAGTACCCTTCCCTCCAGGGACCCATTCAAGATTTTTATTCTGGAGATTTATCATAGAGTTATTTGGTCAAAACATGAAGTAGCTTGTCAAAGTATTATGTTAAGTAGCACCGATTCTGTTTGCCTTCAGGCCTCATTTAGTACAGAGCAAAAGCAGAATGAAGAAAGCAAGCATGGAACCAAGCTATTGTTAGCAAACCTTATTTTACTAGGCAGAATTTTGCTTTGTGATCATGGTCCCTCAGGGTCCCCTCTCGTCAGAACACCGATCTATAAAGTACAAAGGGCCCTTGCACTAGACAGGAATCAAGACAGCATCTACAAAGGCACCCACTGTAGTAGCACTAGGTCTAGCCTTCCTCCCATGTCCAGTGCAGGCACTCTTAACCTAAGAACCAGAAAGGCTGAGGTCAAAGCATGAGGTTACACCATAGCTACAAGCTGATTTTTTTTTTTTTTTTTTTCCCTGCAATGTAGATAGCTTCACCCATGGGGCAGGTTTAAGTGTTTGTATTTTCATGGGCCATTCTGTTTTGTTCCTGAAACATGTCAGCCTGCTCTGATGGAAATCAACGCATGCACTCGTATTAGCCACATAAGGAGGGTCTCTGCTCCACCAGCATAGCAGAGGCACTCCGCACCATGGGCAACCCCAGCCCCTGTGCCCTTGCTCGTGCAGCTGTCACTCAGATTAAGGCACCTCCTCGTTAACAAGCTAATCCAATGTGCTCGCTACCACTCTGGTTGCCATCTCAATTACGTTTTTTCAGACACCAGTAAAGAAGCAGCTTTGAGTGGTGGCTGATTGTTCTATACCAGAATGTAATTTGAAGGCCATTATATTTCATCTCTGTAATACTCTACAACCGGTAAAATAATTGTTGAAAAAGCTACTTTATTTCAAACTAGATAAAAGCTTTGCAGAGATCTCATACAATGATATTTTAGCTAGTGAAATCATATGCTTAGTAATACAATAATACTGTTAAAGCTACTTTATTTTACAATTAAAAGGTACCTGCCTCATTGCCAAGATTTAGCATCAGACAAAAAGCTCTGTCTTGTCCTATTTAGTACGAACATTTTAATTTAGCTTTTATCTGTTTAACTGCTGCTTTTATTAGCCTTCAACTAAACTCCAATCCATCATGACTTATGCAAAACAATACTAATATGCCTCACTAGTTCCACCCCCTCGTTGGAGAATCCATCCAGTTTTCAGCACTCTGAAGAAGGCATTAAAAGGTCACTGTTGCTTAGAGATGACACATTTCACTGGCTGATCCCTCCATCCATCTGTTATCAATCGTACATAGTGCACTCTCTGAACAGGGTATAAGAACCGAAGCATCTATAATCACCAGTCACTTGTCAAAAACTAGGTCGTAGCATGTGGCTACTGAAAAAACTCTAAGCTGTCTTCTGTTACAGTGGTCTGTATTCACAGCTAGACCAGTCACTGCTCATTTCAGCTCAGAAGTTAAGTGGCAGAAGATAACTAATCATTATCCTGTGGCAAGAAGTCCAGAGGTGATTTAGGGTTGGAGATGAGCAGGGTGGAAACCTGCAAGAGATTGTAAGTCAGTTGGGCGGCTCTATGGCATGGTGAGACATCCCCAAGCAGTGAGCAGAAGGCTGGATTCTCGTGTAATCTCAAAGGTGTTTATTCCTCTCCTCCCACTCAAGATGTATAAGCAGAGCGTAGTCAGCTCTCCACCATAGCCACACAATGCTGCCTAGAAACACTGTGCATGACACCACTGCAAAAACATCTCATTAAGAGCTGCTTCTGACAATAAGAAGAACAGAAACTGGATAAAACAAGCTTGGGTTAGTCTGAGAGATGGCGGACTCTATTCTTGTAGAAAAGCAGCTTCCATGTTTTTAAAGCCATTTCTTCAGTTTATGAAAATTAAATTTTCTGTAAGGCTAGTAAAGCAGCATATGCGTGAAACACACTTGAGCCTGCCAAGGTGACCATGGACTGGAGAACACATGTAGAGAGGCCCAAGGAGCTGCACCTGCATCACCCATCCTTGTAACCCCAGCCTTCCCCCTTCCTTAGGCCTTCATGGCCTGGGAGATACAGTCCCACCTGGCAGTTTGGCTAATTAGGGCTGCAGGGCACACTGGGAAAGGAGAGAGGCTACAAAACTCAGTGGCAGGGTAGGAAGTCCTTCCTGGAGATGGGGTAAGGAGTAGTGGCTGGGAGGCTGCAGCTCTGCCAGTTGCAAGATGAGGCCCTGCAGTCTCAAGCTGAGGCTGCTCATTTTGCCTGGAGAAATAGACTCTTGCCAGACCCTCTGCCAGAGGGCTTGCCTCCTTCCGTAGCATCCTGGCAGCGCCTGTGCTGCAGAAAGGTAAGACCTGTAATGTGGCTGTCATGTCCTAATGTAAGGTGGCTTCTCCTCCCAAGGGCATCTCTGTCAGGTCTGTTATCTTCTTGAAGACCTGCAAACAGACTGCGGGAACCAACTTGGGTGCTGTTTGCAGCGTGGAACAGTAAAATGCTTTTGAGTAGAGCAGGGCACTGAATAGTAGTAGCTTCCGTACTGCCTGCCCTTGTTAAACCCACTAACTAGTCCTCTGGCATGGGAGAGGGCAAAGAACCTGCTAAGGGGGCTGGGGCAGTGAAGGTTCCAGCGAAGGAGTAATAGGCAGGGATGCAAAATCCACTGTATCGCAGAAGTGGGATAATGCATGTGTCTGGGCACACCAGAGACCCCTGCGGAGCTGCTGCCTAGATAACAGTTAGAGTGTTCAGGTCTAAGGGCCTCTGTCTCCACACCCGGATCTCCTCCTCTTGGGTAGGAGGAGGTAAGAGGCTTCCTGGCATGGCTCAGGACCCTTGGAGCATGCTGCAGGACTGGTCTGCCTCCTGGGAAGCCCAGCCTGATCCCCACCCCTGTGTAGGAGACTCTGCTATAGCTGCAACAAATAGAGGAAAACAAACTAATGAGGCATTAGGGCTAAACTTAGCTGCAATTAACACTTAATTACAATCCTGAAAACACTTGCTGTATTTTGCTAGGGCCTGGAAAGGTAAAACCAATTAGCTTAATCTTGTGTGGTAGAAACCTTAAACTGCCTCAGATGCCTGTCATGGATGGGACCCTGGAGTAACTGGTGTTTCTGAGACTGTAGTGCCTGGAGCCGAGCAGTCCCGCAAAGTGGGTCGGGTAACGGGGGACAGCCCTGCTCCGAGCACCAGGTGCCTGGGGAAGAGAAGGGCCGTATGGCAAGGATGCCTTGAGCCAAGTCATTCCCACTGCTCTTGAGGCCCTCGTGCCAATCTTGGCTTTCTTAGCTTGCTTGTCTGAGAGACTGTTCTTCTCTGTGCCTGTAGCTTTGTTGTGTTGACTGGTATCCTCCCTAAATAAATCAGATAGCAGGGAAGGTTGCAGAAGTACAGAAGTACAGAAAGATCCAGAGAGTAGGCAGAGGACATAAAGCCATCCATGATCACCTGTAAATCTCCTTCCAAGTCACTAGTGCAAGTTCCTCAGGGTTTGTTTTTTTTTGTGGTAGATTTGTAGGCTGTGCTGAGGAGGACTGACTATAGTCTGATTGTGTACCTCCTGTGCGAAGCTGCGTGAGCCTTTCTTAGGCCTGTGCTTTGGAGAAGAGCTAAAACTGACACCAGACTTTCTGCAAAAGGTATCAGAGCAAGTTTGTACGTGCTCATGTATACTTGGTTTGGATACCTAAAACCACTGCTCTCTCCTGGAGGCTATAGGCTCTGTTTAATATGTATTAGTGTACGCAACCCTTGCACGGTTCTCCAGAGAAGCAGGGAAGGTTGCCTAGAAAAAGATGCTCTCTTGGAGCATACTTTGGGGTAAATACATTGTCTTTTTCGTATGAGGGAGAAGGGGGAAGAAAAATGTACAGGCTGAGGAAGCTTGTCTCTCTGAAGTCCTCTTCTCATCTTCCCATAAGGTCTGCTGTCTGCCTGTATGCTTGTCAGTATAAATGTTGATGGGACCCATGACCGCAGCATGGGACTATCATCTACAGTACTGTTCCTCATGTGATCTAGTGAATGTTGCTATGTGATGACAATATTTATTTAAAGGCCTTGGGTGAACTGACATGGCCCAGGTCTCCTGTCTGTAAAGCATCTAGTAAATGGGGCTTGGTTACCAACGTGGAGCATTTCCCAACCACCACCGCGTACATCAGCTGCGTCTTTAACTGGCGGAGGGTGTGCTAGCAGTTTGGAGCAGACATACGAGATGCTTGTGTTTTACACTCTAACCATGTAAGAACTGTCATCTGCTTTTCCTGCACCTTCCTGTAAATGAAAGGAAGGTGCGTGGCATTCTGAGAACTAAAGAAAGGTCCACACCAGCAGTCTGAAGACCGCTGAAATATTTTAAGATGCTAGGATTGTTTTCTTTCACAGCCCAGGGCTGTCATTAGCTGAGCATTTGGATGCTCCTCCAAAGAGGCTGAAAGGAAAAGCCCTCCAGGAACTGCAGCAGAACAAAGTCCCATCCAACAACAATAGATCCTGGCATGCAGCTACAGAGGTCTATACCAGGGCAAGTGCTCCAACAGTTTGCACTTCCACATCTGAGTCTGTGCTTCAGCTGCAGCAGACCAAATAACTTCATTATAGTGGGAGAGGCTGCAAAGACTAACCAAGAAACCCAGCAGCTGGGAGTTCAGCTTCTATCTTTTTTTAGTACTGATCACAACTCCAGCTCAGATTAACATGAAGCTGTCAGGAAAACTTAGCTCCAAGCATAATAACTCAGGAAGGGCTTATAGGCAGAATATATCAGAGGAATCTATGCAGCAGTTATCTTGGTGAACTTCTCTTCTGTATTAAGAAGACTGTCTGCCTGGGAAAATTGAAGGAACTGCGTTCTTAAAGAATATCATGAACAAATCTATTAAACATCTCTACCTCTGAAGTCTGCCACACAGTCATAAATTAAACTGAGATGGCTGAAGGCAGTCACCCTGCCAGCTGACCACCTGGTTCCTTTCCTTCTGTAGCAAAAGCAGATAAATGACATCCATATTTGCTCCTCAACCATTGCAATTTACAGCCTGGCATGGCTTTAAGTGTAAACTGCTGTATGAAGCTAGCCTAGCTATCAGCCTGGGAGCTACTGAGGTGCGGGAGAGGCAGGTTCTGTGTGGCTGTCCCTGCCGCCTCTGCTTCATAAGGGTGCACCGTAGGATTGTAACTTTTACTCATCCTGATTTAAACTGATGTCATGTCACACTTCAACACTACCATTTGATATTTGGCAGTCAATATGACTTACAGTGTGGCTAGATTGCACTTCCTCCCTAGAACACCATGTGGAGAAATTGCAGAACATTGAGGCTCTGCTTAAGCACGCGGATGCAGCAAGAATGATCAGGATAAGAAGGAGGCTGAATTGAGAACCTGGTTCTCAAGCCAAGGAGAACTCGGGCATTTCTGATGTATCCTGTGTCAAGATTTATAAATGTTTCTGCTTCTCTGGCATACCAGCCCCTGGGGAAAAAGACTTCTCAATTAAATTAAGCCTAAGAAATGTGGAGGTAACAGAAGAAACACATTAGTCTGGCTGCCTGCCTCCTGTTTGTTCAACCTGGTGCTTGGATGGGCACAGCACCAGTTGGCTGTTCCCTTATGAAATGATTAAATAATCCAACATCTGGCTTCTTTCTGAGTGTTAATACCTGCTTAGGTCCAAGCTAGACCTTCTAAACAAACCTGAAATTTCTAGGCTTCGTAGAATCTTAAGTGCAAATTCCAGGGAAACTGATTCTGTGCCTTAAAGGTAATTAAATGGAGTGACTTGGGGAATTGCTGGCAGCAGGCTGCCTATGGGGATGACAGGCTTTGACACTTACTCCTACCATGTCCCTGTACAACTCACCACTCAAAATAGCAGCATTTCACTAGGGCTGCTTGACTGGCCGTGAAGTGCTGGACTGAGGGGAGCGTTGCTCTAGGAAGGCAACGGCTGGCTGTTTCTCCTCTGGTCAGTGTTAGCTCTGCGGAAGCTGGGGAACAGATGCAGGATGTGTTGTGATGTTAACCCTTCGCATAAAGCCATCCATTCCCTGGTCTCCCAGGGCAAGATTTCTCAAGCAACCTCAGGAGCTTCAAGGAAATGTTTTGTGTTTTACAAAACCCATCTTCACCCCTAGGCCTGTACCCATAAGCATCTTTAGTAAAGCTTTCCTGGTACGGTTTCAGCGTTGTGTGGGCTCTGCAACATCTTTCCTCTCCGCTTCAGTGAGAGCCTTCACCTGGCTAAGGGGAGAACTTGGCTATTTAGTTGTTCACTAACAGGTAGCCTGGAGTAGTGTGTCTATGGAAAGGGTGACCCTGCTGAATCAGGGAGCTATTTGCCCTCAGACTTTCACATTCTTTACATTAGCTGCCACTTGACTTCTGCAGGAAGAAAAATCTTGTATTGTACATAAGCTCCCTAGAGTGCTGAGAAGGCTCAAATATCTGCAGATGAATCCACTTCAGCAGAAAGCCAGCTCCACCAGAACGCTGACTCCGAATGCAGGAGCTTGAGCGGGTGCTGCCAGACACCCGGACCTGGATGGCCTCAGGCAGCAGGAGACAGCAGATGCGGCATGCCACTTCTCCCTGGGAGGTGGAGGAATGCCTGCCTGCACTGGGTGCTTGGAGCTGCGCAATGATTTGGACTCTCCTAAACAGCAACTTGACGTGCCTGTTAGAGCACAGTGTATTCAAGAAGCAAACTAATTTTATCACCTCTCCTGCCAGAGCAAGAGGAGGTAGAGGGATTAGTTTGAACTCTGATGATCATATAATAACATGGCAGCTGTATGCAGCTAATAATCCACTGGGAGGATTAGCAAACTTAAAGTTGTCTAGCTCTGCATAATGGGAAGCTAAGAACAGCAGCTTCCCTGTTCTACCTATTGCATTTGCATTCCCTCCAGTGGAAGCATAGAACATGATGAGACAAGGTTTTCCAGTCTGTTATGAAATGGGAATCTAATGTGTGACTAATGGAGTATTGCTAGCAATTCTACAAGCATCCATTCAGTCAGGAATATGGATTTAAGCTTTACTATGAGAGTGCATCTTAAATACCTACTGCAAGAGAGCAGATCGCGATTTCAGCAGACTAATGTTGAAACGTGTCATTTGAGGCTTTCTGGGAGTAATGTCCCCATAGCCTGTGCACTCTGCACATCCTGAAGCCTGCAAGCAGGCCGCTCTGCTAATGCGTGGAGAATACAACTGAACTCCTCCCAGGTTCCTTGGCACAATTCATACGCAGCCGGCAAAAGAACCCAGTACAAAACACAGGACAGCAAGATGCCAAGGAGTAGACTTAGCAACTGGAGTTGCTACTTACCACCCCACACTCTAAGGACAACTTTGAGTGCTAGGTAGCTCAAGGTTTTTTTCCCTGGGGCAAGCACTTTTAATCACAGGCTGGAGACCAGAATCAGACATAGTAGTAGGAAGGCAGTTTCAGAGCTTGTATCAACTTACTAATGAATAACTAGAGGAACCAGCTCTGTCAGAGCCTGGAAAAATACAGGGCTGTGACTCCTCATCCTCCTCCCTGGTCCCCTTCTGGAGTGGCAGAAGCCACGAGTAACAGCCTGCCTGTGCTTTGGGCTGCCCCTGTGCTCAGCTGGCTCTGTCACCAACTGCTCCAGTGATGGCTGACGCTACCTCCTCCCATGTCGCAGGGCACAGAGAGCAGCATAGGAAATGTTGTGCTAGGGCTTGTACTATGTGACTTTTTTCTTCCACTCTAGTAGAGAATTCCAGTGGAACACTGCAGTGCACAAAGGATGAAAGCTTCAGCACAATGTGCCCCTGCCAGTACTTGGCAGGGCTGCAGGACCTTTCTTGCTCTTGCAGTGCAAACAGGCGCTACCACTCACAATAAGATGGTAGCAAAATACTAGTTTCCACCAATAGCTTCTTCCAGCGTTTCCTCCCAGTTGCAACTGGTGCTGCTGAGAGTCCATGGGAAAAAAAACCCCCTAGTATAGACAAGGCCTCTGCATGCAAATGAACGCTACATAAATAACCCCCATCTTCCCTCAGTTCCTAGGTTGTGTACTCTATGCACTAGAATTCTCTTCAAAGACCTCCCAGTTCATTCTTTATGCTCTAATTAAGGATCGGTGCCAATTAACTATCTTCAATAGAGGAGCATCTTCCGCTCAGCAGCCAGGAAGTGTCTGAATAAGATCCTGCTGTACAATACGCACATGAAAAGGGAAGCCCTCCCTTTTTGGAAAGGGCTTCCAAGATTAAAAACCCAGTATAGAATACAGGATGCCTACTTTAAAAATATTGTGTGATAAGATTAACTGATGGCATCCATGAATGCAGAGTGGTTTCTTATATGCTTCATGTAGCACTCAAGCATGCTATTGCACTGCCAAGAGTCTGAGCTAGATACCATCGTGGCAATAGCAGGTGTGAAAAGAGAATGCAATACTTTCTGGAAACTGGTATTGAAATACTGTCTGCTTTTTCTTGCAAGAGTGTTATCCAGTCAAAGATCAGCAGAAGTGCGGTGTCAAATCTGATGCTAAATATTGATTCAGATCAGAAATTACCAATAGTTACGCCAGCATCTAAACTGCCCTGGTAGTCCTCACCTATTGCCTTTGCTTCCTACAGATGTTCACCTGTTCCATAAATAACCAGGCAATTTAGATTGCTGCTGCACTGTGTTCTGAGCAAGAGCTGTGCTAATAGTC
This sequence comes from Fregata magnificens, assembly GCA_013389945.1. Classification (NCBI taxonomy): domain Eukaryota; kingdom Metazoa; phylum Chordata; class Aves; order Suliformes; family Fregatidae; genus Fregata; species Fregata magnificens. The sequence goes on along the minus strand of WAAD01000482.1, from coordinate 275,568 downwards.
TGAGCAGGCAAAGGCAGGGGAATGTCATTTCTGAGCTTGGCTGGAGATGAATACATCAGCTCCCGAGCCAGTTACAGGCTAAGTTTAAAAAGTGCTATTCTAAATGAAAATTAGATGGTTAAACACGGGGGGGGGGAGCGCGGGTGGAACAGGATAATCCCTTCAAAGCTTTAAATGGAAGATTCTCAAACCTGCTTCAGATGATGTGAGACATGAACAGCCTCAGAATTAAGACCCCGGCAAAACTTCAGCCAGGCACAACAGCTGCACTGCCTTTTGGGGTAGATACACTTGAACTGGTTATACGTGAAGCAGATGTAAGCTAGCCACCCTGCTAATCGTTGCTAAATCTGGTGACCATTCACAGGCTGTCCTGAAGAATAAAGGGCTAGAGGAGGAAAAGCGCAGACTTGATGATGAGAAACAGGAACTGTAAAACTGTATTGGAGGATGGGGCAAAGCAGCAAATTATTCCATGAGCAGCAGAATCCACAAAGTCTAGTCTGATGGGATTTACGGCCCTAACATCTGCCAGGCCACTGGTATTTCAATATATAATAACATAATATATTTGGAGCTGTCAATGAATTTGAGTGCTTTTGTGGAGCAGATTGCGTACATCTCATTTTTCACACACATAAAAACCCAAACAGGCTAAATAAATCTCTTTGGGTCAAGGAGAATCCCCATACCTGCTTAGCAGAGACTAGGGTTTTATGTTTGAGTTTTGCTAACTGATCCCTTTGCAAAGAGCAAGGGATGGGTCTATCCTAATATGCCTTGGGAATTTCTAGAGAAGCTTGTTACAATCCTGAATGTGCCAAGATTTGAGCTCCAGATAGGAGCAGGGGGGGAAATGCAGAACAGCGCACTGCAACCAAGTCACTCCAGTGAATGTAATCTTTTATTCCATGTGGGGTTCAGCTCTTTTGAACTTACCCGAATCCTTCTCATGGCTGCCACAATCTCCACACGGCTGTTGGGCCTGGGTACATCCAAGCTACCGATGTACTGAAAGACAGAACAGCGAGATGCCTGTAATGTAACGTACAAGTTAATGCTGTAGCCTTCTTCAAAACAAACAGCATTTCTCATTAATTTAGTCCCTGCTTAGTTAGAGTCTCTTGACCCAGGACATGATAGGAGTATCTGTTTTGGATAATATCAAAGTCAGGGAGAAGTTCATGGATTTCTAACGTTGGTGTGAGCCTCTGACCTCATTCAGATTCTGGATGTGCCTTTACCAGTGCTTTGCAGAGCAGTGTCTGTTGCTAATCAAGTCATGATCCCATGGGTCTGAAAATGGGACTGTCCATCCTTTGTCGTTCCTCACTACACCTGCTTTTAAAAGACTCATAGCTAAAAGCACGTAAGAGTTGGAAAGTTGCCAGGATGTACAGCAACTAGCTTTCCTGGAAAAGGCTCAAGATTCTGGCCTAACTTTTCAGACTGGACTCTCCTCTCTCTGGATACCATTGTCCCTGCTTGGTCGGACCAGCTCAGCTGCCTGCTGAATCCTGGTAAACTTGCTCAAATCTCTGTCCTACACCAGCTGTTTTTAACTATGCTGATGGGAGCTGCACTCCTAAACAAGCTGCCTGGCTGAGCTGCGATAGCAGCTGCCCTTGGCATTGTGTGTCTGCATTTAAGCGTAGGCATCATCCCAGCGGGGCCGCAGTGCCCCTTACTCAGGGGCTGAGATGCGGGCAGATGGCAGGTTCCCAGCACCTCCGCCTCTACCACTTCAACACACATACAGCTTTCTGCAAGTGGGTTGCCTGTTCTCTCGCACGCAGTGTCAGTATGTGGCTGATGCTACGTGGGTTGTTAGGGAAGACCTGCAGGCAGACAGTTTCCTGCTGCTGGCGTTCTTCCCTCCTGTGTGCTGTTCCCTGTGCTGCCTGTACTCTCCCCTTACACTGGGTTGTAACGCTTGTGTGCCAGAGCAGGCTCTGGTTGTGCACCTGCTGCTGCAGCACGGTGGTACCTGTGACAGCACACGTGGCACAGATGCACAGAAGGAGTGCTGCCCACACCACTGCCAACAGGGCAGGCACAAAGCTGCCAGCTCAGCCTTGGGAATGAGGAAAACATGCAGCATCCTGGACAGTCACCTCGCATGTGGAGCAAAAGGCCATTAATGTTGTAAGGCGGTGTGGCTCACAGCTGTGAGGAAAGACTTGCACATCAAGGGCATGTTGGTGAGGGCAAGAAAAATGCCATCTGAGTGAAAGGGTGAGCAGCCTGGTGAGAAATGCCAGTGTCCTGCCAGCACGGGCTGGTGCTGGGTGCGGTGCTGTAGCAGCTGAGGGCAGAGTGCCGGACTCAGCCCTGGTGGGTCCCCAGCTGGGTCTGTTGGCTCCCTTGCTGTAACACAGCCCAGCTGGCACAGGCAGGTTAGTGGGGGGCAGTGGGCAGTTTACAAAGCTTAGTCCCCCTTTCAAGAGCGTTTGGTTCACGAATCGTGTCTATTTGAGTGTGTGGCTTCAAGTTGTGGGTTTTTTTTTTTAGTTGTTCCCCAGTGGGGAGGGGGCAGCTAGTCAGGAGACCCCTGCAAATATTCAGGGTGATAATATACATATCAACAGAGACCAAATACTTCCCCAAGAGCAGCCCCATAGCTATCACTGTTACTGACATAGTTCTGGTTTTATTTCTCTGCTGTTATGCTTGCAGCTTGCAATGGGTTTTATCTTGAAAAACTTCTACCTAATAGGGCTTTCAGAGATGAGTTCTCCTGGCTCAGTATTTACAGCTCTTTCGTCTGCCTTGAAATAAACACTGCAAGCAATCTTAAAGGTCATCTGGCTTTTCTGATGCTTCTGTAAATGCCTTTGCAAAATAGCATTTTTAAGAGCAGTAAGTTCAGCTATAGCCTTTGGTAAACCACAGGAGAGTCAAACAGCTCAGACCACGAGAGCTTGAGGGCAGCAGGGAAGGAAGCAACAGAGCCAGAACTTCCCTCCGCCCTGGTGGCGAGGGCATGTCTGTATCGCTCCAGATCTGTGGTCTCTTTGGTTTGCAGGCATCTCCTTCCCTGCTCTGCGGTGGCTGTCAGTACAGTCACAGGTAATCCAGATCAATTCAGCGCAGCCGGCTGGCCTTTTGTCTGCGAGCGACAGAGCTGCAGCAGGGAACAGGCCACGCTACCACAGATAAATTAATAGGTGGGGGCAGGAGGAGAGCTGGTGACTGCTGAGCCAGAAGAGATTCTCCCAAATTCCCTGTTTTGGCCCTGCTGCAGAGTTTGGGCACTCGTGCAGAGCCCTGCCAGCTCACGAAGCTCTGCACAAACGGCCACCTTTCCACAAGCAGCTCCCAGTATTGACCTCCTGAAGTTTGTCCCTGAAGATTATAGGGCAAGTAAGACAGTTTGGTATGTGGAGATTAGAGGCTAAATGTGGTCAGTAAGATTGCCTGGTGCGAGACACCTGGCAGCCAGTTACAGCCCTGTCATTGTCAGAGTGGCAGCTGACTGATGTGCCCACAATGAGCGTCCTAATTGGAAGAGACAGACTTTAGAGCAGAAATGAGCAAGCATGTTACTAAGGTAATGCAAACCCCATCTCAGACCCACACATCTTAACAGCCTGTTATCCACTCTCTGAATAGCTCTGGATGCCTGAAGCTGTCAATCTGAAGAAGCCCATTTCAGTCAGTTAAAGGTACAGTTGCTTTACATCTTTTAAAAATCAAAATAAGGATTTTTCTTCTCCTCAGCCCAGTCTGCGGCATAGCAAATCTGAATTCAAAGAAAGATATCAAAGATTAATTGTTTTTCTCCCCTAAGGAAGAGAGAGATTTTTAAAATATGTGATTAACTGTCTATTCAGATCCATCCTATATCCTGCTTAAATCTTACAGCTCTTTAAGCAGGAAAACCAAAATGCACAAAATCCGCATTTCAAAGCTTTATTTTGATATATATGCCCCTTCTTTCCAGCTCAGGAGAGAGCAGGCGTGAATTCCATTTCTAATCTGTGTTAGGCCACCTGCAAAGAGGGGAAGGGAACCCTAGAGTTGCTCCAGCAAAATGCAATTCTTCTTGTCAGCTGAATTATAAACCCATTCCCTGTGCTGTCTACAGAACGTCAGTTCCAATGGAGTCACTTTCTGAGACTGATACTGCGCTGCCAGACCATTCTTCATGATCAGTGCGAAATTTCTGACAATATCAGTACTGCTTTCCGATACCTGAAGACTGCACGCATTTAAACGAAGACCTTGCCTGCCCACCTTTTCATGCAGGGAACTGGTCAGATGGAATAAGGCGTTAGTATGGTTTTAAGCAGCACGTAACAGTCTGCTGGTTTCCAGGGGAATACAGAGCTGTTATCCCACGGCGGCAGGAGCCCGATGGGGGACAGGACAGGCACCAGACCGAGCAAGGACGTGCGCCTGGCACCGGCAGCACCCATTGGGCTGTCAAGAGGGGTCTGTCCAGATCGGTTCTCAAGTGAAGCGCACAAGGTGGCTTCTACGGATTAAACAGCTGAGAAAATACTAGGAAAAGAGCAAGAACCTGTTTGATTGTGACAATTAATGTAAGGCTTGCATAATTTACTGGTGTTTTCTTTAGACTTCCTTCGATCTGGCACGCGGTTGCGTGGGCGAGGGGCACTTTCAGAGCTGAAGAAATACACCATGGGCAGGACCGGAGGGGGGCACGGCCAGCCCCGGCCTCCAGCCCGCCGTGCCACCGGCCCCG